>JALMQS010000099.1:34750160-35073093 GCA_024734495.1 Forficula auricularia
ATCTAAATTGGTCAGGTGTGTATAATGGTAACACTCTGAATAAATAAAAATAGAACAAAATTTAGAAAAAAACTATTTATTAATAGAAAAAAATAATTCAAATTATAAATATAAAAGAACAAGCGGTTCAAGGGTTAAACCTGCCAGGCACGTTTAATATAATAAAAATAAATTAAAGGTGAAAGAAATGATATATTTAAATAAATACCATAAGAAAATATTAATAAAAGAAATATTTGCTGGCAGGGCCAATGTAGAAGTTATATAAAAAAATATATATATATAAAATTAAATAACGAATCGCTTCGATAAGCTCTGAAAGAAGATGAAGGCTGAGTGAAAGAAAGCAAGCGAAAGATGGCGAAAGTAGAGAGTATTGCGTAGGCGGTCCGCAGGTCTGCTCAAGACTTCAGCTCCTTCTCTACTGCCTGAGCAAATTGTCGCCTCTAGGCTGACTGGCAGCGGACCTGAGATTAGCAACGCTCAGAGCCAGTCTCCAGGCTGCCAACCGTGGAAGGCTTTAATCATCCTATAAAAGAAGAACAAACTTGGCAACGAAGTTGCCCATTAAATGAATGGGGGGGTCTGCCCCTTATATCATTACATCCCCCCGGCCAGAAACATTAAAATTGGAACCACTTAAGAAGGTGACAAGTTTAATGCCTCTGACTCCAGGACCGAACATCATCGGCCAGCACCCGCACAGTATACTGTTACCATGAATTTACTGTACTGATGCTAGAATTACAATTGAAGTATAAAAAATAAAAAAATAAACAAATAAATGCATAGGCATTGGATGTCCATGTCTGGGTGTCAGATAGGAACGAAGCTTTCCTGATCTTCCAGTAACATCGGGACAAACCAAGGCGAGCGCACCGCCACGGCTGTAACGTGGGAGTGAGAGATTATTTGCTTACAAGGGGAAATTTAATGACTGTTCAGAGCGCTTTGTCCTACCTTGAGGCCTCTGAAACCTTCAAAGCGGTTACTAGCTGTCCTCTGAACAAGTCGCGGTTAAATGGGAGCCGGAGGGGATGCTGGGCAGCCGTTTCAGACCCCGTGGTGGCCAACCCCAACGTCTTCCATCCAACCCAATTCTTAAGAAACTTACAATTCATCGGGCACACAGCCCGGCTCAACACAGAGAGGGAATGGCCCGTGCCCAATTGTCCGGGAATTGCCACGGCGGGTCACTGTCGGCTCATTCCTCTACAAACCACTACCATCAGGCACACAGCCTGGCTCACTTCTTAGAGTGAATGGCCCGCTCCCAATTGTCCGGAAATTGCATCGGTGGGTAGCAGTCGGCTCATTCCTCAAGAAAAACAATGGGTCTATGCCCCGCGGACTTAGCCGCCCATTAACCTGCCACACAGAAGAAAAAAACCATGGGTCTATGCCCCGCGGACTTAGCCGCCCATTAAACCTGCCACACAGAAATCAATGCAAAAAAAAGGGGGGGGGGGAAATTACTACAAAAATCTCACAATCCAACACAAGCCTGTGACAGACGACCGCAGAGGTAGGTCCGTCAGAACTGGCTTCAAAGTCCAGCCACGTCCACATCAGACACACAGCATGAGCCCCCAATGTTTCTCTACATTTTTACGAAGGGACCAAAATTGGCTTTGACTGAAAAATAAAAAAATTAAATTAACAAAAAAATTAATGTTTGGGCAAACTGCAACATTATACTACTTAGGTCCAGCCGACAAGGATCCTCAGGGCATTCTTCCTCTGAGTCCTCGACCAGACTGCCGACCATCATCACGATACTCTCACGCGTTTTTTACGCGGCTTAGACATTCATATAAGAATATATAAAAAAACTAAAAAATAAAATAAAACAATAATTAAAAAAATAATTATTCGCGACCATCGGCGCTTAAGGTCTTTTACAAAAAAACAAACAATTCAATGAGCCTCAGGGGCTTTAGATTTTACAAATTATACCAAGCATACAAACCAGTCACAGACCACAACAAGCCACTAGGTTACAAAACAATTCTCCAGATAGGGCCCAGACCTGCACCAACATTTGACAGGCTACCGGTTTTTGGCACTAACAGAACACACCAGAAAAATCGCCCAGAGCATGACAAAAAAATAATTTTATTGATAAAAAAATCATGTTACTATTAAAGGTAACAAAAAAAAGCTCAAAGGTCTGAGAGAATGGTGAATAAACTAACCATAAAAAAATTCTACCAATAGAAAATAAGGGGCTTCAAAAACATTTTGAAAGTTGCACCCAAGTTAGAGAAACTTTGAGAAAATAAATAAAGCAAAAAAACTTTGACTTTAAATTAAGCAAGGTTCCAATTGCGGATAGTGTTTTTTTTTTTTTTTTTTTTTATAAAAAAACAATCAATAAATTTTATCATTCGATAACAACAAGCTCGGCCCGTTCTATACTTTATTAGCATTAATATAAACAAATTAAATGCCGATTACAATTGATTTTAATTATCACGATAAAAGAGAGAGAAATGTATATGGGACCCTGAACCCAAGGACAATAAAGAAATAATTGGCTTCAAGAGTGAGCAAAACGCCTGTTCAATTATGAGAGTGGTTGACAGTAACTAGAATTACGCTTTGCAGATATCATTGCTGAAGATGGGGGGGGTTACACACCGAATCGCTATTTTTCTGTTTAAACAAAGTCAATAGCAAATAACTGATTTGCCAGACCAGGTAACAAATAATTATTATTCAAAAAAATAATAAATAAAAAAATTCACAAGAAATTTCATTTTAGACAGACCGACAGACGAAAAAAACAAACAAAATCATTTTAAAAATAGATTGTGTTTTTAAATAATTAACGCCAAATTAAATCAAATTGAACGAATAATCAATTTAAATTGAATTTACAAAACGATTAAGAGAGAGAGGATTAAGGATTATCTTTTTATCTATAGATTTGCCTCTCTAATTAATCGATGCTAATGATCTATTAGCGATAATAATTACTATTAAATGATTTCAAATTTAATCAAAAAAATAATTAAGAAGACTTATCGGACTTAATTGACAAAATTATTTAGCGGAATTTCAATGATTTTAATAATTTAATGACAGACAGATTTTAAATTTTATTTTCGAACTATTTCAAGATTAGATAAAAAAACTTAATTGATTTTAAATGCAACAATTATTACTCTAATTAAATGACAATTTTAAGAAAAATTACTTTAATTAAGACAAAACGACTTTAGCAAAAGAAAGAATTTCTTTGTTTCACAATGAAAAAAATGATTGGACTTCCCGACGGACTTAAATAATTTACTGAATAGACAGACAGACTAATGAAATTTTCTCATTTTGATAGAAAATTAAAGAGATAAATTAATAAGAAAATTCAAAAAAATTTATATACAAGTATGTACAACTATAAATAAAAAATAATACAAATAAAAGGAAAAGATATGAAAAGAACAAAAGATTAGGGGGGAAAATTAAGAGATAGAATTCAACTGGAACAAGCCCCTATGTGGAATTAACACATAGTTTGTGATTAGCTTTTTTAATCACTGTTCCGGGCTAGAATTTAATTTTTCTAGTGGCCGATATTTGTCTAAGCCTGACTGAAAATTGGGCGGGGAAATAGGGGTCCTATTTCGGACTTTTCCACGACTGGCCCTGTCCTTGATATGGGGACAAGAGTCCTAGACTGATTTGGCCTAGGGATCGCGATAATTTGTCAAGAATTGTCAGCACGGTAGATTTAATACCGTGTGCCTCAAACGATTCATTTGATTTTCCTGGCTTAGATACTTTACTAAATAGAAGTATTTCGCCCCGGACCACCTCAAGGATCTCCCTTAATCCTTGTTTTTGATACTTGATAGAGGATTTTACCTCTACTCTCCTTAATGGGAATTTAACCAGTTTTTCAGGTTGGGGATTTTTGATTACTTCAGGATGGTGAATTTCTGTGTAGACTATTTCTACTTCATCCTGGAACATTTGTAACCCATCCTGGTCACAGACTGCAACCGCCGTCTCTATTCTTGGGCTTTCTATAATGATTTCATCTGTGGTTTCCCATATTTCCCCAGATGTGCCTATCTCGATTTTCTTTACGTCATGCTCCCTTATACTTATACCCAGCCTTATACACCGGTCGTCCATTTTCTTAATAATTTCCTCCATTTTACTGTTCACTCCGTCCATCTTGCGATTCAACTCTCTATTGTTACCGTCTACTCTATCCATTCTATCATTTATTTCCTTATTTGCCGCCATCCATTTTATTGCTCATTTCTCCCATTTGATTATTCGTCTCTCTACTGTTCATCCCGTCCATTTTACCACCAAGATCACCTTTTATTTCTCTGCTCATCTCTCCCAACATTGCCCTCATTTGTGCCATGTCAAACGGTGCAGTACTCACCGGTGCCGGCGGCTGCACTTCCGGACCGCTATCCGATGAAAGGCTTGGGAATTCAGCAGTGGCCGTTGCTATCTGTGCCTGGTTTATTGGTTCTGCTTGTATTTCCAACCTGGTTGAATGCGCCAATGGTTCCTGACCTTCTATTAATTCCGTGATTCCCGGCATCATAGAAAGGCTGATGGTTCTTAAAAAAACAACAAAAAAATCAAACGAAAAAAAACAAAAAGACTTTCTCTCACTCAATTATACCCTTCACCCTCCTTAGGGCTTTTCAAATCTCGGTGTGGGACCTCCATGTTGGGATTTAAGGGCTTTATGTGACTTTAGGAGAGCCCTATAATCTAAATTGGTCAGGTGTGTATAATGGTAACACTCTGAATAAATAAAAATAGAACAAAATTTAGAAAAAAACTATTTATTAATAGAAAAAAATAATTCAAATTATAAATATAAAAGAACAAGCGGTTCAAGGGTTAAACCTGCCAGGCACGTTTAATATAATAAAAATAAATTAAAGGTGAAAGAAATGATATATTTAAATAAATACCATAAGAAAATATTAATAAAAGAAATATTTGCTGGCAGGGCCAATGTAGAAGTTATATAAAAAAATATATATATATAAAATTAAATAACGAATCGCTTCGATAAGCTCTGAAAGAAGATGAAGGCTGAGTGAAAGAAAGCAAGCGAAAGATGGCGAAAGTAGAGAGTATTGCGTAGGCGGTCCGCAGGTCTGCTCAAGACTTCAGCTCCTTCTCTACTGCCTGAGCAAATTGTCGCCTCTAGGCTGACTGGCAGCGGACCTGAGATTAGCAACGCTCAGAGCCAGTCTCCAGGCTGCCAACCGTGGAAGGCTTTAATCATCCTATAAAAGAAGAACAAACTTGGCAACGAAGTTGCCCATTAAATGAATGGGGGGTCTGCCCCTTATATCATTAAAGTTATCAGTGTTATGAAAATGTATTATTTTGTTTTACTTTAGTATAATATTGTTATATTTGTTAATTGTTGTATTATATTACTGTATATTAAGAATTTAGCCGTTGAAAATAAATAAATAAATAAAATAAATAATGAGTTTGAACTTGAAGTTGGTGATGTTTCACAGTAAGTTAGTTGATGGATAAAAAAAATTGACTTAAAACATGTATTACTATATCTCGATATGTTTCGGGTTATTTATTAGCCCATCATCAGGACTTGGTTTTATTTAAAAATCATTTATATTCTTCTCCTTTTCATGATGGAGGGGCCAATCCAGGCCTTTAGGGGATGCACCTCTTTGGTGTAACTCCCTCCTCTCATCAATTTCATTAAAAAAATCCTTAATTTATTATTTTGTGTATTTATTAATTCCCAATTATTTTTATTTATTCTAATTATTTAAAGTAAAAATATGAAAAATAAAAAAAAATGATCAGAAAAAATATTTTTATATTATAAATTTCTATTTTAATTTAAGTATTTCTATTTTCAACAACAAGAGGAATAGAAATTTCGGGCAGGGATACTTTATTTGGGGGTTTGGGCCATAGGGGATCTAGGTAGGCTGGTTAGTGTAAGTTGAAGAGGGGAGGGTGATTTAAGGATACCTAAATAGTAAATTATGGGTGGGATCTAGGCCGGGACATGTTTCCCCTGGTAATAAGGTGTGAGAGAAGTCACGTGGGTAGAGTGCCAGGGCCCCAAAAGTCCTGATGCTACCCTTAATTAAATAATATTAAATTTAAATAAAAAACAAAAAATAAAATAAAGGAATATAAATAGAACCAAGTAGAAGATTAAAAATTTAGTAATGTACTAAATAACGTACTAACAGACATTTTGACAAAATAATTAATATCTCGAAACATAATTTTTTTGATGTTCGCTTATGAGGGCTTTTTGTAAGCCGAAATGCCATAGTCTTCCAATTTTTTTAATCAAAATAGTTTCAGCCGTTTGTGAGATATTTCGAAAAAAAAAGCAAAGAAAAACTATATGGTAAAGTAAAAAATCAATGATTTGTTTATTTGTTGACATTAAGATATTTTATATATTCAACACGAGAAATTAGAAAGATAAAATATATATACAAATAAATAGAAATCTTTTAAAAAACAATCTTCAAAAACGTTTATTTTAACTCCAAACATTTCTGGGGAATGTCTCCTTTATCAATGGAATTTTTTAATTGAAAAAAAAAATTGCTTTAAAACTTAAATTAATCATAATTAATTAATTTTAATCTTAAATTTTAAATCTTAGAAAAAGCAACTATTTTTATCATTTTTTCAATTAAAAAATTACATTGATAAAGGCAGAAATTCTCCCGAAACGTTTGGAGTTAAAATAAACGTTTTGAAGATTGTTTTTTAAAAGATTTGTATTTATTTTAATTATAAAACAATCAATAAATATTTTTTTCTTTTCTATATACATATGTATATATAAATTTTGTTGAATATTTTAAAGAGTAGATTTTTTGATTGGAATCAAAGCAGTTGAGAGAGTGGTTTGTTACGCTGCGCTGGCCACTTGAGAGTAGTAGATTGTAGAGCTATAGTAATTAAGCTTCTAAATCTGTCAGTTTTAATTAAAACTATTTTTTTTTCATGTAGAGGACATTATTCATTTCAAAAATTTTTCTCTAAATTATATCTCATGGTTCCTGTTAACTCGAAACACTAATTCTTCCGAGGTGGTCCTAGATATCTACTTTATTCTAACAAAAATGCCTAATATAGGTGAAATTTAATTAATATTAATAATATATAGTTAGAGCCAGTGTGGGGGATCTACAGGCTTGAATAAAATATAGAAAAATTTCTAATTTTTTTATTCAAATTTAAAATAACTAAAATAGAATAAGAGTTGAAATTTTATTAAAATCACACATAATTAATTATAATTATTGAGAGAGACTTAATAGTACAAGATCCCGACTTAGATCGACCTTCACCTATCGAGTTCCTGATGAAATTAATATTTTGATAATATAATGTATTAATAAACAAAACTTGATAGGGTCGACATCCAATTTCCCTGCATAGCTATTTTTGATAAAAAAATTAAATTAATTAATTAATTCGCAATAAAATTATCTAAATTTTCATATTTAACAATAAAGGAAACTCTATAACTACAAACTACAAACTATTTCGAAGTTCCTGTGGATACCCTGTCTACCTGGACTTATGTAGGCAAAAAAGATGGCGCCCCAATTTTGGCATTTTATATACATAATTACTTTTCTCTAGATTGGTAATATATTTATCCGGAAACTCGATTACTACATTTATGTAATAAAATTAACAACTTTAATTTTTTATTAAAAATAGCTATGGAGGGAAATTGGATGTCGACCCTATCAAGTTTTGTTTATTAATACATTATATTATCAAAATATTAATTTCATTAGGAAACTCGATAGGTGAAGGTCTCTTAGGCTATAACCCTTTTCTCCTTCACCCAAAAAACTTCTTCCTACGGCCCTGGATATTTTTAAAATGAACTTATATAACATCGCATGTCTTGATAATTATATATTCAAGAAAAAAAATACTTTTCATTAGGGCATCTTTTGTATTCTTGTATTTTTTTGTCCTTTTTTGATTCCCATACAAAGTTTTCAACCATTTGAATAATTAATTCAAAATAACTACTTACAAAAGGACATTTTAAAAGTGCAAAAAAATCCTTAAACCCTTTTTCATTATTATTATTATTCTAATTATATATTGTATAGTTCATTATATTTGTATTTTCTAAATAAAAAGAGCGAAAATTTGATTTTTTTTATATCCATATTAATTATTTCTGAATAATCTAAGTGAGGGAATGAGAGAGACTTGTTGAGCTTGACAGGTGACTTGTTTGCACGCTTTGTTTCTTGTTGTTGTCTAGTTTGGTGACCAAAAAGGTAGAGTCCATTCTTTTCACTGCAGGCTCGTTTGATGAATTAATAAATGCCTATTAGCATTTGAGGGGCAGAGGGGCTCTCTCTCTCGAAAAGGGCTCACACGGCTTGGCCTGTTTACAACACACTTGCTAATTGTCTTCTCAACTTAATTAATTAAACCATATTCATTAGCAATTTATGCATACCTACAGTGTGTTTGGAAATTTAAAGAAGCTCATTTTTTAAACCAATCAACAGCGAACAAGTCAGCCAATTCATTTTAGGTATACTATATATATATATATATATATATATATATATAAGAGCCTAGATTAATTTGTAACAACGCTGAGAGAATTTTCTTTAAAAAAATTACCCTCTTGCCTAGAATCGAACCGACGAACTCTTGAACTAAGGGCATCAGCTCTAGCCATTACACCAATGCAACATTAATATTTATATCTTGATTTCTGTTACTAAAACTATATATTTTTGATTTAGACTTTGTGTCGAGATAATATTGTATTCATTTGAACTCGAATGAAAATGAAAAAACACCAATAGATTTTAAATTAAGAAACATTAAATATATATTAATTAACGAGGCAAATTTGAAATATAATTGTCAGCTCGGATTTTAAAACTGATGGCTCCAATCGATTTTCATTAACCAGGCAAATTTTAAATATAATTGTAATTTGGACTCGAATTTTGAAATGAAAGACTCCAATTCATTTTAAATTAAGAAACATTCAATATATTGATAATTATTCCCCCCCCCCCCCCTCGCCACTCAAAAATTAAAGAGGTGAAACTTTTAAGAGACGATGTATTTTCGGTAGTTTACGGGTATACATTTGGAGTGTGATTTTTTAAGAGCAATAAAAATTTTTTGACCGAGACGTTGCCCGCCAGGGCACCAGCCCGGAGGGCCGAGCTTCGAGGGCGTGCCGAAGGCATGCACGAAAAGCTCGTATAACAGAGTGGCCACACAACCGGGAATAAGCCAGGAATTCCAACAACCGGGAAAAACTCAGGAATTTCGAAATATAACCGTGAAAATGGAAACAAATCCAGAAATATCCTTATTTTACATAAATACGTTGTAAAATAATGTTGTAATGTAAATCCACTCAGCATGAGATTTATGAAGTTTATGTTAATTGTTGTTGTGTTGAAAAATAATTATAAATATGTGTGATTTAATTAAAAAAAACAATCACTAATTAAATCATAAAAATAAAAACTATATAACCAATGGTTAAACACAAGTTAGTGATATAATAATAAACTCCTTTGAGCAAAGTATCAATTTTCTAGCTCAAAACAGTTTGTTAGCCAAATAATTTATTTAAACTTTACCCTCTAAGGGCCGGTTGTATGTCGCAAAGTTAAAGGCATTTACTTTTGCGACATACAACGGGCCCTAAGTCAGGGGTTTTTTCAACAAACTAAAATACTAATTATTTATTTTAAACACCTGTTAATAAATACAAAATAGCTAAAAAAAAGAGAACTCACTACCAAAAAATGGTTTTAAGAGTTTTAAGTGATTAATAGGGAATAAAATTTATTCGAAATTTTCAAAAATCGAAAAAAATAGTAATTATCATAGGACCACTATCAACCCGGTCTTAAAATTTGTAGAATGAATAGAAGTTTAAAATAAAAAATTATCAAAAAAATCGAAGAGTACCTACATACAGTTTCAAAAACAAGATTAAAATTTTCAAACTCAAAAATCGCATATAAAAACAATTTAAATATTTTTTTTTTTTCTAAAAAGTATGTAAAAAAACAAAAATTCAAAAAAATTTGAATTTGGACCATTTTTGAAGAAGTTATGATCGAAAATCCGAAATTCAATATCTTTTAAACCGGTGATCAAAAAAATTTCAAAATTTACCAGGAAGAGTTTTTTGTTGGATACTAAATAATGACAAAAATTTAAGGAAATAGCCTCTCAATGAGGATACAGATCATTTTTTAATTTATCAAGTATAACTTATTACTACCACCTATATCATAGAGAAATTTACCATTCAAAGTTCCGACTATATAAAATTAAATAGTTTCTTAGTTGGCTGAAGGAAAGTTGAATTATTAATGAATTATAAAGTAACATTTTCATTATTCGTTGACATAATTTAAATAATATTAAATTCGAAAATATACCTACCCTCATCTTTTTATATATCAAAAATTTCTGATATAAAATAATATTAATAATAAAAAAATGGGTATTATTTGATTTCTCCCAAGTTAAAAACAAGCTGATCGCATCCGGATATCCGGCATTTCCGGAATGACCAACCGATCGACCCCTCTCGCCCTTGGGAACCACACCACTCAACTCACATAATTTATTAAATGTTTTGTTTTTTCAAACCCTTTCTATATAAAAAAAAGCCGAATAAATTTATTACCATAATAATTCAATCAAGCGTAAAACATGAAAAAGTCATTAACTATTCTCATTAGTATTATTTTATCAACAAAATACCCCCCAAAAAGTGGAAATTAATTAACTTTTCGGTGGACAATGAGTGGTAGGAGTGGGGGGTATTATTAATCAATTACGTCAATTTTATGGGAGAGCAATCCATTGATAACAACCTTTCAAAAATAATAATAATCATCGTTAACATTTGAATTATATCTATAATTTATTAATTCTGCTGTTAATAGAAATTATATATCTATATATATATCGAGTGTAGTACTATAACAAATATTCAACACCCGTGAAGAATATCGAAATAATTTATTAGTCACTTCTTTTATCCTGATGACTTCTAATAAGCCGGCCTAGTGCTAGTCGGACTCACAGGGTTCTGTACCGTATATCAACCAAAATACTAGAGATATCAAATTCATTCCTATTTGTCTTAGGAAGAAAATGATGAAATTTGTGTCATTTTTCCATAATTTTAAGTTAAGCCACTTTTGAAAACAGGTAGTTACAAAAATTACCTAAATTCGCCGTTCTTATACCACCATTTTAAAGTGTAATAAATTTTTAAAAATTTACTCTAATCTTTGCAGAAATATTTGGTACACAATGATAAAAAATATTTATTTAAAAATTCGAATCTCACTTCGATTAAAATTTCAATACACTAGCGCCCAAACGTTTAGTGGGACAACTAGCTTGACTTTCCATGGCCCCATCAAAGTCAAAAATTGTAGTATCACCCAAAATACTAGAGATATCAAATTCATTCTTATACATCATTAGACTCATTAGGAAGAAAATAAGGGAATTGTGTTATTTTTTCATAATTTTAATTTAGGCCACTTATGAACACCGACAGGTCAATCACCTAAAATTGGCCATTTGGGATATCTTTTATACCATCATTTTAAAGTGTAATAAATTTCGTCTAACCATTGTAGTGATATCTTGTATCCCATGATAAAAATATTAATTTAAAAATTCGAATCTGACTTCGAATAAAATTTTAATACACCAGCGCTCAAACGTTTAGTTGGACAACTAACGATTCCATTGACTATTATGGCACCACCAAAGTCAAAAATTGTAGTATTCGCTTATTAAATCAAATCTTTTTTAGGTATTTACTTTTATTTTTTGAGAATTTTAGATGACTTTTAGTTCTAGGTATATAAAGAATTATTATTTCTTATCAATTCACTTAGTGAATTTTTTAGGAAACAGGAAAGTATAATGTTTGGCTCGCCTGATCAACTTCTTCAATTGCATTATTTTCAGATTAAAATAAAATATTCTTGTTGCGATTTCGTACCTGAATCCACTTTGAAATTAATTCTTGACCAGATATGAATTTATTTGTCAATGAATATTCATAGATTTAATCATGATCCTCGGTATCATCTATTAATTATCATCATAATTTGAAAATAGAATAGATTATTTAAAATTATAAATACATATGTTAATAGATAATAGAATTGAAATTGTTATTACGATTTAATTAACAATCATATTATATTATATTTGATTACAATCATGAAGATAGGATACAAAAATAAAACAAATCTATTGAAATATGGAAATTATTGATATCGAATTAGATTTAAATCTCTCTCTGTGTATGTGAGTGAGAGGGAATATGTATTGGAATATCCATTATATTTAGATGGAACAGGTAAAGATTAAAATATTATTATGCGATTATTGTGTTAATGGATAATATTATTATTATATATAATTTTGGTTTTAGATTAGAATGATAATAAATAAATAAATTATTCAACTGAATGCCATTTCATGAGAAAATAATAGGGTTGAGAAATTTAGTAATAAGCAGGCCAAGTGCGAGTTGAAAAAGCATTCTAAAATATTTGAGATATCAAACTGGTTCTTATGTGGCGTTGATAAGGAAGAAATGAGTGAATTTTTAAAATGTTTTCACAATTTTAAATCTGATCGGCGAAAGGTATAAATAATCCAATTTTAAAATGGCTGATTCGGGACACTCTGACACAAAAGTCATTTAAAAAATAATTTAGTCTAATTTTACTTAAATCCATAAAAAATATTTTTTATTTTCGCCCCACTAAATATTCAACCAAATTCAAATTATTTGAATAAAATTTTCATATTCTATCATTCAATCTTAATTATTTATAGCATTAAAATAATTTGAATGGAGTGTACTCACACTGAGGGGTGAACCGCGACATAATATTGTGTACACCTACTTCCACTTCAACTTTCATTTCCAAGCAGAAGACAATAGATGAAGGGGCATTATCTAATGAATTCCAAAATAATTCCACATAAATCCAAAGATGGTGTACACCTAATTCCAATCGGGGTCACCCCTCGATTCACACTAAGTCACTTTCAATAATTTTTACATTTTTATTAAATTAGTAGGTGAGGCTTTGTAGGGTCATAACACATGACTGGGTGCCAAAATAAAAATTACAGAATTACTAGTTTAAAAGCATTTTGGGAGACCTATTTGACTGTAACCTACTCGAGGAGAAAATTGTATGTTTAAAGTGGATCATCATTAATTATTTAAATTATTTTTTTAATTTCTCTACACAATGGAAATAATTAAAGGGATACATCTATGAAATTTTACTATACAATAAAATTATAAGAGTTCCTACTTCCTAGTAGCTTCGGAACCATAAAAAGCATATATTGGGCAAATTTTTAAATAAAAAATAAGAACTTTTTATTTATTTACTTTATGATAAAGTCAATAATTAGATTGTACCTATTTTATTTAAAAACAAAATCCGATATAATGTGACATATTTACTATACCTTATAGTTCAATTAAAACATCGACTTTCTCATTTTTGAAAGTATTTTTATCTTGAAATATTTGAATCCTTTTTAACTAACTGATTTTCAAATATAAATAAAAAATAAAAAAACTAATTGAGATATTTCATTAAAAAAATTCTTTTTTTGCAAGAAAAAAACCGACTTGATTTTACAAAAATAAAAACAAAATTCGTCATAATTGACTCTCAACCTAGTTCTAATTTAACCATTTTTTTTAATGTTACTTTTTTATGCCACGTGTGGATGCTAAAAAAGAATATTCAAGGGTGGAATTGCAGTTGTATAGATCTTGATTTTTGAAGGTTGTAAGGTTTACAAACAAAACAAAGTTGACCAAGGCTTGTTTAACTCGTGAAACAGAATGATAAACAAAATTGAAGAGATTGTTCACGACATAGTTAAAATTTGGAATTCATCGTCCAAAGATATAGTGTACTTTCTTTTCGTTATTATTATCTTGATTCAAAATTCGAATTTTTAAGGCCTTTTTTGAACTTTTAATAAAGTTGAATTATACTTAGATTATTTTGTAGTTTTAAACACTTTTAAACAAGTGTATATATTACGTCTTTCTCAATTACAAAAATTACAAAATGTTCCTTGTTCATAACATCCCTCACATCCTGGTTAAGAAACACTGCTTTAGCAGATCTCTTCTTAGCAGGGATCGTAATAGAGTATCCACCTGCTAAGAGAGAATAATTATAAAAGAAAAAACAATGGAAATAGACAATTAGGGGGGTTGTACTTTAGGTAAAGGTAAAAGTGAGAAGAGAAAGAATCCATGGAATAAGCCCCTACGTAGGATTACCACGTAGTTTCTAGTTTGAGAAACTAGTATTCCGGGCAATTTTATATCTGAATTTTAGTAATAGAGTATCCACCAGCTAAGAGAGAGAATAATTATTATAGAAAAAACAATGGTCATAGACAATTAAAGGTTGAATTTTAAGGTAAGGGCAAAAGTGAGAAGAGAAAGAATCCATGGAATAGGCCCCTACGTAGGATTATCACGTAGTTTCTAGTTTAAAAACTAGTATTCCGGGCAATTTTATATCTGAATTTTAAATACCTACCTGTATTTCCAATTTTTCTGAATTTTAAGTTTTCATCAAACCAAACTAACAAAGTTGCAATAAGTGAATTATAAAAAATATTACATTTTTATCCTACAAGAAATAAAAACTTTTGTTTATGAAATGAACTAACCAGGTTATGTATTGTTGATGTGTTTAATCTGACGGAGTTATCAACAATCATCAACAATACCTAACCTAAGCGAATGTTGTTTGAAATCGTCTAGGTTAGGTATTATTGATCTTCTTCTCGTACTAGTAATTTAGAAAAAACAAAACATTTTCGGTATAAATATATTTACGAGCTACAATGACAGACAAAAGTATTACTTTTTTTAGAAATTATAATATTTATTTATACTAATTTCGTACTATATTTTTTATTCAGATTACCCTTAAAGTGCTGAATAATGGTTAATCAAAGAGAATAGGTTCATTATAAGTAATTGATTGAAAATCTGGAGTGTGAAGGTTGGCCCCCTCTGATTCTCCAGTGACTCTGCTAATTTAATTAAATTTCTCCAATTCCACGTGGTATATGACTTGGCAAAAGTGCTGGTCAGGGTACCGCTGCCCCTGTCGACCCCCTTCTTGGACTAGGGGCTGAACAGTGAACAGTCAAGCCCTTATAAGGCATTGCACGGTTCACTGGTGACCCTGGCGCCCATATTCACCTTACATGTCGAAATGGGGAAAATGTGAAAAAAAAGAAGAATAAATGAAAAAAATATAGGTATCATATAATAAAATCAAGTGAGGAGAGGTCCCTTCATCCGGGTTCAAAGCGAAATGGGTCAATGCGTTCAAAAATGTACAGGATTTCCTACTTTGAGAAAAATTGAAGATAAAATATTTGTGTTTTTAGAGAGGAAATAAACAACTGAATATATGTAATTTTAATGTTTTAAATTAAATTTTTATATTCAAGAATAAATTTATACTTATATAGTAAAAGCTTATTAAAATTTTGAAAATTAATAATATATAAGACTAATAAATTCGAATGAAAATTTGTATGTAAGCATTTGAACTAAAAAATAATTAATAACTTTAATTAAAAACAAGAATTAATCAAAGTTGAACGTTTCCCTGATTTATTTCAATTTCTTTAGCTATACTCAGAATAATTTTCGAGTTCACAAACTCTCAAAACATTGTAGTTTAGTTGAATCAATCATTTATTTACTTGAAAACGGCTTCAAAATAAGATGTCAAAACATGATTAAACTAGAAAATAGTCAATAATTTTCAGAATTTTAAGTTCACCAACCAAACTAACAAAGTCCAACAAGTGAATAATAAAAAATTTTAAATTTTTATCCTACAAGAAATATTATAAACTTTGGTTTATAAAATGAACTAACCAGGTTATGTATTGTTGATGTGTTTAAACTGAATTATCAACAATCATCAACAATACTTAACTTAAGCGATTTATCTTTAAATCGTCTGGGTTAGGTATTATTGATCTTGTTCGTACTAATTTATAAAAAAATAAAACATTTTCTATATAAATATATTTTCAGAATCACTTTAATTGTATCAATTTGTTATGCTTACCTATATTATATTCAAAAAAAGGACAAAATATCCTGACATGTGATTAAGTTAAACAAATGAGATTTCTTCCAAAATAAAATTATCTTTGGCGTAGATAATTTAAAATAATTTATGCAAATTCATGGCTTATTTCTAAATTGTAAATCGTTTTCATTTCAGGCGACACATATGTTACTATTTTGTGTTTGGCCTTCGCCGAACTGAACACTACATATTTGATTTATTCCGGTTCAAATACAAATGTTGTGTAGAGTGTTGAGAATGAATATATCGAGAGAATAAGTTACTAGTTAAATACTTTTACTCGTTTCGGTTCGTTTCTTTTAATTCGCTCCTGTCTGAATAAATTACTATGTACGAAGAAGAGGTATTTAAAGAATGAGCACAAACAAGCATATCTATTTAATGCTTTGCGGTCCATAAAAGAAGAAAAAAATCACATTGCAATTTTTCAAATAAACCATGTATTTTGCATAATTTATTCCTAAACCGAATCAACCGAAACGGACTCGAACAATATTTGTTATAACTTATTCCGGTTACAAAATTACGGGATTTTTCCAGGGACTTACCCTGCAATTTAAGCCGATAGGCATCGAATTATTTTTATTAAAATATTTGAAAGCTTTAGAGAAGAGTTTTAATTGATAAATTCCACTACGTTTCGCTCATCAAGGTCCCGGAAGGGCTGTTTATAAAATAATAAATAAGCAAACCTTGCTAAAATTTAACAAATTTCAATTAAGATATTTTTCAATTTTTTTAAAAAAGTTCTCCATTGCGGGCTTAGATGGCCATGTTTATCAATTTCTACGCTAGATGTCAGGGCAAGATTTACTTTTGTTGCATTTTTTGAAGTTGTAGCCCCCCTTGGTTCCACTCTCACAATTTTGGCACTAGATTTTTGCAAGAGTTCAATTCCCACTTTACAAATATAACTGGCTATAATCTGTCTACCAGGGGTGTTAACGGCGTTCCCGGTTTGAGTATTTTTATTTTTTTATTTTATCTATTTATTTTTAAGTGGTTAGGTGAAAATGACTAAAATTGGAGCCAGAAACCCTTAAAATGAATAATTTGGAACATATAATTCCAAAAGTTTCCGGGGATGACCCCCGGAACCCCCAGGTCACCGGAAATTTCAGTGTTCGCTCAGTGCTAAATTTAATGACACCACTGCTGTCTTTGTTCAATTATTTATTGGTCAATTAAGAAGAATTATATATTAGTGCTAATTCAATGTGAATTCATCCTCCTCCCGTCTAGCATTTAGTGGCAGGAATTTATCGGTGATCAACATCTTTTCACCCCATAAGAATATGTTGATTGTTCACTGATAGCAACGCATCTAGCGGTAGTTTTTTAAGCAAATAAATAGGTACACATTTTAAATATTTTTCTTAAAAATTCTTCACACCTTTGCTCATTGATTAAAATAAGTAAAATAAAAACGAAAATATAATTATTATTAATACCTACAGATAATAATATAAAAATGAAAACGAGGTAGAAAAAATAAACTGATATTTTTTGAAAAATCAAATAATCCAAAAAAAAGATGTTTGAAAAATAACCCTATTTGTTTTTGTCCCCCCCCCCCCTTACTCCCCATTTTTTGTATGAAAAATAACAAATAGTTCTTTACCCACGTTTTATACTATATTCAATAAATCGTTTCTCTTTATCCATTGCGAGATTATAAAAATTACTATAAATTATTGAAAGAACATAAAAAAGGAAAAAAAGTTTCGATTTGTCTGTATGTCTGCCTGTCCATTCGTTCAAAATGGATATTTTATGCATATTCTCTTCGTTTCCATCTATAGAGAATTTATTGCCAATGGGCTTTTAGCAGGGAATAAATCCGGACAGCGATGACCATAGGGGCCAAATTGCATTCCTATTTCGGACATTGAAATGATTCAATTTCGTAACCCTTCCCGTCCCCTCTCTCTTTTCTCTCTCTCACACATCAGGCACTCGAAAAGAATTTTCCTACAACTCTCTAAGCTTTAAGCTCAACGTTAAGATTTATAATCTTGATTAGGCGAGCTGATTTGTAAATCTATTCATAAATTCAGGTTTACTTCATATTCATAAATCATTCGTCATTTTATTTTTTATTTTAATGAATTGCTATCTCTATATAAAAAATTTAATTAAGCAATTATTTTGAATTGAATTTTAGAAGGGGGGAGTGTTAGGGGCCAAAATAAGGGGAGAAAAAAATATAGCAAAGTCATTATATAGAAAATATGAAATTATTATTAAAATAATAAGCTTTAAATAATAAATTAAGTAATAAATAAATAAATTTTGCAATGTGTACAGGTTATGGGGCGATAATCTTGTTATCTTCATCACTTTCACAAAAGGTTAATTTTTCATTTTGATTTCGTATACAAACAAATTATTATTTATCATATACATAAATAATTGTATATACCTAAAATAAATTAGGTAAGCAAAAGAAATTTGAATAAAACTACAGTACTTGTAGTACAGAAGAAAAAAATATTGATTGTTTGTAAATATTAAAAAAATAGAAATTTTTTATAAACCAATCTTGAAAACGTTTATTTTTAATACAAACGTTTCGGGAGAAATTCTCACTTTATCAATTTTTGTAAAAAATTCCATTGATAAAGGAAGAATTTCACCCGAAAAGTTTGGATTAAAAATAAAGGTTTTCAAGATTATTTTATTAAATATTTGTATTTTTTGTACATTATCATTATCATATCGGTACTTCTCTAATTTTTAATCGTTGAGATAATTACAATAACTTCGTAAAACCATTTGATTCGGCATGTTTTCAAACTTTAATTTTAAAATTACTTAAATTGAAAAATAATGAAAAATTTTATAGACACCAGGTCTAGCTAAGATTCAAGCCCAAGATCTCAAATTTCCAGTGAAAAGCTTTAACCCGCTGAGCTAGTTATTTTACAATTTTTATATTATTTATATATATAAAATGGAAAAGTATGTATATATGTTTGTATGATCCAAACGAGCTGATTGGCCAGTGCATAACCAATGGCAAAGCGTTAAATTATTAGAACGATTCTGATTGGTTAGATAGCGATCGTGCTTAGCCAATGCGTTAAATAAATATTTAAAAAAAACTTTTGACAGTCTCGAGACGCTGCCGGCCAGGACAACCCTCCCGGAGTACTTAGGTGCAGAAGGCACGCCTGTAGCAGCTAGTACCTAATATATGTAGATACAAATTTCAATAGTAAATATATTTTTGAAGTTTTAAGTTACGAAACATTTAGTATAGCTCACACTTGACGGCCTTGTTTTTATTTTTATAAAACGGGAATTTTCCCCCTGATTCATACTGAACACTACGAAATTGCAACCCTTCAAGTACCGGCTTCACACCTACTTGATGACTCCAATCCCTTGAATGTTAGTTCTACCACCCTCCACTTGTCTTCTAGGATTCAAGAATCAATCAATCTTGAATAAATAAATAAAAAGTGGTGGATTTGTGCCTGCTTATATCAATAAAATATCAATCTATTCTATTGTAGACTTATTTAAGGAACGGCCGTTAATCAAATGGTGACTGAGAGATGCGGGTTCAAGTCGTTGCGATAATAATAATAACAATAATCTTTAGAAAAATGCGTTGTTGGTTTAGTCACACCCTGTGAGACCCTCTTATTATTATTATTATTATTCGTCTGCAGAAAAATAAATATTATAGCGTTTTTAATGCACCCCACTAATTTAAAATAATTTAATTGGTGTTTTTCTCGTCCATGTTGAATATTTTTATTTGTGGCTAGTTGTTGGGTACTTGGACTTGAAATAAAATTAGAAGTCAAATTTTCAAAATGTTGCTCCGTTTCGCAGTAATTTTCCAGCTTCCTCAGGCAATTTTTAAACTTAACCTCCTCGTAATAAGTAATATATAGTTCATTACATTGCTGTGACAATTGTTTCGATGCAGTGGTTCTTAACCTTCTTAACCTACATTTGAGAATATGTACATGTCGAGACCCAAAAAAGCCAAATTTTTACATTACCTTTTTTTAATTCATGCTTGAGAAATTTTCTTTAAAGTTACAATAATGACCTTTTTGTTTACTCAGATATAATTTTTTTTAACAATTAAGATAAAAAAAGTACTTTTCGATCTAAGAAAAATTTAATCATTATAGTAGGTATTTTAAAAAAGTATTGAGCAAATTAAGATATATTTTTAAATTTATTGAAAATAAATGTAGTAAAATATTTAAATATTTTTCAACGACTCGGCGCGACCCATAGGTTCTTAGAACCACTGGTGTAATGAACTATATTATATTACTTATTACGCGGAAGTTAAGTTTAAAAAATGCCTGAGGAAGAAGAAAAATATATTGCGAAACCTAGCAATATTTTGAAAATTTGGCTTCTAATTGTATTTCAAGTCCAAGTACCCAATAACAAGCCACAAAAAAATTAAAAATAATATTAAAAAATAAAAATTCTAAAATTTCAAATGAAATTGATTATATTAGAATTAAAAGTTTTCAAAAAGACTAAGTATCATACTTGACTTATTCTATAGAAGTGAAAGTAACAAACTTTAACTGACGTGTGTTTTATTTTTATTTTTTTAATCAGCCCTCTTTCTTTTCCTATTACCTTGTCATAGATATGAGATCTAGACCATTTTTGGTTAATCTCTCTTTTATTCTGATTTATTCCTAAAAAGAGAACGAAATAACGCAAACAAGATCAGATTTATTGCATACGATTTGTGCTAAATAATAATAATAATCATACTCAAAATGGAGGTGGTAGTTGATGTCCGCAATATCCACGAATTATCCCATTATAGATTATGATAGTTTTAAATCAGGTTGGAAGTGATATCTGCAAACGGTGTTTATTTAATCTCTCTCTCCCTCGCCATTATCTTATGACTCAATCGTCAGCATCTTAATCAAATTATAGAGGACTTTCCCTCTCGCCATATACGGAGTCGCATTTTCGACAATCTTTCTTGTTTTTTTTTTCCTACATAATTACACGTTTTTATTCCAGCATTCAAGTCTCCAGATTGAGCAAGCGTAGTAGTAGTATGTGCACATGGGTTTTTGTTTCTCGAGGGTGAATCCATTGCCGGTAGCTTAACTCTCTGACGGGAGTAAATCAAAACCAACGAAACCCTTTCATTTTCTCTCGTTGAATGTCCAGAACTGGTTATTACGAGATGTAATAAATCTCGTCGCTATAATCACCACCATTAAATGATCATATTGCAGTTCGCACCGTTAAAAGCCAATCTTTAGTTTTATTACACATTTTAAGACATTATTAGGTTGGTGATTTTCGGGAATGTTTGAAAAGGTTTAAAACCAGCGGTAAGCGCTTAACTTGGCAAACCAATTTTGCAACAGAAGTTAGGTTTAAAAAAAGGAGGCAGCGAGGTTATTATTATTGTTTTTAAATTGGTCTATAAGCAATTTTCAGGTCAATGTTTTTATTTTTATCGCAATTTCAGATCGGAGGGGAAATTTTATATTTTCTAGATGTAAAATAAATGGTTTTTTCAATAATAATATATTTTCTATTTAAGAAATCTTATATAGTAATATAAAAGTTAATTGTTAAGATATAGTTTGATATAAAATAATACAAATATTTTTTTTTTAATGTACCTATTAAAAATTTTGAATAAACTTCATAAATAACAGGAGTAGTAGGGATTTGGATAAATTAAAAACATGGAGTTTTTATTAAATGGACCAGAAATTCTAATTTTCCTGGTTTTATCATTCTAGCCACCGAGGAAGTTAAAATAAATTGCCGAAACGTCTGGCCCATTTAATAAAAAATTCTGTGTTTTTAATTTTATCCAATTCCCTACTATTCCTGTTACAAATTTACTATGGATACGAATGATGCAAAATTTCATTAATCTTTAAAAAAAAATTATTACCAAACAGTGACAAAAACTAGTTAAAATCAATTAACCTTTAATATAAAAAATACATTAATATTTATCAATTTGTCAATTTGTTTATTTGTAGGAGAAATATGCTACCGAAGTAGGAGCCGAACACACATACCAAGAGTTCTAAGCTACTAATTTCCAAAAAACCTGAGATATCGAATTCGTTTTTATTTGTCGTCAATAAGAAAAGAATAAGGGAATTTAGGGAATTTTTCCAGAATTTTAATTTAAGTATTTGGATTAAATTGAACTGGTACAAAAATCACTTAAAAATGGCCACTTTGAGACTCTATGATATGCTCAATTTAGATCGAAATTTATACAAAAAAATGAAACCTAATTCTACTTAAAGAAATCTTCAGGAATATTTCACAGCCTATATTTTTCATTTTTGACCCCACATAAAAATCGGTCTCTTAAAAAATAATCATTTGAGTAAAATTTTAATATAATTTTTGATTTACAGTGAAATGAAAACATATACGTCTAAATTTCAAGTTTGTATTGCCCTAACAAACATTGCGACGACCCTAATAGGGTCATGTTTTACTTATTAAAAGTGGCCCTAAAAATTAATTAATTAATTCGATTTAAAATGATCTTTACAGGGATACTTCAAACACTATGATAAAAAAAAAAACTTTTCCAAAATAATCATTAAATTAAAATGTAAATACGGTTTTTGATTTCGGGAAAAATAATACATATGGCTTGTAGATGTCAAATTTCTATCTTATTTAGGGCCAGTTGTATGTCGGTTGGTAAAATCTTTGTAAAAGTTGACAAAGGGTAAAACCTTAGAATTCACCTTCTACCTGGCCGGATGGCCAATCAGATGATTCGCACTTTCATCTGACTGCCCATCCCGCCGGGCACAAGGTGAATTCTAAGGTTTACCTTTAGTCAACTTTACAAAGACTATACCAACCGACACGAACTTTCTGATTGGTCATCCCGCCGGGCACAAGGTGAATTCTAAGTTTTACTCTTTGTCAACTTTTACAAAGACTTTACCAACCGACATACAACTGACCCTTAGTTTACGAGATTTACAATGCTCTGATATTGTAGTGTTATAGGGTCCCTCTTTACTTTTAATCGGAACCCTAAAAAACAAACGTGAGTAATAATTTCTCTCAGCAATTTGAAACAAATTACCGCCTCAACATTAAAGTCATGTTACTTGCATCACGCTGAAATAATAAAGTGGGTTTTAAAAACAACATAGTAAGAATTGCGATTCTTTATCTCCAGCAGAGAGACAAAGATTATAAGAAAAGAATAGAGCTTGGCCTGAAAGCAAAAAGAGTATCGTTTGTCTGAGTTGGTGAATTCTTTCTTTGTCCGCTGGAGGAGAGTATGCAAAAGAAGAAATAAGAAAACGCGAAGCAACGACCTTGACAAAGTCGCGGAACGGTCGTGAAAGAGGTTTGTTCTGGTTTGCTTAACAAACATACAAACAAACATACAAACACGTTTTTCATTTTGGCTAATATTCCAATTTAGCCGTCAATCAGATTAATTCGGAACACAATAATCGTAATACTAGTTGTTTCCTAAATGTGAAAGGGAAATAGAATTCTCTCTCTTCATGTGGAGCAGATAATTTCGACATTGACACGATTGCTCGGTGGCTAGCTGGCGGACAAGCATCATTCCATTCCATTGGAGGCATATAGTGCCTGGTCTAGAACTCTAGACTAGTGCTGCCTGGCTGCTACTTGACTTAACTCTGACAGGGGACTTTCACTGCATGGGGCCCCGGGGGCTCAGCCCCTCGGCCGTTTTACGTAACCCCCAACAGAGTAGCTCGGTCACCGTTTATTTGATTTCGAAGATGATGACAAGAAATACGAAGATATGAGTGAAAAAAATTTCACTTAATTATTACGCAATTTAGGGTCTAAGCTAAAAAATACCTACCCAAAATTTATTAAACTAATTGATTTCAAAATCAAAAAATTAAATCATATCTAATTTCACATTTCCAAAGTTTACCTAGTCAGAACACTCAAACTATACTAGTATTGAATTTACGCAATTTTTTTTAATTTTACTTCACCAATTTTGTTTGTTTTTTAATCATTTTCTTTATACAATAAAAATAAATATGACCCGAATGTGTTAGTTTTTATTTTTACCACCAGTCAGCGCTGTTTACCAACGGACAGATACCAATTGTTAAGTATTGTAATTTTTTGAAATATCTCAAAAACGGTTAAAACTATCTATTTTAAAAATAATCATATTGTTCGATGGAAAAGAAAGTCTTTTATAGTGAAAAAATTAAATATTTTACGAGATAAAATTAAAATTTAATTAATATAAATTATTAGGTGAAATCTTGAAGATGGACTCGTAACCCGAAATATATATAGTCTTACTCATTAGTAATTTGTCATTTATTTTTGAAACTTAACTAGTAACATTTTTTAAATTTTAATTTTATTAAATATGTTTCACCTAAAATCTACACCATTCTCCATGCACAAAATTTTACGAGATATTCATTATTTTAACTAGATAACAAAGAATTTTGTGTATAGATATAGACTTACTTAAAAATCAATTGGAATATCAAAAAGAAATTACACATTTAGTTTTTAATATTGAGTAAGAGCAGAGTGATTTGGGTTAAAATTGTAACCCGAGGGTGTTAGAAAAATTAAAATTATTAAAATGATAGGTTTTTTATTAACTATCATAATTATTATTAACAAGTGTCAATAAAAATGTATAATTACATTTATTCTATTTCGTTTAATCGGTTAATTGAATTTTTAATTTAAAAACCCACTAATAGTTCATTAAAAATATTATTTTTTTAATATAATAAATAATTATAGGCAGGTAATAATTTTAGTATAGAAAATAAAATTTTTTGTTTTATTAGATGAGCCTAGCTAGTAGCCATCAGGCATATAAATAAAGTAGGAGAGCACATTGTAAAAGCTTCTTGAATGGAAGGGAAACTGAGTGAGTAAATCTTTAGTTAGTCTGTGAGAGTTACCTATACTTTATGAAAGTAACGAATAAACAAACTCACAGTCATACTTTTACCCTTTTAGAGCAGTCAGTGCGATTTGTAATCCTTTCAAAGAAAACCATCAGGGACGAGAACTAAGAAATCGTGAAATATTAAAAATAAAGGAAAAATACACGAATCGCTTGTTTTTTAATACAATTCTATTGATTAACTAATCCATGTAAAGAGAAAATTTCGAAAAAAAAATGTATTTATTTTTTATTTATTTATTCAATATGCACGTACAGTGAACAAATTTTGCCCCTCATAGTGAATATGTTACATATTTAATCTTTTGATTACTTAAATTTTAAATTTTTTTTACATACTGTAATAATAAATTGTTTTTGGACATTAAAAATTAATTTCTCTTTGTACTCTCGACTTACCTATTCTAAAATAAATTTTTATTGAAGTTAAAAAACAAATGTTTTTTGTAAATTTCTTTTGTTTTTTAGTACCTACTTACTTACTAATGAAGGTCTTAAAATAGGCCCAAAGCTTTAAGAACAGTTTGAGTTTTTTGTAAATTTATTTAGCCTCAACTTTGATACGTGATAGATAAAACCTTTTTATTTAACAATTAATAAAAGTAAAAAAAAAAGTAAGGCAAACTTAAGTTTAGAGAGAACTTAAGTTAAGCTTAAGTCAATTTTTAAAGTAAATTGAATTTCACATAAAAAAAGCATCACTTAAATTTAAGTGAATCATTCAGGCAATTCAATTTACCATAAAAGTTGGTTTGGGGTTAAATTAAGTTCTTCGTTAGTTCAAGTCTGGTCAGTGAAATTGGGTATTAATCACCTAACAATTTTTAATTAAAAATAAGGACATTTTCGGTAGCATACAAGTAAAAAACTGAACACTTTAAATTTATAAGAAAATCACAAGAGGATGTCATCTATTGGATCCGAGATGTAATAGATGGCAACCACTTGTGATTTTTTTTAGCTTTTTATAGGATTTTAGTGCTGTCTAATAAAAAATTAAGGACAATAACCTGCTCAGCGCCATTTATATCTTTTTTTTAATTACTTGTAATAGTACTTTTAGAGAGTGATTATAAGCTTCCTTTAGTGGCCCTTTTAAAGTAGGAGAAAAGAAAAATCATCCGAAACGTCGGTTAATAAAAGTTTGAAAATGAAGTTACAATACATTATTTTATTCGGAATATTTTTTCTTCATTATATTTGGTCTAGCTCTGCATGAAATTTACATTATTATCCCAAATTCGGAATAAACCGCGGAGACATAAGTCACGGTTTTTTAACAGCACCCGAAATGAAATAATTTTTCATCACTTGAATGCGACATCGCCTTTCATTAATCATAATTAAATTCCAACATTTATCGCTGCTTGTGTTGATTAATTGAATTATAATAATCAATGGACCTTTTGCAGAATTTTTGTGAAATCTGTTTTTCAACCGGATTGGCTAATCCTATATTTCCCCCTCTCTTCCTATAAACTCATATTCAAATTTTCAACCGCCTATAAATGACTTATGAAAGTTTTACAAACGCGATCAAATATATTCTCAACGTTTAATGACCTAAATAATTAAGAAAAATCGCCATTAAATCAAAGAAGAGGAGGAGGAAAGGGTCCAAATGGGAATTGGTATTCCGGATAGCGTCAAAAACCAATTAAAAGAAAACCCGATAAGTTAATCAATGCCTCTCCTCTCCCCCCTCACCAATTTCTCTCTTTCTATTGATTATTTATTAGGCAATTTCTAAAAAAACTTCATTTATATAATTATGGAAATAATATTCATACTTATTTTGACAAATTGGAAAAAGATAAAGAAGATTGAAATTTAAAGAATTAATATAATAAAAAAATATATATAATACATATTAATAAATAAATCTTAATTTAAAAAAAAAATTGAAAAGGGCGCCTTCCTAGTACCATGTCCATTGTTGCGTACTTAGTTAGTAAACACTCATAATTACATTTAAGACTTGCTATACAGTAGGTGATTGGATAAATTCAACAACCCCTAGAGAAGCTACTTAATGTGGAAGAAAAATTATAATTCTTTTGAAAGAAAAGATTTTGTTTCTCCTATAACTTTTCGCCAATAGATGTCAGGAAGGATGAATTCGCGTGATTTAACTTGTAATTATTAATTCAGTATATCTTTACGAGATGTCACGCCTGTCGCAATAAACAAGAACAATAAAACTTTAGTTTAAAAGTACTCAAAAAGTACCCCAAACGGATTCAACGTTTTAGTTAACTTAATTAAATTAACGAACGAAGAAAAGATTTTTGTATTATAGACAAAAGGATCACTCATAATTACATTTAAGACTTGCTATACAGTGATTGATTGAGAGGCGTTTGAGAATAGTTTTAGTTAACTTTTTTATCAGGAATTATTTTATGCTACTGACTAAAAGGCATTACTATTTTATCCCAACTGAAATTGAGAGGAGTTATTTAGTTTCTTTATAATCTCACAGGGATGTTAATATTACTGAATCCGACTTTATATGGATAATGTTTATAACATGTTATTCACACCCGTCAAAATCCAAACACCAAAAATCATTGTGGTTTGTGTTTTTGACTCTTGGAATAAATTTTCGAGAGGGTAGAGACTTTAAATATCCGTCTATTTATCTACTGACAAGCGCCCGTCTCTGAAAGATGATTTTTGACATCTTCAGTGGTCATTTACCCCTAAAAACGACTGGATTTGGCGAGTAAAAATTTCACTTTCAGAGAGTGTGCTGATCACACTACAATATGGGATATGTTATTTTCATTCTGAAATAATCGTCCAAAATGTTCACTAGCTCTTATACTATTAAATCCATTAATAGTTTTGTTTTGTTTTTATTCAACACGTGTTTATTTTAAATAAACAAAGAAAAATTAATTAAAATTCATGCCTGCTGATCGCTTCTCTAAAAAGTAACCCTAATAAAATATAGCCTATAATAGAAAATAAGCTATGAGCTTTAGAATGATGTAAGAATTTTTAAATTCGGGTTATTACTTTCTGAGATTAGTCTCTAGATACATACATATAATCTTTCTTTATATATATATATATTGATAAAATGTATACCTTGGCTTGCATTGATAACTATGGTCAATTACCTCTTTAGTATGTATGCATGATGTATACATGGAATTATCATATGAAAAGAGGAAGTAAGGGGGATGAGAGGGACAAACAGCCAGCCGGTCCGGAGTATTGGGAAAGGGCCAAAAAGTTCGATAACAAGTGGCCCCATGTGAGGTATTATAGGCCCCCCATCTACACACTCAAGCTGGGGTTTTAAAAAATATGACGCAATCGACTCATCGTAATATTTAACAAAAAACAAGTGCGATAAAGAATCCAATTGAATGCTGGGCGGAGTAAAACAAGGTGTAACTTGAATAGAAGATCTCCCTGATAGAGATGGACCAGACCAGGAAAACGAAAACAAGATTAATATGCCCGATGCTCTTTAATAGGCTGGAGGTTAATTGATACACGACGCCGAGAGTGGGAAAAAATAAATATATATTGATTATATCTTTCGAAGAGATGTTTTATTAAATTGAATTAAAAATATCGATTAATAAAAAAATATGACTTGTGCAAGTCACATGATTTCGTTTTAAACAGAGTCAAATTTTCAAAATGATAAGCAATATTAGAATAATTAAATGAAATTTATGTATAAGGTTACGGTTCCGATATCGGACGATTCGGCCGACCGTCGGCGAACACGTCGCCAGACCAAAGACTATACCTTTTGCTTAGTTTGAAATGATCGGGCGAGTTCGGGTGATGTCGGTCGGCCGAATCGTCCGATATCGGATCACTGCGACCATTGCCTAAGTAAATTTGTCGTCCTTTTAGCAGGTGGCTTTTATATTGTATTTATAGTCAAATTTGTTTTGTAAGAATAATTTAACGGTTCCCAAAATAAAATTTTGATATGATTTTTGATTTCGGGGAAAATTAATAGATAGGTAAAAGGTTCTAGGTAAGTTTGTATTCGTTTAGTTTACAAGCAAAATTATGCTCTGGCATTTAAACTGACAGTATTTCGTCCCGATTTAGGTTTAGACAGAACCCTGTTATTTTTCATGAGTTAAAATACCCGATGGGATATATGTTAACTGAAATAAACTCAAATTCATGTTTCCATGTGTTTTCAACCATCCGATCCAAACATGTAATACATCAAATTAAAGATAATTTATTACAGTACATCTTCCATCTGAAGCTTTTTTTTCTAATGTACAAGATATTTTGTAAAAACTTGATTAAAAAAAAAAAATTCACAAAAAAATCAAAAAAATTTCAATATATCTTTAATTACTATTTAAGGGTTGACTTTACCCATAAAAGCATACATGTAGAGCTTTAGTTAAAAAAATAGTAATAAAATCGGATCAATAGTTCTCGAGATACAAATGATTTTTTAAAACTCAGCATCCGCCATCTTGGATTGCCCATTTTTATTAGCTACCATTTTAAGATGGCAATCATGATTTTTTGACATCCTAATAAACCTATCTAGCTACGGTGAAAAGGAAACCCAAATTATACCGAAATGTTGGCCGGCCCATGGACTAATAGTTAAAATCATTTTGTTGTAGGTAATAGCAAGCTGGTCACTCAACAAGAATAAATATAGTAAGACTGCAAGCAAAGTGTTTTATTATTCCATTCTTAAAGGGCCAGGTTTATATGTGTATAATGTCTCCGAAATGCCTCTCCCCACTGGTAAATAAAGTTAATTAAGTTTTCTTGCTAAGTAAAATGAAGTCAATGGTTGTAGAGAAAGAAGAGAGAGGGAGCTTCAAATTTGACAAAAACAAATATTTGAACAAAGTAAGATGAGTCGTTCCCGTCTAAAAGACAAACTCTCTCTCCTTTTCCTCCTCCTCCTACTATTACTACTACTATTACTCCTGCTTCCGTTTTCCCGAGTCAACACAACCAACAATATTCTCTTGTTTGAAAAGGGGGGCATATTTTATATTTTATAACACACCTTTGGAGATAAAAACTAAATAAAATCGTGTATGTATCTTGCTTTTAAAATAAACCTATATTATAAAAAAACAAAACAATTAAGGTAGTTGTTTCACCATATGAGTTTTCTTAGGATTTTTTTGAAATTTAGAGAGATTATTATTTAAATACTTCTGCATCGACTGGTGGCAAAACTAAATTTATGAACAATATAGTTCCGGAGATATTAAATTCCAACGAAAGAGTTTTTCAGACTGCACTATAGGGGATACCAGAAAGTTTACATACATATTTAATTATAATTAAGAAACTCTTCTTACCATTGTTATAAAAAACTAAACTAACATTAAACAATAACTAATACATTTGTTAAGAAAATTTTAATTAATAGTTACAACTCAGTTTCTGAGATAATAATAAATAACAAAATAATGAAAGATTTACACTAAAAACAAGCTGGCAATAACGCATTTATTTAACCTAAACAGTGGGTTAACTTTAGTACTTTTTTTGACGTTTTTCCCTTCAGCCATTGTCGCAACAGCTTTCAATCGCTTATTAAGAACTTTTTATATTATAATTGAATGTAATGGAAGGCAGCCCAGAGGTAGTGAGGAAAGAAAAAATTAACACATATAAAATAAGGTGTAATTTACTGGAATCCTTTCCTTTAAAACCGACGTTTCGGAGGATTTTTCCTTCCTTTTCTTAATTAGATCTAATTAAGATAAGGAGGGAAAAAATTGTTTTTCTATGCCTTTGTTAAAAATGAAGAAAGTTTTTGAACACTACTGTGGAGAGAAGAAGGAAACATTTTATTTGTTTCATTCATTGACCCTTTGAAACCCTGAAGAAGGAGGGAAAAATCCTCCGAAACGTCGGTTTTGAGAAGGAAAGGAGGAAGGATTCCAATAAATTACACCTTATTTTATATGTGTTAATTTTTTCTTTCCTCACTACCTCTGGGCTTGCCTTCCATTACATTCAATTAATATTTCTACCAGCCCGTCTCTCCAGAGAAAATTTCGTTTTTATATTATAAATCTCCCTTTATAATGTAATTTATCTGAAATTTCTATTATAAAATATATGCAAGCTCGGACAGAGTTGCCAGATTTGTGAAACGAGCACGGGATTGGGTAATAGTGGTACATAAACAGCAAAAAGTTTTGGGCTTATGAATTATGAATCCTTATTGTCTGTTCTATATACTGTAGCTTTAACTTTTTGCTAGAATTGTCCCGACAAAACTACCTTAATTATTTATAATAAATAAAAATGCAACGTTTAATTAAAACAAGGTTTATCAATCCCAAGTTCTGAAATTTGTTCCTAAAAAAATAATAATAATAATTAACTCCCCCATCAGAAATTTATTAGACATCGGTCGACGATATCTAGTAAGCAGAATGAAATCTAATAAATAAATAAAAATTGAAGGAAAAAGTGAAAACTAACCGTACCGAGTTTTGAAGATACATTCACTTTTTCATTCAATTTTTTAGTTAATTTGTATATCAATTAGAATATTATGACGTAACATAGAGTCAACAATTCTTAATAGAAGGTTAGAAGCATTTACTTACTCTATTTCAGGTTGAATGTGGTGGAAAACATCGAATATTCTTCTATAATGCACAAGAAATAATCCAACTTGTCATGAGGAATGCTCGTTTTATACTAAAATATATTTTGATAAGCTGGTCGACTTTTTACCTTTATCGAATTCCGCGAAAATGATAAATTCCAATATTTGTTTTTGCAAAGAAATATAATAAAGAAAGTGAAAATTGAAATCAGGGGAGGGAAAGACCCGTACCAGATCATCCCTAATTCACAAAGAGAAACAAAGAGATTGTCTTCTGCTTGATGCAAATAAACATATACACATATATATCAAGATGATATATATCCCTAATTATTCAGATAACACTACAGGGTGTCTAAAAAGGTTCTTATAGGGTGGGTAAAATTTTTTACAATAACTACTTTTTGAGAAAATTTTAACTTATTTTAAAAAATATAAAATTATTTTTTGGTTTTTCGTGAATAATATATATACAGGGTGGTAATTAGGTCTCTTAAAGGCTGTTTAGATTATTTTAAATTATTTTTATAAATACATAAGTTTTTTAGGTTTTTCGTGAATAATATATATAAAGAGTGGTAATTAGGTCTCTTTAGGGCTGTTTAGAAATTTTAAATTATTTTTAAAAATATATAAGTATTTTTGGTTTTTCGTAAATAATATATATACAGGGTAGTAATTAGGTCTCTTAAAGGCTGTTTAAAATAATTAGGAGTATTTTTGATTTTTCGTGAATAATATATATACATGGTGGTAATTAGGTCTCTTAAAGGCTGTTTAGAATATTTTAACTTATTTTTAAAAATATATAAGTATTTCTGGTTTTTCGTGAATAATTTATATACAGGGTGGTAATTAGGTCTCTTAAAAGCTGTTTGGAATATTTTAACTTATTTTAAAAAACATAAAAGTATTTTTGGTTTTTCGTCAATAATATATATATATATATACAGGGTGGTAATTAGGTCTCTTAAAGGCTGTTTAGAATATTTTAAATTATTTTTAAAAATATATAAGTATTTCTGGTTTTTCGTGAATAATATATATACAGGGTGATAATTAGGTCTCTGAAAAATATATATACAGGGTGGTAATTAAGTCTCTGAAAGGCTGTTTAGAATATTTTAAATTATTTTAAAAAATATAAAACTAATAAAAAATCATTCACATTTCGTCTGCTAAGTGACCAGCAAACTATTCACGAGTTTAGAGAAATCACTCACAGGCACATATTTAAGGCCAAATAGATAACCTGCACAAATATAAAATAATTTCTAAACTTTTTTCGATGATAAATACTTAAGAAGGAGACAGGTCAGTATAAAAATTTAAATGACTCTAATCAGGCTCCTACACTTTTTAATACAAACAAAGATATCAAACCACTTGCCAATATAGACAAGTATTCAAAGACCATTAATTAAATGAATAAAAAAAAAACATGGAACCTGTAGTATAAAATAAGCGTATTTTTAAAAACATGAATATATTTTTAGAATGAAATTTAATTTCCTTTTAAACACCTCAAAAATTGGATTGGATTAATTTGATCATACATATGTGTATATTTTTTTTTAATTATTAATATTTACATAACCTTTGAAAATATAAATCTCCATTTATTTTTTTTGTTGCCAGGTTCATTAGCCCTCTATATGCTCGTTTGTTAATTAATAAAAATAGAGAAGAGGAGGCCGTGTTTTCTCATTTAATGGCTTCGAAAAAGCCGTGTCCTATTTGCTCAGCTGCCCCCATGGTCGGATGGATTAAGAGCCAAACGGCTCTTCTTACGGTCAACCGTGTGTTCGGGGGAAATAACGAGCCACGAACCAACGAAACTATCAATCAATCACTCAATCGAACCATCAATCGCACGTCGATTGGCAAACCTTTCAATCGGTTGCATATTCCTGAGATGTTGATGGACCAACTTGGGTCAAGCACAGAGGTTAACGGGGGGAAAACGAAGACCGAAGACGCAGGCAGCAAGAACATGAACCTCAAGGGCGTCAATGGCCGAGAGGGTCTCGGCTGGGTATTTTTAGAGCACCATCAGATCAGATGGATGGATGCTTAACGCCAGAGAGAACCAAGAACCCAAGAACGTCGTCGTTGTCAAGGCTGGATAGCCATCTTTAGGAAATGCATTCTGCATTCCCACCAATCATGTCTGGAGCAGAGATGAGATATCAGTTATTCAGAACACGGAGAAATTGCCAGGGAAAAATTCTACTCTCTTGTCTTTAGAGCTAAAAATAACTATCAGGTTGAAAGAATACATCGATTTCATCAAAAGCCTTATGGAATGTAAAAAGTACTCGATCTCAGAGTTCAACTGTATTTACTATCGAGTAACACAAAATGGATAAAAAAAAAAAACAATAATAGGGACCGTGCGTCACGACTTTAGCTCCACCTGGCGACCAAAATGTAAACATAATAGGGGTATTTATTAAATGTTTAAGGTAGTTCTTTCGCGACAATCCACACAAAAAGTTTTACCCTCTTAACCATACATTTAAAAGGTGCTAAAATTTTAGGTTATGTTTTTTATCGTGACTGTACTTCTCACACTATTATATCCTCTTTATGAAGGGATCGTTTCCAAGCGATTGTTCTTATACGACCTCCACTAAAAATAATGGCCCAAATATGTTTTTTTATTTTTTTATCAAAACTACGAGGTAAATAATTTCATTTTTTTTTAAGTTACTCCGAATATATTATTCTAACAAATATTAGTTTTCCATCAAGATGGTGAAAGTCCTTCAATGAAAAAAAATAAATAACGATCATTTCCTCCACCCTTTCCCAATCTACCATATGTAAAAAATTTCATTTTTAATTGCAATTATTTCATGTTTGGTGTGGTAAATCGTCTTCAAATTTTAACAATGTGTTTATTATGCTTTTAATGACTTATATTACAAGTTTCGAAGACTTCTTGAATTTTTGCATTTGTGAAAGAACTACCTTAAAACAAAAACAAAACAATATTTGTATTTGCCACAATTGCCCCAAATTATTTGAATAAATAAACACAAGAGAGCGCTACCTTCGGCAGTAGTGCTGTTTAACGCACGTCCCCTATTATAAATCATTAAATGAATTAATCATTCAATAAAATCACAATTGGCGAAAATCAGCAACAGCTTAGGGCACTCGGCATCGGTGAACAACAAAATTTCTCCTGCTATAAGATTGTTTGTTATTCACCGATCGCAAACGCCTTAATTTGTTGGCAATAGATGCCGATGGGGGAGGGGGAGAATTCGCAATGAATTCTTGCTACCTTATCAATTATAAATACAATATATTTTGGATAGAGATTTCTTATTAAGATTTTCGGCGATTAAATAGGCGGACTAAAAATTGTGCAATGTCACTTTCCTTAAAATAAATATTTAAATCAAATAAAACAAATTCGACTAAAAAATAAAGTAAATCTATTCAAATTTTTATACCGGATTTCAGTTCAGTAGTTTCAACCGTTTAAAAGAATTCTCCATATTAGGATTCGATTTTATTTATTCTTAATTTCGGGATTTTTAATGGGAAAAGTAGAAAATCTTATCAATTCTTTCCAATTAAAATATATAAGTTTTGGCAACAGAACAGCTGCTTTCTGCGAGTATTCTAGAATTATTGTGGGCAATGAACTTCAAACTTCAGATAGGCAAATAAAAAAAATCGAATTTTGTAAAATTATTGAATTTTTATCAATTTTAAAATATTTTTTCGTAAATTTCAATTTTCTACCTTCGATTTTCTGCGTAAATTTAAACGTTTGTTATTTATTCATATAATATAATATCTACAAATCGATTAATCGACTTTATTCTTTGTATGTGAGTGTGTGAAAGATAACTTATCGTTAGTTTGATTAAAGATTTTTTGAATAATTTGTTATTTATCTTAGAATTATGATTTTAACAACGTAAAGAGAAAAGCAAGCGTGTGATTATCTCTTTAATTATACATTGATTCACAACCAAATTTGTCAATCTATTAAAAAATAATAATATATATTTTTTTTAACGGTACGCCTGGAAGAGGCTTGATCTACCTCCCAGGAGGCCGTAGTAATAAATTCACGCAAAAATCGTAGTAGCAAAATGTTTACATTTACAATGCAGAGAAGTGATTAGATTTTAGGGCCTTTAGCTTTAGAATTTCATCTTGAAATGCATTTAACATAATTGTTTTGAATGATTATACTGAGACTTTAAGGCGTTGTTATAATATAGGCAAAAATAAACTATTCATATTTAAGTGTTTTTATTAATTAATAGGGCGTCTAAAGCGTGTAAAAGCAAAATCGTGTAAATTGAGTGTAAATCGAGGGATAAATTTTCTTGTTTTATGAAGAAACACGTGGATTATCTTTATTTATTTATTTTTTATAAACCTACCACATTTTTTTTGTTACTCGAGTAAATATATTATATACCTATATTTTTTTCAAAACTACCCGGTTTTTTTTTGAGATTCGAGCAAATATAATTTTTTTTTCACAACAACCCCGTTTTTTGAGACTCAAGTAAATATTTTTTTAACTACCCCGTTTTTTTGAAACTCGAGTAAATATATTATATACCTATATTTGTTTCAAAACTTCCGTTTTTTTTTTGTTTTTTTTTTTTAAGATTCGAGCAAATATAATTTTTTTTTAAACTCCCCCGTTTTTTGAGACTCGAGTAAATTTTTTTTTTTTTTTTTTTTTTAATGATATTGATGAGAGAAGGAGATACACCAGAAGGTGGATCCCCTAAAGGCCTGTATGGGCTGGCCCCTCAATCGTGAAAAGAACAGAGCAGAAGGAAAAGAAGCCGGGATCACGAGCCAATCTCAGAAACTTAGATACAATTCAATATCCAATTTACCAAGGTTTTAGGGGCTTCGAGCAGTGGTAAATCCTCCGCGCGATAAATTCGGTTAAATTTATCTCCCACTTAATTTTTATTACCAGACCCTATACTTACAGAAAAAATGTCTGGGTATAGCCGGGAATCGAACCCGAGACCTCCGGGTTGCCAGTCAGTTGTTCTGACCATTACACCACCGAGGCGGGCAGACTACCCCGTTTTTTGGACTCGACTAAATATATTATATACCTATATTTTTTTCAAAACTATCCGGGTTTTTTTTTGAGACTCGAATAAATTTTTTTTTTTCAAAACTACCCTGTTTTGTGAGACTTGAGTAAATTTTTTTTTAAACTACCCCGTTTTTTTTGAGACTCGGGTAAATATATTATATACCTATATTTTTTTCAAAACTACAAGGGGTTTTTTTTGAAACTCGAATAAATATTTTTTTTCAAAACTACCCCGTTTTTTTGAGACTGGAGTAAATTTTTTTTAAACTACCCCGTTTTTTTGAGACTCGACTAAATATATTATATACCTATATTTTTTTCAAAACTATCCGGGTTTTTTTTTGAGACTCGAATAAATTTTTTTTTCAAAACTACCCTGTTTTGTGAGACTTGAGTAAATATTTTTTTTTTAAACTACCCCGTTTTTTTGAGACTCGGGTAAATATATTATATACCTATATTTTTTTCAAAACTACCAGAGGTTTTTTTTTGAAACTCGAATAAATATTTTTTTTCAAAACTACCCCGTTTTTTTGAGACTCGAGTAGATATATTATATACATATATTTTTTTCAAAACTACCCCGTTTTTTGAGACTCGAGTGGATATACTATATACCTATATTTTTTTTTTCAAAACTACCGTAAATATTTTTTTTTTGAGATTATAGTAAATAATTTTTTTTTTGAGACTCGAGTAAATCTTTTTTTTTCTTTTATTTAAAATAGAACCTACAGCAAACATTAGGTCATTAAGTCACGAGTAAATATCTTAATTATTTTTAGGGACTTCTTTCTTTATTTTTTTTTCTTTATGAAAATCAATTTTTTTTGTATATATCAAATCTCAAAAGTGAAAGTGATTTGTATATATTCGAATGTTACATTGAAACAAGATGAACAAATATAGCAATGAATTTCATAATAACTAAATTTTTTTTTCTTTTTTCGATCCGACTGAAGTTGCTATAATCTATAATAGTACTTACTTTATATGTACTAAACAATTGCCAATAAATTGCTATTAACAAAAATAAAAAAAATAAATAAATAACCGCGCACGCGTTTGGTTTTGTTCATAGAACACACACATGGAGAGAGAAGCGATTTATTGATTTGCTACCTTGCATGTGTGTGTGTGTGTGTGTATTATTGATACAAGATAAGGCCCTTTGTGTCTACTCACTGTTATAAATTCAATTATTTTAATAGGCGCTCCACTATAAATCTGAGATCAATGCTTTTAGAGCTTGAGCTCCGAGTCAATTTGCAAATGGAGCGCAAACAGTAAATAGCATGAAAATTTCAACAGGCATGGGCTTAATAAATTATACCACCCCTTTTGCTGTACATTTCACCCTCGCCTGGGATTCCTCGCTGCCTGTTTAATATTAATTCGACATTTAGCTCAGTTTCTTCTTCAATTTCGATTGGGATTGCATTTATAAAGGGAGGCAGACAAGAGACGGAAGGCTCTTTAAGAAGCTTTTCAAGATATGATTAAACTCTGTCAAATCCAAAAACGACATTTGAGCAATTTAATTGTCTGTCGAAAATCAAATTTTCATCCCTTCACTTTGCCCTTTTCTTCTTTTTATGTAATTAAAAAGTATTTCTAAAATCATTTGGAAGGCGTTGGGAAAGATAGAATAATGGTAAGTTATAATTATAATATAGAATGTATATGTTACAGTGAAAACCCGTTTTTAGTAAGAACGAGTTCTTACTAATTAAAACGCGTTTCACTGAATACCTTGTTGCAGCTAGAATTTACTGATGTTGGTTGAGTTTGGTTCAAAGGTCTAGAATCTTCATTTTTGATTTTTTGCCTAATTTTGGATGTTTATTTTCAAATATTTTAAACGAAAATGTCAAAAATACATCCCCTACAACTTTGCTTCTAATTTTTGAAATTTTTGTTTAAAAAATTTTGAAAATAAGCACCCAAAATGAGGCGGAAGGTCAAAAATGCAGATCTAAACCTTTGGACAAAATTCAACCAACATCAGCAAATTCTAATTGCCACAAAGGTATTCAGTGAAAGCCGTTTTAACTAGTAAGAACCCGTTCTTACTAAAAAACTGCAACATATATATAAAACAATCTTCAAACGTTTATTAAAACACCAAACGTTTCGGTAGACGAATGTTGAATTAAAAAAAACAAAGACGATTGTTATGTAGCTTGCTATAACAACAAAACGAATTTTTCTTTATGAAATCGGGTAACCCATGAGAAATTACAGATAAAATATTTCTAATTAATTGATTGTTAAGATCAATGATTAGAAACTATATTCTCAAACAAATATATTATATATATATATATATATATATATATATATAGATATATATACTTTTTATTTAGGATATATAAGTATGTAAATTAATAATTTTCAAACGTTTAATCAATCCAAAACGTTTCGGGAGAAATTCTCCCTTTATCAATGGAAATTTTCAAATTAAAAAAGAAAAAGTTGCTTTTTCTAAGGGTTGAAAAGCAACACTAAAGAAATTAAATATTTTTAATATAGACAATGAGACAAAAATTGTCTTACTGACGAAATTACTTTAATTCAAATAGAAAATATAAATATTTACTAAAAAATATTTTTCTCTAAAATTTTTAGTAAATATTAGAACAACAGTCCATATCTGAATTTTTGTTATTTAAAATTTCGACCATATCTAAAATTTTAGAAATGATAGATTTTTTTGATTTTTTAATTTGAAAACTTCCATTGATAAAGGAAGAAATTCTCCCGAAACTTTTGGGTTCGATTAAACGCTTGAAAATTGTTTTTATAAAACATTTGTATTTATTTTAATTAATAACAACACAATTAACTATGCTCCTCTTTAATCTTGTATAACTCAAAAATTGAAAATGTAAAAAAACGTAAAAAAATTTCAATTTTATAAAAATTATTTATTCTCTAAGAAATGTTTCGAGTCTAGTTGAATCCATCTTCAGTTATTAAAACAAAGCAACTCTCATAATAACTGAAGATGGCTTCAACTAGACCCAAGCCTGTCTTAAAACCGCTGCACACGAGGCTTGTTTTAATAATTTTTTGTCTACTTGCTGCCACTCAAAAGCATCCCAGGACCAAACCGGAAAATAGAACATGTCCTATCTTTTAAATCAAGCAAGCTAGACAGAAAGATAGCCAGCAGTGACGTCATTTCGACCCTAACACGCCTCCGAATTGCAAACCAGAGCTCCGGAAGAGGAAAAAGCCTCGTGTGCAGCGGGCTTTAGACAATAACAATTTTTCGTTTTTTTTTTTTTTTTTTTTTTTTTACTTTTGAATTATACAAAATTGAAGAGGAAAATAGTTAATTGTGTTGTTATAAAGTGTTGGAATCAAGAATATTTTAGTTTTTAATATTTTAATTAATATCAATGTTTTTTTTAATACATAATGTATAAATTGATTTGCATCAAACAGAGGACAACCTCAATGATTTCTCTTTCGGAATTAAAAATTTCGCTTGGAAATGTTTTGTAGTATACGGGCCTCCTGACCATTGTGCTGATCAGGCCAAATGTTTCACGTTCTGAGTTGCGATTGACGACAGCTGCCTCTTGAGGTTTCTGGTGTAAATTAATGAAGAAGGGCTGGGGAGGGGTGCGGGGGTAAGACCATAAGACCATAAGGCCATAAGGGAGCGAGAGGGTAACTAATGAGCCAATTGGCCTGTCAGCCTCAGTGGCGACGTTTCTGGGGACCACACGTCTCTTGCGGCGGCGAAATTCGCGGCGGCATGACGACAAACCGCCCGTCCGTAACCACAACTACACACACACACACACACACACACACACACACATAGGCATAGACAAGCCAACAAACAAACGACAACGTAATATACCGTAATGAACACTACTGGAAGTAAACAAACACTAAACGGACCATTACCATCTCAAGATAATGCAAAAACATTCAATTAGATTTAGAGAATTGGGATTTATGTATTTGTATTAAAAAAAATAGAATCTTTAAGTTTAAGGGCCGGTTGTATGTCGCAAAGTAAATGCTTTTTACCACTAACTAAGGATAAATGGTAAACGGAGGTGCCGGGATGGCTCAATCTGATTGTCAGGCCCTGCCAGTTACCATGTCAGCTGGTTAGTGGTATCAAGCATTTACCATTTATCCTGACTTACAACCGGCCCTAAGTGGATAAATTTTTACATTCCCTTATATAGAGAAGTATGAAATTTAATTATAAATATTGAATTATCTATCCTTCGGAATGTTCAATTTTCGAAATTTTCTATTTCGAAAACTATAAAAGTTAAAAAAACACAATTCTATGGTCACAAAATCTAAGATTTTAGTAGAAAATATTTTTATATTGCATGTCAGAGGGTTAAATCCCCCCTTCTTCTCCTAAAATCTTATTTAATTATAAATATTGCATTATCCTTCGGGATGTTCAATTTTCGAAATTTTCTATTTCGAAAACTATAAAAAGGTTAAAAAACACAATTCCTATGGTCATAAAATCAAAGATTCTAGTAGAAAATATTTTTATATTGCATGTCAAAGGGCTTCATCCCCCTTTCTTCTACTAAAATCTTAGATTTTGCGACCATATAATTGTGTTTTTTTAACCGACTTCAAAAAAGGAGGAGGTTCTCTATTCGACTGATTTTTTTTGTTCCTATGTTACCTCATATCTCCGCCAATTGTGAACCGATTTTGAAAAAAGCTTTTGCATTACGTGGAGTTTCAGTCTAGCTTCCGATTGGTCCCATTTTTTTATTGGTATTAGACCTTTTTTGTTAGGTTTGTTCAGGCCTAACTTCTTTGTTTATGAACCGATTTCGATGATTCTTTTTTTATTGGAAAGGGGTGTTTTAGGGATGGTGCCAATTTAATTTGGTCAAGTTCTGATGATATGATCACTATTAATAACATAATTAAAAAGAGAAGAATAAAAATAATTTTTAAGAAAAAAATAAAACCGACTTCAAAAAATTAAATGCAACAAATAAAATACACTAAAAGGTATAAAATAATTATTATCTTATTTAGTTACAACTAAACGACGAAATATTAACATGAAACTACTTTTTGAAGTCGGTGCCAAACATATACCTTTTATGAATCGCACTCGACGGATCTTAGTACGTTTGGAGGGTATGCTCACTTATAGATATGGTTTGTTTGGTACCGACATCAAAAAGTAGTTTCATGTTAATATTTCGTCGTTTAGTTGTAACTAAATAAGATAATAATTATTTTATACCTTTTAGTGTATTTTATTTGTTGCATTTAATTTTTTAAGTCGGTTTTATTTTTATTCTTAAAATTATTCAAGATATACATTCGACTCTCGATAATTCTTATTTTTTATTTCACTGGGACAAATTATATATGATAGTATTTCATGCCCTTAAGATATAGAAACTGAGTTTAGAAAAGTAAATCAGGATTTGTATGCATCAGAGCCAAAACTCAACTAAAAATTAAAAAGTGTACGTGTGTATGTGCAGTGATATACGAGTAAGTTTTTAATTAGACCAAATCGATCAAAGGGGTGGTTTTATTTTTTTTTTCAAAAACAATTCCTACATATTTTAAAAATCTCTCAATTTAACAAATAAAACCAGTTATGTGATGTGTATATTTTTATCTCGATTGAAACACTGTGAGGGTAATCATATGAAAGAAGATGGGTGGGTTGCAAGTGAAAGTCGTGTGGTACACACACTAGTTGATTGCTATTCGAAAGAGTGTACCTAACTAACATTCGTAATTGAATGATTTTTTAAGGGCCTTCTGAGGTGAAAAACTTGGGGTTTTCTAAAATAATTCATTATCTTAAAGAATATAGTCCTATGAGTGGTTTGATGCAACCACTCTCAGATATTCGACTCAAATATTATCAATTGTTTTAAGAACAAATTTGTTTAAAATTCAATCCCTAACCTTTAGAAAGTATAAATTTGATAAATGCCAAAAAATACAAACTTGAAATTTACGAGTTATATGTATTAATTATCACGCTAATCAAAAATTGCGTTAAAATTTTAATCGAATGATTATTTTGGGGATCTCTTTAAATATATTTTTTTTAATTATTTTAATTTAAAATGAGGCTAATGATGAGCTAAAAACTAGCCATTTTTAGATGATTTTTGTACTTGCTGGAGTTCAGAAGTGGCTTAAATTAAAATTATGAAAAATTCCATGAATTTCCTTATTCTCTCCTTATCAATGAAAAAAAATTGATATTTAAAGTATTTTGGTCGTTATAAGAGAAGTTATTTGGTGTAATATCTTTATTTACCTTTCCGTCTATTTACCGAAATATTGGCCGCATTTTTTTATTAAAGTACACTAAATAATTAAAAATCCAAGGCGTCCACATATTGAAATCTAATCAATAATTTTATGTTATTTTATTTTTATTTATTTTTTAATATTTTTGTATCCAGTTAGGTCGGAAATTTTCGCCAATCTACCTCCTAGTGTTGCCTTTTCTCTTTAATTATATATTCATTCTCATTTTATATCTTTTATTCAAAAATTCAAATTTATATGATTTTATGATCAAAATGAATATTATGATAAATATAGGTAAAATTTTAAACAAATTTATTATCTTCCTCAGGGCAACTACTAATAAATTAAATTTGAGATTTACCTACCAGTTTAATTTTTTATAATAATTTTAACAAATTAACATATTATAAAATTATGTTTTTATTAGTAAAAATAAAAAAATAAAAATATAAACTAGTAAAGAAACTAAACGACTTTTACTTAAACTGCCTTTAATTATAAAATTTAATTTTAATTTATAAGAATTTTATAGAATATGGTGTCAGGTGATTTTATTACAATATCGATTTCATGATCCAAATTTTCTGAAAATATCAATTAATCAATAATTCAATCCAATAAGGATATAGATACTCCAAGTATATAATATAGCAAGGCATACAAAATTTTTACTGGTGGAATTTTAATTAAATAAATTTAAATTTTATATTAATTTAATTTATACATTTAAAATCAACTATAGTAGATAATTTAAAAGGCGTGAAGGGGGAGGGGGGATCATCCCTCATGTGCCCCAAAGAGAATTAGATAGAGAGGAATCGACAAAAATGCCATCTGGTGATCGTGACCGGCTAATCAAAATTATTCATTCTTTTTTTAATGGTCAAATAATGATTCACTGTAAGTAAATTATATTAAAAAAAAAGTATTATTTCTCAAAATATATTGTTGGTTATTGATTACTGATCCGTTTGAACAATTTGTAAATTTTTATACTACATAAATTTTTTAATGATTGGTCATGGTCACTAGAGGCGCTAAAACTCGCATTCTCCTTTTTAACACAAAATCTTCCCCTCTATCTGATCCTCTTTTGATGTACCCTATATTATATTCCGTAAAAATTAATTATTATTATTTAATTATACTTTATCTTTATATGAAAATTTACTAAATAATAATAATAAAAAATAAAATTAATTTAATATTTTTTGAAAATGTACAGTAAAAGATAGTTAAAACATCCCTTAAACTACGACTTCCCTATGTTAAAAATATAAGAAGTTCTTTAAATTTAGATTTAAGTGAATTTTGTTGTTATATTTCCACTGTTTTTGTAGTTTATATTTGATGAAAAATAAAATGGAACGAGGATTCGAAATCCAAGTTTACGTGCATAGTAATGTAAGTTTAGTAAACTATAAATCTATCAGTAAACAGAACATCAAAAATATGTAGACAGTTGAAAATATTTACCTAATTATTATTTTTTTCCATGTTTTATTTATTTATTCATCACTCAAGACATCAAATTTTTTTGATTTCTAAAATTTACGACAAATATCAAAGAAGCTTGGAAAATTTGAGCCGTAAATAATTTTTCTAATAGGAATAAGCGATTGTAATTATTTTTAATAAAAAGAAACATTTAAAAATAAATAAAAAATATTTCGAGTGTCATTACTACATCACCAACTTTTTACTAAACCCAGGTAAAGTAATATAAAGAAACGCCAAATTTTGTGTATCCCCTACAAAAATGTTTTTTTTTCTTTTTAATAATAATACTACTACCAATAATAAAATCTTAGTGATTCTTAAGTCACTTATCCTATTTTGGAACTCCATCTCTCCATTTTGGATATATTTTATATTTGTCCCATTTATCCTACAAGATCCTAATTGTGCAAAATATTGTATTTTACAAAAAAGGTAGATTTAAGATATCAAATTTTTATACTATATATTCCGGAAAACCCCTAAATAATAACAATTGAAAATCTGGCTCAATTCGGTTAGAGATATCATTTGATTAATTCACCATAGAATTTCAGGTAAACGATTTTTGCCCCATCTATTTAGTGTCAAAAAAGTGATTGTAAAAAATTTGATACCTAATAACAAGAATTTAACTATTTTTCCTTCAAAAGCGTCAAGAGTAAACATAAATGATTAATATTATGAACACGAATTTAGGACATTTATCTTTGCCCTTCAAGAGAGTGTGTTTATATTGCATGTAGGAGGGTCTTGTCCCCTCAGGAGTCGAACCCAAGCATAGTAAGCTACAAAGCGTGTAAGACCTCGAGACTATCACTCAAAAAGCGCAAACTGGAAAACGTACTATTGATATGGTTCGACTCCGAAGCATATGAGCCCTCTACATGCAATATAAGCATATCTATTTAAATCTTTGATAAATGACCTAAATTCATGTTCGTAAATTTTAATTGATGCATATTTGATTTTGAAAAAATTCAATCTTTCTCTAGCAATAAATCATTGACTAATATTATGTTTAGTTTACTGGTGTATGGTAATGAGACAGGTATGTAAGAGCGTTCAGCATATCAACACATTTAACAAAAATCAATAAATTAAAGTTTCCGCGGTCCAATTTCACCTCAAATCAACTGAAGGCTGAATCTCAGTATATGACTAAATTCAAAATTAATGAGCAGCTTTTGAGAAATTTTCAAAAACAAATAAAAAACATAACTTTTTTGATGCCCAATTACAATACTGCTCTAACGTAAATCAAAGTACTTAGCGATTTTTTTTAGTCTAACAGAGTACATGAGATGCATACCTCTTAAAGCTAACAGAACTGAGATGACATGAATTTGATAGACGTCTTGAGTTGTGTAAAATGATATAAATAAATCAATTCATATAAGAAAGAAGCAGCAGCGACAGCATTAAGGCCGATTGTGCATCAATCATTAAGAAATATTTAAGATGAAAACAATATGAAAGCTAGAAACAAAAGGATGTTTTGCTTGGACTGCTCTGATATACTGGCCAACCTCCTTTGCCTTTATAAGAATAGAGACAATGTCATCTACTGTCCGTAGAACAAGGAAGGATACCCGTTATACTTTAGTGAAGATGAAAACATAGGATTTTCTTCTTAAGATGAAATCATGAAATTTACTATATAAAATGTAGTAGCTATATATTTAAGTATTTTTTTAAATAAACAAAAATAAAATTAACTGCATATGATGCAACAAAAAGTGAGGGCTATTTGCGAAAATCACGATAGGCGTGACATCTTCTGGAGATATATAGAAGTAATAAATAATTGCACGTAATATCACGCAAATTCATTAGTCCTGACATCTAGTGATAGAAAGTATAGTAAAACAATATATTTTCACCCATAAGAATAATATTTTTACCTCCTTGTTTATTTCTGTTTGTTTTTCTATCTATGAAGTTTCTTGTGGTCAAATTTTGGCCACAATCCCAATATTTTTTTGAAATTTTGAAAATATAAGCACTTACAATAACCAGGAATTAATAAAGAAAAATATAATGGAAATATAAACAAGAAGTTTACTGGTCCCAAGATCTAATGGAATATAAGTCAGATGGTATTTTCTACTTTTTGGTTTGGTTTCTCCCCCATCGTCAAATATAATTTTTTAGTGAGAAGAATCTTTTTAACGAATTTTGAACCACTTGTTGAATTTTTTGAAATTTCGCAGATATTTTTTTATTTTGATGAAAACATAAATCTCAGCAAATTATCATGTGAAAAAGAAGAAGAAAGTAAGTACCAGCTTCTTTGTCATCGTACTATTACTTGTGCGAGAAGATGTGTAAAACTAATGTGACTCACATGAATAAAAATTTAAAGCTTGTATTTTGCCTTGAAATTTGATTAAAATCAGCGTACATGCTTTTTTAGTGTGAGTAAGAAGAGTATGGTCAAGCTGCTTTACTACTTATTAATGCATTTTGAAATAAAAGTGTCCGTTTAAATACCAGATGCTATTTCAATTAGCCTTACACCAACGATTTTCTCGATGTCAGCGATACACTAATGTAAAATGGTACGTCAAATATCACACAAGTTCTTCACCAATTCAGTTATTAGTAGAATGCTAGCAACACGACTTAATCACTATAGGAGAAATTCGCAGGCGTGTTGCTTGCATTCCACTTGGCTCTGGACCAAAAAGGCTAGCCTCTTAAGGTCTGTCAAGATTTCCGGTTCACGTCAGATAGTCTATAATAGGAACCGCAATTTTCAACATTCCGAAACTATTTAAATCGATCTATCCAATATATTTTATTAGCCAATTAAACCAATTATTTTACATAAATTAATGTATACATTATATTTTACCTTCGACTCCGGAGATTGCTTCTCCACCATCGACTGTCCTTGATCATCTTTTTAGTCCATGTTTTTAATAAGAGGAAAAAAACTAATTAAAGAAAAACCTCTTTTCCGATAATTATTCCATTATTCAAACCAATCTCCCTCTGAAAACCTCCTTTTTAGCCAATAAATTTTTATAAATTTTATTAAACCAATTATTTTACATGAATTTATGCATACATTGTTTTTGAGCTTCGATTCCGGAGATTACTTCTCCACCATCGACTGTCTTTGATCACCTTTTAGTCCTTGTTTTTAATAAAAGGAAAAAACTAATTAAAGAAAAAAACCTCTTTTCCGATAATTATTTCAATTCCATTATTTATCCATTCTCAATTCAGCATTCGATCTTTTTTAGCCAATTTTTTTTTTTTTTTTTTTATAAATTTTATTAAACCAATTATTTTACATTAATTAATGTATACATTGTATTTTTTGCTTCGATTCCGGAGATTACTTCTCCACCATCGAGTGTCCTTATTCATCTTTAGTCCTTGTTTATAATAAGAGGAAAAATCTAATTAGATAAAAAAACCTCTTTTCCGATAATTATTTCAATTCCATTATTCCCCAATCAAGTCGATTGGTTTCTCTCCCATCGTCAATCCAGCATCTTTTTAGCCAATTAATTGCTTCTCTATAATTGTAAATAGAGAGAACATTCTTCTTGTGGGATATTAATAAAAATTTTAATTAGTAAATTTACCAAAAAAAAAAATCGGAAGAAATAATAAATCATTATGAAATACTTATATCCTTGGGGAAAATTACAAAATTTCATTATTAATATCCTTGGGGAAAATTAATTAAATAGATTAATTAATGATTAAAAAATCAATAAAAATAGACAATTAAATAAAATCGAAGAATGGAAAATTCAATAAAATACAAACAATATATTTATTTAGAAAGATAAGTAAGTGTTTGGCGAAGTTTTTGTATAGCCGGGTTGATAAACTGGAGAGTTTTTTCAGGGATAAACTACCCATGGAAAAATAATAAAATTTGTTTAGTTTATCAGGAGAATTTGCCTTTAAATTTAGCTGCTTGTTTTTAAGGGATAATAATAATAATGAATAAATGAGAAAATTTGTTTAAACGACGCTTCGATTTCCAGTTCTTAGCCGTTTCAAGTGATAAAATAGATGCAATATAAATGATATGTATTGATCTATTTTATCACTTGAAAAGAGCTCAGAGCTGGAATTCGAAACGTCGTTTAAACAAATTTTCTAATTTATTTATTATTATTATATATTATATAGTGTCAAATGACTAGTAAAAGGGTCAAACTTGGTTTTAGTGATTAGTTTGGTAAGCTAGAAAATTTCTCCGGTTCGAAACATTCCTAGAAACTGGTTAAATTTTTTCTAGTTTATTCAAGTTAACCCGGAAGAACAGACACAATGAATATATTTTCATAAAAATTCTTCAGAAAAAGTAGAACATATTAATAAATTTAATAAATCCCTGTGGGAAAGTAAATAAGGTATTTTCTACAGGCCTTTTCTCTAAAAACTTTTTTCAAAGAAAATTCATTTCTTTTTCTTAAGAATGTAGGTAGGTATAAATAAGTTTGCAAGTGTGAGAGTATATTTTTTATTTTTTATTATATATATAAACTTAAAAGAAAAAGAACAATTTTTTGGGAGAAATGTTGATAAAGTCACGTTTTGCAAATGAAAGATGTCAAAAAAGTTTTACAACTACGATATGAAGTGTTTACAAAGAAAGGGAAAGGTCGCTAACCTGGTACATGTTTCTATTATGGTATTTGTTCACTAAGATGACAGGTAGTTGGATACTGACCGTATTTATATTTAAGGGTAGAAACAAGTGATGGCTTAAAATAATGCATCACACACAATCTTTTCTTATTTAGGATAGAATGTTCTGTTTTCTTGGTATTTTCAATCTAAATATTTTGAAAAAACAAGGAAGGGCACGCTCTATGCAAATTTTTGTGATTTAGGGATATTTTTTGTTAGCATTCGGTTTGGGCTAGATAGGTGAAAAATGTAGCTTATTAATTCAAACATGTCAGTCAAATTTCAGCTTATTAGTTTAATCCGAATAAAAAATTGTCACCAGGGTCGTATTCAGGATGGGAGAGGGTCGGCCAGCTCCTGAAATTATATATATACAAACAAATGTTTGCCCGATAACTGATTCATTATCAAAACCCCAAGAACATATAGAAACATGAAATTTGGACAGGATATTACGCCTATGATATAGGGGTTAAATAAGGAAGGTTTTTTCGAAATTAGGGTCCTAAGGGGGTCTAAGGGGGCCAAAGTGTGTTTTCACTGATTATCAAATATCAAATTAAGGAGGATAAGATTGCTGTTAACTTATAAAAATATCTAGAAAGGGAGTTTCAGGATTTTTTGAAATTCGACTCCTAAGAGGGGTATCTCTATGCAAATTTTTGTGATTTAGCGATATTTTTTGTGAACAATCGTTTTGGGCTGGATAGGTGAAAATGAAGCTTATTAATTCAAAGATATAAGTCAAATTTTAGCTTATTAGTTTAATCCCAATAACAAATTGTCACCAGTGTCGTATTCAGGATGGGAGAAGGTCCGCAAGCCCCTCAAATTATATATTGTATCTATAAATTCACGAAAAATTAATAATATGAAAAACATTTTGAAAATTTATTTAATATTGTTTTTAATTTGAATATTTTCATTTTAATAAATACCTATTTTATTTTTATTTTATTCAGGGGAAAGAGAGTTCACCCCCTCTGAAAATTATCTGAAACTAAATATTAAAAAATATCATATAATATTACTTTCATCCCACTTTATTTTTATATTAATATATTTTTATAAAATTTAAGAATTTTTTCTGATTTTCTTTGTTTTTCATCCAGAAGTTCTGGAGCTAGTCAGTCCAAAATCTAAGAAGATAATCATTTTGACAACACAAACATTGTGATACTAGAACGAACTTTCAACAACAATCGATTCTTGAACAATCGAAATTCAAACTTTCGAATAGAAAAAATTTCATTTTTGAAAATAACTTTTCGGTATGACGCAGACATTTTTAAGCCATAAATATATGATTATTTTTTTTAATTTTAGAATGCATTATTTTCTTTTAGTAATTTCAAAAGAAACAGATATGTATCAAGCTATGATTTTAATTTTCCTTGATTTATATGACAATCTATCCAAAATTAATTAAAATTAATTGTTCTTAATGTTAAGGGGTTGTAATTATTTTCTTTGGGGCTTATAATATTCGAACATTTGTATTTGTTTTGTGGTTAGTTGACATATTTTTAGTTTTGTTCAGTCCTATAAGGTAGAGAAAAAAAGGCCTGAGCGGTTGTTCGGGTGTTGAGCCGTGAGAATTTTTCAAAAAGCAGGTAGGGAAAGGAGGGCTGTACCGGAATCTAGCTACTGAGTTGATATTTTAGTTAAAAATTAAAAAAAAAAGATATAAAAAATGTTAATATTAACCGTGAGCATGTTAATTTCGTTTATATGTACCAATATAAAAAATAATTTAGAATTTAAAATCACCATTGGAGGGTAATTTTTTGACAAAGAAAATTTATAAATTAAAAAGGGTGAATGGTTAAAAAATATTAACGTACAAATTTATAATAGGAAAAATTAAAAATTAAAATGTCAAAAGATTGAGTCATTTTGACAAAGAAAATCACATAAATTGATAACGTTCAAAAATAGGGGTGAATATTTAATAAGTAATGTTTATCGTAAACATATAATTTATTTAAAAGAGATCCGGTTAACCCAGTCAATTCATAAAATTAAATTTTGCTTTTCATAGAAAAATAATTATAAAGATCAAATTCTTTGAGTCATTGTTGTGATATTTAAAATCTCCTTTGTTGCTTTAAAAGAAAAAGAGTATAAAAAACACTTTTTGAGTCATTTTGACAAAGAGAATATAAGTATAGTGTACAAAATTTGAATCTCAATAAGTATAAAATGACAAAAGAAAAGTCATTTTGACAATCAAAATTGACAGTGTTTAAAAATAGGGCGTGATTAAGAACTAATGTTTACCTTCAATATAATATAAAAATATAAAAAATAAAAAGGAGATTTGGCTATACATAGGTGGACAATAGAGGATATTTAATTTAATTCATAAAATTAAGATTTAATAGAAAGGGAATTTGAAATTTACAATAGTTGATTGTATATGTAAAAAATTTAATTAAAACCCAAATCATTGGTTTAATGGGATTAATAAAAATAATAATATTTCAGTCTTATATCTTTGAGTCAATGTTGTGAAATTTAAAATTCAATTAAAATCAATTGTTGGGACATTTGAATTAGAAAGAAAAAGAGTATAGAAAGAAACGTTTTGAGTCATTTTTGACTGGATTGATTGGATTAATAAAAATAATATTTCTTATATCTTTGAGTCATTGTTGTGAAATTTAAAATTCAATTAAAATCAATTGTTTCGAATTTTGAATTAGAAAGAAAAAGAGTATATAAAGAATCGTTTTGAGTAATCTTTGACTGGATTGATTGGATTAATAAATATAATAATATTTCATATATCTTTGAGTCATTGTTGTGAAATTTAAAATTCAATTAAAATCAATTGTTGCGACATTTGAATTAGAAAGAAACGTTTTGAGTCATTTTTGACTGGATTGATTGGATTAATAAAAATAATAATATTTCTTATATCTTTGAGTCATTGTTGTGAAATTCAAAATTAATTAAAATCAATTGCCGTGACATTTGAATTAGAAAGAAAGAGTATAGAAAGAAACTTTTTGAGTCATTTTTGACAAAGAGAATATAGAGAACAGGGTGACAAGAGCTGGAAAAAAAATCGAGAGAAGCAGCATTGGGGTGATTGCCGTGTGAGTAGGGGTGGCGCTGCATCACGAGGGGTGCAATTTAAAGGGAGGGGAGGGTTAGTTACTAGTGATGTGAATTTTCATTTTTACCCCGCTTTCCTGACTCCAAAACTGATGTCCGTGGGCGTAAGCCTGCGGCGGATAGGGCCGCGAAGTTCGTGTCGGATGTTGCTGCTGCTGCGGCAGGTGTTGTGGCAGTTGTTGCTGTTGTGCCTGTTGTTGTTGTTGTTGTTGAGGGTATCCGTTGTCAGGGAAACGCATCTTGGCATGCTGAATCCACGGATCTTCCTCGGTATTAACGCGCATCATCGCGGACAACAAATGTCAATCCACAGCGGACATTTTTCAAAATAAAAAAAAAACAACAATCAACGACACGAGCGCAACAATCAATTTCAAAAATCCGGTTTTTTGAGAATTTAAAAAATAAAAAAAATAAACTAAAAAAAAACAACAATCACGTGCACTAGAAATCCGTAAAATAGCGGTTGGATATATAAAAGTCTCACACAGTGTCTGGATACTAACTGAATGGTTGAGCGAAGGCGAGAGTAGAGCCAAACGCGCGTGCCTTGTTGCCAAGCGTGGCGCGGCCGGGGTGGGGGAAGACCGCCCCTAGGGCGCATATGCTCAGGGGGGCGATGTGACAACACCGCCCCAAGGCACGGTCACTGCTTCTGCTTGTTCACTACTCGACAGAGCGCTAACAGTTGGGGATATATCTATCTGCTTCGCCTGCCTGAATCCATTGCCATCCACAAGAGATCAGCGAAAACCAAAGAAAGAATGAAACCACCCTCTAAAGCAGCACGCCGTTTCAAAATATCACCCATTCACTGATTTGGAAGGGTTTTTTTTCGGGGTTTAGACCACCCATGGGGTAAATATAAAATTAATTAAAGTTGAAAATTCTCTGATGCTGGAAGAAGCCAGTCAAATTTTATCACTTGAGAAATAGTGATGGGGGGTTCACTTGTTAAAAAAATAAACTTTTAATTACCCGGTACGGCCGGAAGCCAGGCGAAGAAATGTCATTCAGGTGATGTTTGTATTTTTAATAAGGGGTACTTATAAGATTTTGGGCTCTATAGAAATACAAATTTCGGTTCGAAAATGCAGAATATATAATTTTTTTGAATGATTTTATTTGAGATTTTCAAGCATTCTAGGGATAAAATATACAAGAATGAATTTTTTTTTAATTTCAATTAAGGAGGTCCTTTCGCTCCAGTTGAGTCAAAAGAAGTGTTAGTATCTAATATTTAATAAAAATAAGTTAAAATACAAATAAAAAATAAATAGCATGAAAGCCGTAAATGTTTGAAATAAAAACAATTATAAAAAAATAATTAAATACAAAAGTTTGATTTATTCGAATCAGCTGATAATAAGTCTTGTATGATTTGGCAATGCGTTGTATTAATACGGTTATTTATGTGATTTTTTTAAAGTAAATTCGTCGGCCAATCATATATTTTATTGCAAAAAAAAGAAACCTGCATGTTTCAAAAAGCTAATTTTTAGTTTTTTTTAACTTTATATAATCAACTAATAGTAGTATAATTCAAGAGAAATCTTAATTTTCAATAAGACTCAAAGAAAATGTTTACATTTTAAAAATTTGTATTGCCAATGTGTGATTGAAACTTCACCAAAGCATAGATAGAGAATTAAACTATTATAAAAAATTAAGTTATAGTATTTTTTATTTAACATTGGCGGCGAAAGGACCTCCTTAAATAATTAAATCATTTATTTTGAAATTGACTAATAGTTAATAACAAATAAGTAATAAGTTAACACTTTGAATTTATCTCATGTAAATTAAATTAGAAAATAAATTTTAAATAATTGTATTTATTTATTTAATTTCTAATGGTGTTCAAATCGGAGATAATACCGAGTTTTGAAAAAGTTTTCTCTATTTTCCTTCAACTTTCTATTTAAACCGGGATTGATCTTACTTCGAAAAAGCCTTCTGAATCGATGTATTATATATAACAAAGAAAACCTGAAAATTATCATAACTTGATTCGGGACGTTTTATTAGGGGTTGTCTCCCTATAATATCGTTCAAGTCTGATTAAATTATTTTAAGTGATATTTAAATATAAAATCAATATTAAATATTATCCAGAAAATGTGAATGTACCATAATGTATTGATGAAAAAATCAATAAACTAATTTTTAATTTAGAAAAGCGTCTATCATGCAAAAAATACTATAGATTTATTTTCTTCCCAATTTTTGGAAGGCTCAAAAATGTAATAAAATATTTTGAGTCTTTACATTTTACAGGTTAGCCACAGTATCTTGGTCTTATCAGTGTCAAAAAAATTGAAGACCTTCAATTTTGTTAAGGGAGTATGGTTTAGGTCGAGGGGTGAACCGCGATTGGAAGTGGGTGTACACCCGTCTTTGGAATTATTTGGAATTACTTTGGAATTCATTATATAATCTATTGTCATCTATTGTCCTCTACTTAGAAATGAAAGTGGAAGTAGGTGTATACGATTTTAGGTCGCAGTTCACCCCTCGGTGTAGGTTCCTGGTGAAATATATTTTAATAAAGTAATGAAAATAAAAAAAATAAAAATATATAAATTCTATAGGTAGGTTTCGCAAAAAATTTTTTTGAAACATACCTAGAATTTATATATTTTAAAATTTTTTGAAATTTTCATTACTTTATTAATAATCCCTTAGTCTATCTTAAAATTTAAAAATATATAAATTCTAAGTAGGTTTCACAAAAATATTTTTTTGAAAGCTATCTAGAATTTATATATTTTAAAATTTTTAAAAATTTTTTAAATTTCATTACTTTATTAATTCCTTCAGTCTTCAAACTGTAGGTATTAGAAAAGGACTCCATAAAATAGGGGTTGAAACGTCGTGTAGTCTGATGAGTTTATCTCATTAAAATGTATAATATAATTGGTTTTATTCGAAACATCTTTCCTGATATTTATTTATTATTTATTTATTCCATTTATACAAAAATAAACCATTTTGGGCTCTTTCCTGAAATAAATAAAATGTATTTTAAAATTTTATAATAAAACACTATAAATATTATATTGATATTTTGAAAGTAGATTTAATAATAATAATAATAATAATAATAATCCTCAACCAAATTCCTTCCATTTCGTTTTATATGCACAATATCATAAAACGGTGACTAACTCGAACTCAAGGTTTAATCTTGTGAAGATTATTTTTAATTACCCACTCTCTCGATATACATTTAAACGAGAAAGAGAGACTCGAGCTGTTGATAATAATAATGCATTGCGCATATTATATATAGAAATGATAAGCATTTTAATAATAATAAAAAAAAATACTCTTGAACATTTTAATAACGTAAAAAAACTTTCTAATACAAAACAGTAGCAGAAAAATGAAAATATTGGTGTGGGTTTTATTTTAAGAAATTCAATTAATCCCCTCTTTCTTCTCCCCCTGGTCTGATTATTTTGCTGGATTATATTCTCGGAAAGAAGAATAAGCTGTAAGAGACGGAAGTAGATTCGATATAAATATCTAACTTTTTCAAGCACAAAATATTCCTGTTGAGAAAGGTTAACAAGTATAATACTTCTTACATAAGGATTATCATTTAAACATATTTATATTTCCAGGAAAAATGTTGAAAAAAGAATTTAAGAAAATCAGGGGGTTGTGCCATGCAAACTTTGTTTTTTATCTATTTATATAAAATCCAAATACCACTTATTATTGATTCATTTCGATTTCTTTGGAACTACTTGAGCTAGAATATTAAAATTTCACCTGAAGGGTAGGTTTAGAACAGTGGTTCCCAACCTTTTGTGGCACATCTCCCCTTTCTGGAGGTTGACTAACACCTAACTCTCACTTTTCATTTTCATTGTAAGCTTAATTTTAATTTGAAGTAAAGTGTAAATAATAAAGGAGTTTTATTATTTTAAACAACCAAAGAAGTTTTATCCGGTAGAAAAAATTAAAATGTACATTTTTTTACAGATTTTTTTTAAGAACAAAGAAGTGAAATAATTATTGTAACTAAGATCATTGACGTACATTTAAAAAACAGGAGTATATGTTTTCATTTTTAATTTTTCCCCCTTTGAATACTCATCGCCCCCAAATCGCTCCCACTTATTTATTGCCCTCCTGATAACCCAAATCGCCCACTTGGGGATGATCACCCCAGGTTGGAAACCACTGGTTTAGAACATAGATGCTCAAAAAGAAAGATTTTTTAAAAAATTCATGTTTTAAGAAGGAAAATCAAAGAAAAAGATATTCTAAAAACATAGATTAATTAAACGACATTTTTGATAAACTACTTCTTTTCTTCTTTATGTATATCAGGTCTCCCTGACGTTTTGGCTCCTCCCCACATATACCTGTGCTGAGTGTATTTAGCTGTTTTACACAGATAGATATACGGGACGTACTTTTTAACGCCGGTTCTGAACGGCTAGTTTGGAGAGGTTATTAGGCAATTATACTCTTGGAAGGTTGCCATTGATTTCCAAGACGAGGCGGCTGCAAATATCTGCCGAGATTCAATCTCGAACCAGGGTATTTCAGGCCAGCGCAGCGGCCCGAAACTCTAACCACTGACCCACAGTCGCCTATAAACTACTAGAGGTTAAAATTATAAAATTTTGTATAGATATTATTTTCAAAACGTAAATGCTTGGTAAATAAACAACAACAGTTTTTTTTTATTTTTAATTTTAAGGAGGTAAAATAAAATAAAAAAAAATTCTAAAAACACGGTTTTGTTTTAATATAATTACGTTGTATCCATAACTATTAGAGCTAAAATTTGGAAATTTTTAAATGGGGGATTGCTTTTAGATGTAAATGCTTGCTAAAAACGATTTTTAAAAAATTCAATTTTTTTAATATATTACGATTTTTCCAAACTATGATTACTAAAATAAGAGAAATTTTGTATGAAATTTAGGTACTTTTAATATGCTTTTTTAATTTTAATTGGAATTTTAGAAATTTTATATGAAGGTTACTTTTGAAACATAAATGCTTACAAAAGACGGTTTTTAAAAAATTTAAATTTTAAAGGGGTAAAATAAACAAAGAGGAAAATGATAAAAACACTGTTTCATTTTAAGATATCACTTTTTCTCCAGAACTACTGAGGCTAGAATCTTGAAATTTTGTATCAAGGTTTAACACGTAAAAAGCTTGCTAAGGACGATTTTGGAAAAAAAAATTTAAAGGGGTATTCTAAGAATAGGGTTTAATTTTATGATATCACGATATTTCCGCAACTACTAGGGATAAAAATTTGAGATTTTGTCTGGAGGATACTTACTTTTAATACATAATGCATAGTATTAAGAGTTTTTAAAGAACTCAAATTTTAATCGGGTGAAAAAGGAAAACATAATCACGGTTTTATCACAACTTAAAATATCGATTCATCTACTACTGGTGTTTATTAACTAGGTATTCCAAGTCCATATTACCCAAGATTTATTGTCCTTTAGTTTAAATGCCTTGACTAATCAAGCGTACAAACATTAAAAAAGTTAATAATAATAGGATAAATTCATTTTTGCAAAGCGCCTGTTTTTACGCAACCCGGAGTGTTGAGTCTATTTTGCTGTATAAGGAATACATTAAATATTCCATAGTTTGCTTAATTAAATGAAAGTTTTTACTTATTTTGGGCTATAGTTTCAAAGGGTTTGTTTAATCTTCAGTATAATATACTATAAACCAGCTGCGAAGCCCTCCTTCGGCGGGCATCTTACTAGACAAGGAGCTATGGAGTTTATTTTTTGTGATTTAAATCGTATTCAATTCAATTTTTTTACTTTACCTTACAGGGTAAGGTCAAGTATTGTAATCATGCATGAAAAAAGTGGTTTTTTGCTTCTTTTTTTTGAAATATCTCAAAAACGGCTGAAACTATTTTGATTAAAAAAAAAATTGAGCGAAACCATGGCGTTTCGGTCTACAAAAAAAGCCCTAATAAGTAAACATCGAAAAAATTATATTTTTCGAGATAATAATTGTTTTGTCAAAATGTCTGTTAGTTAGCCTGTGCGTTACCAAATTTTTTGAACGAGCTAGCTCAAAAACTAGTGTGAATATCGAAACCAAACTTGACACGTAGTTTTGGTCCAATGAGATTAAGAGCTTATTAGATTTTGGTGCATTACGACCTAAAAAGGGGGGTGGAGGTGTGTTAAAAATTAAAATTGATTTTTTTGATTTAAACAAACTCAACCAAATTTTGTATACATAATCATTGGGCCCCCAGGAGTGTAAAAATGCAAAAACTAACCCCCCTCCCCTAGAAGATTATAAATAATTTTATTAAATATAAGTGAGGGCCCAGGTTGTATGGTAAAGTCAAGTGGATGGCCACATCAGAACACGTCAGCTTATTTTTTTTAATTTTCATATATTAAAAGTGTGATAAGTGAAAGTCCCGCCAGATATTTTTCCCTTTTTCGGTCGGATTTATTCATCGCAAAAGGATCAACCCTTTTGGTGTCTGCCACTTGGCGAAGAGAGGGAAGCCGAGAGGCCTAATGGACTCGGTCGATTTGTTCAATGGGTTACAACCATTGAAAATGATGTCCGTCTTTTTCATTTATGACAAGAGGACAAATTCACAAAAGAACATTTCGAACCACAAAATACAAAAAGAGCCAGCCAGGCTGCCTGCCTGGCCACCTTCCTTCTCTTATGTATGGTACAAAAGAGAAAAGAAAGATCTCAGCAGCCAGGAAGGTCAGCGGACGATCAAGTAGAAGAGACAAGCCTGGCTTTGGATTATTTTCGGACCAAATTAAAATAACATCTTGCCTTTTGTTGTTTTTGTTATTTTAATTAGACAGAATAATGTAATCCAAAGCAGATTTAGACACTTGAGCTCATATATCCAATCAATCATCGAAGATAGAGGATAGGAGAATCCCAGGGTTGGGGGGATTGAATTGAAAATAAATATTATCGGAAAAGAGGTTTTTTTATTTAATTAGTTTTTTCCTCTTATTAAAACAAGGACTAAAAAGATGATCGAGGACAGTCGATGGTGGAGAAGTAATCTCCGGAGTCGAAGCTCAAAAACAATGTATACATTAATTCATGTAAAATAATTGGTTTAATAAAATTTATAAAAAAAAAAATCTATCATCGATGTACTATAACAAAATCATTTTCTTGAGATTACCATAGAAATAATTAAAAATATTTTAAAGGGTTTAAAAGAAGCATTTAGATAAATTGATAAAAAAAAAATTTAGAGGATTTTTACTCGATAAGAAGCCTACCTCTCGGGCGAGCCTAGTAGTGAACCCACTTAGAAATTTTTAATTATTACCATTGAAATAATTAAAAATATTTTGAGGAGCTTTAAAAAAAAATCCTTTTGACAAATTAATAAAAATTTTGCAGAGGGGTTTTACTTGATACGAAGCCTGCCTTCCGGAAGAGCCTAGTATTGATTCCATGTAGAAATTTTCAATTATTATCATCGAAATAATTAAAAATATTTTAAGGAGTTAAAAAAAAGGATTTTGATAAATTGATAAAAAAAATTTAAGGGTTATTACTCCAAACGAAACCTGCATCCCGGGCGAGCCTAGTATTTAATCCACGTAGAAATTTTCAATTATTACTATTGGAATAATTAAAAATATTTTGAGGAGTTTCTAAAAAATTTTTTTTTGACAAATTAATAAAAAATTTTCCGGAGGGGTTTTACTTGATACGAAACCTGCCTCCCGGAAGAGCCTAGTATTAAATTAGATTCACTTTTTTTTTTTGGGGGGGGGGGGGGGCAGGAAAAATGTCTGGAACGTGGAGAAAAATTATTTTCTGCCATGATTTTTTCTGCCTGTGGATTTGGATTCCGATAAATATATATTTATCGGAATCCAAATCCAGATCATAGCCAGCAATAATAATATGGTAAACTTTTGGTCAACGACCATAAACCCCTTGTATGTAGTAGTCTTTACTTAAAAGCTTGGCTCATTGAATAAGTCCTTTAAAATTTTATTAAAAACATCATTCTGCAGTTACGGATAATTTTTATTATAGGTCAGAAGGAAATTGAGAAAATGAAGGGGGATATACAACCCTTCTGACATATAATAAAATTACCCATAATAGCTGGGAATTAGTAGAAAGACATACAGTGATTCAAAAGTATTTGGTAAAAATAAATAATAAATAAATAAAAAAATATAAAATGTTGTCAAATCAGTGTATTTAAAGTATTCTAGAGAATTTATTTTCTACATCGAATTGGCAATTGTAAATAAATTTTTTTCATAGGAAAACTATTAATTATATTTATTTATTTTTGATGTATTGAAATGGATTGGTTATTATAATCTAAAATATTTTATCCGATCAAATCAGATCTAAGTATAGGGAAATTAGAAAATGAGTTAAGATTTTCTACAACTTTTCTAATTTTATTTAAGAAAATCCGAAATATTATATTTGAGAATTCTCAATTGAATAATAGAAAATCAAAATAAATTGTATTTCTGAAAATCTAAATAACATTTCAGAATTCTCAAATGTGATTTTCTAATATTCCATTGAGAATTCTGAAATACAATTGGTGTTTTCTCAAATACACCATGGAAAAGGTGGAGTGTTTTAAAAGTAGTTGAAATCCTATTAAAGATTTACTCCTGTAGCTTTTATTTTAACACCTTATCCAATCGCAATAAACATGGCAATTAACTCGTATCTCAAGGTGTAAATGCGAGGCTCGCATTTGTCCTCTTTTTTGAATGAAAGATTGTCGCTTAAAAATAAAAAATAAAACATGAGTGAAGGAAGAATTCTAAAAGGGAGGGAAATTAGTGGCACACGACCAAGCCAACATCTATATGCAAATAGATATAGAGTGTGGGTTGTTCCCTTACCCTTACCCTTACTCACTTGCCCATCTGTTATTTGGTTACGCTTCTGCTTCGACTTCATTAAAATTTATAGATCTTTTAGATATAAAACAAAAAAATAGACAATAGTTTTTTTTTCTTCTCGTCAAACATACAAACAATTTTTACTTTCACATTTATATTCTATTAGCTGACGACCGGACCTTCGGCCCGCCGTCACCTAGCCCCTGGCGGGGAGCGTCTCGTTCATACAAATTTAATAATTGAAATTTAAAATGATACTGTAAGTATTGAAAGAATGTGCTGAATGAAAGTGTTTCAACAATAAAGAACAATAAGGAAAGATTTATTTAGCACGATCACTATGTGACCAATCAGAATTGTACTAATAATTTAACGCGTTGCCATTGGCTATGTACTGGCCAATCAGATCTTTTGGATCATACAAACATATATACATACTTTTCAATTTTTTATATATATATAGATAGAATATAATGTGAAGTATTGCGATCGCCTCCCTTGGTCCTCACATTCTGAGAGCTTGTTTATTCAGTAATTGGAAATAATATAGGTAAATATTTTGTCGTATTTGTATAATTAATAAATTACACATGCCTGTGATAATAAAGTTTATGTTCATTCTTATAGATTTTTGACTACTGAATCCAAAAATAAATTTGTTTTATCGTATCACATCATAATTTTCTCATAAAGTAAAAATTAATGACGGTAAAAGCATATATAAGCAGACTTGCCTCACTTTGGCTGGTAAAAATACTTTTATATGGTTTTATTTATAATTTTTTCTCTCATATTTACTTACCAGCAGATTGAGGAATAAAAAAAAAAAAAAATTAAATCTTAATTTTTCTGACCAAGTTATGAGTGGTTTAAAGAATGAATAACGAGTAGAAATGGAGCTCCCTCTATTTTGACGTGTAAAAATAATTGAAAAAGAACATTTCAAAAATATTTTTTTTTTTTAATCTTAATTATTTATAAACATAGTGAAGAAAAAATCTTAATTTTGAGTAATTTTGGGAGTTTTAAATATAAACGAGTATTTGTGAAGCTTCTTATGAGTTTATATAAATCTATTTAGTAGAATATTAAAGAAAAAAAGAAAATATTAAAATATTAATTTTTGGATAAGGTATCTATTTTAGCCCATAAAAATACTTCTAAGCTTTGTTTTTTGTTTTTAAATAATTATTATCATTTTATTGGTGTATTGAAGAATATGTATAAAGGAAAATACCAAAATCTTAATTTTTTTAACAATTTTTGAGGATTTTAAACCTAAAAAACGAGTAGAAGTGAAGAGTATTAGGTGTTAATTTTTTATTATTCATATCTACTTAATTGGGCATTAAAAAATAAAAATAAATCCTAATTTTCGAGTAAGTAATGGGTGCCCGAATATGAGAAACGAGTCGAAAACAATTTTAAATAAATAAGATTAAAATCAATTTTTTTTTCAATATCCTGTAAAAAATACTTTTTTTTTAATCTTATTTATTTACCTATTGGTCTATTGAAGAATATAAAGATGGGCGGGACGGAGGAGAATAATGGAATTGGAATAATTATCGGAAAAGAGGTTTTTTAATTAATTAGTTTTTTCCTCTTATTAAAAACAAGGACTAAAAAAGATGATCAAGGACAGTCGATGGTGGAGAACTAATCTCCGGAGTCGAAGCTCAAATACAATGTATACATTAATTCATGTAAAATAATTGAAGAATATAAAGAAAAATACCAAAATCTACTAAAAGCGAAGCTTTCGCTATCATATGGGATGAGGATTTTTGAATTTTTTTTTCTTATATATTATACTTTCGGCGGTGTGAAGAAAAAATAAATAGTAAAATCTTCATTTTTCAGTAATTTATTGGGGTTTGAAGTGTGAGGAAAAATAAAAAATTTCAACGTGTGAACTAAATTACTATTCGTTTGGATATGAACTAACATTGATACATTAATGATATATTCTCAATTTCTTATTATATAAGATAGAGAGAAATATATGATAAAATTCTAAGATTAATTAATTTGTACGATTGTGTTCAAGATAATTTAATAATAAAAATTTTTCTTTTATTGCATAAACTGTGTAATTTTTGAATTATATAATACAGTTAGTTAATTATTCAAATGGAAATTGACTCAATTAAAAAAAAAAAAAAGGATTCTTTTGATAAAACACATCTATTTCGCAGTTAATTTTTATATATTAATGTTTTCCGAAAGAGTTAAGAATAATTAAAGATTATAATAATTTGTAAAAAGAGAATAATAATCCGCGTAATAATTCATATTTTTATTATTATCATTATTTTATTTATTTTTTCTCTCGTTATACAAAAATGTTAATAAGTTCCGTAAAAGTAAAATATGAATAAAAAAATATTATTATATTATAAGTAATTAATAAAAGAAATATGAAAATTGTGATTTGTAATTAAGTTAGATTTCATTATTATTGTTCAGTTATGATAAAAAATAAATTAGCGAAACGTTGCGATTGGTTGTATGATTTAACACGGTGTTTAATTGTTTCCTCTGATTTGTTATATCTAATTAAGTTAGATAGTTTTTTTTTTGTTTCTTGTATATATAGAAATATTTCACAATCATACAGCTTTTTTAAGATTGTTTAAGAACACTGGTTCTCAAAATTTTTATAGGGGGCCTCAGGAAATAAAAAACTGGGGAGCCAATAAAATTTTCAAGGGGCCATGAATAAGCTATTAATATTCGTGTAGCCAATTTAAAATTTGATCAGTTCCATAGTGAGGGGAGTGTAAGTTGGCACTAAACTTTAGCTTAAACTTATGATAAAACAAAACTAAAACTAAGTATTTTTGATTAAAAAATTTGCCTTTGGGTATTTGAGTATAATAATAATAATAGTAAAACAAGTAATTCTACTTTTTGAGTCATAAAGAAGTGGGCTATGAAACTAAGAGAAGCATGGGTAAAATAAAGAAATAATTGAATAATAAACAAAGGATCTCAGAATAATTATAATTTGATGGTAATTGCCAATAATTTATATTTACAAGTTTTTTAATAAATGATCTTCAGGTTATTATTCCTACGGTCACTTAATTTAAAGGAACTTAAACTCCCTGCTTTTATTTAGGAAGAAAAATATTGCAAACTTTTCGTCATTTTCGTGTAGAATATAGTATCTAGTACAACTGAATAATAAGAAAAATGATTAGGTTGTTGTTTTGTAGTTTGTTTATACCCTTTGTATTCCAACTTTCTACTTCGTAGTTCAACACTGCACTTCGTGTCGTTGAGGCCTCTTCGAATTTAAAGTAGTGTTCTCCTCTGTTTTATATTTAATCTTTTTTTTCATTCTTTCACCAAAAAATTACTTTTAAAACTTCGAAAAATTATTTGATCAAAATTGGGTTTAAATTTTCAGACTTAATTTTATCAACTGCAATAACTTTTTAATTGTTCATCGTAGAGATTTGACTTTTATAGAGATTTTTGTTTAGAATTGAATTTACTTTAACAAAGCTATTTATTATACAAAGTGTTGTATTTCAAAGGGTTAGGCAAAAATGTTTAAATATATGTTTCATTTCAAATTTAATGTCTTATAGAAGCAAAAGTAAGTCACCTACAAAAAAATTTACTCGAAACAATTTTTAGAGATTTAAATGTACTACAAAAAATCTTATATAATTAATTTGTCTACGGCTGATAATTTAGAAGATTGACGCAGATTTTAAAATTATATTCACGAATTTTTTTTCGTTAAAATAAGAATAATTTTTCAAAAATATTTACTTTTTCTGGTAAAGAGTTAGTTCCTGTAATATACCAAATTTTTTTAGCGAAATCCTTGTTATCAACCGAATTCCACTTTTATTCCATCTCATGACGAGGTCCGACTTGCATTGCACCTCTCGATATTATGGTAAACCAAAAGAATTATAAATGTGGAAGAAAGGGATCTTATTTTATCATTTTCATCTATCTGAAGGTTCATTGTATCATTCTAATTTAAGAAAATAGCACATTAATTAAGAATTTTGTAGTTTAAAAGAAATTGTATGAAAAGATTCAATTTCTTCTCTCCCGGGAGCGAATCAACTGGAGAAATGGCGAAAAGTTTTATTTTTTCTCATTAGACATTTATTCAAATCTATTGAAATTTCACATCTGTGTATTATTTTCATTTATCTTTTATATGAGATATTTATTATTGAGAAATTTGCATTTTAAAGGGTAGTTCATTTGAAGTCCAATTTGAATAAACGCTAATAAATACGTTGAAACTTTTTTAAAAAATATAAAATTAATAGATAATATAAAACACTTGATTATTTATAATTTGCTTCAATTTTGGACGAAATCGGTACAGCACTTTTTGAGAAAATGGTCAAAAACCATCTGAACCGTCAAAAAACGATGTTTTTTGAAACCACTTGATGCCTTTGAAAAAAGTTTAAAAAGTCATATGAAACGAAATATTGACTTGTGACATGGAGGTGAATTTTAAAATGTTTCTAAAACGGGCTTTCATAGACGGTTCAGATGGTTTTTGCCCATTTTCTCAAAAAGTACTGTAACGATTTCGTTCAAAATTGAAGTAAATTATTAAGAATGAATTGTTTTATAATATCTATTAATTTTATATTTTTAAAAAAATTTCAACGGAGTTATTAGCCTTTATTCAAATTGGACTTCAAATAAACTACCCTTTAAAATGGAAATTTCTCAATAATAAATATTGCATATTAAAAGATAAATGAAAATAATAGAGAGATAAGAAATTCCAATAATTTTGAATAAATATCTAATGAGAAAAAAAATAAAAATGTTCGCCATTTCCAGTTGATTTGCTCCGTGAGAGAAGAAATTGAATCTTTTCATACCATTTCTTTTAAACTATAAAATTCCCAATTAAAATGCTATTTTCTTATATTAGAATGATACTGTTAACCTTCAGATAAATGAAAATGATAAAATAAGATCGCTTTTTTTCTCATTTATAATTCCTTTGGTCTACCATAATATCAAGAGGTGCGACGCAAGTCCAACCTCGCCATGAGATAAAATAAAAGTGGCATTCGGTTGATATCAAGGATTTCGCTAAAAAAATTTGGTATATTACAGGAACCAACCCTTTACCAGAAAAAGTAAATATTTTTGAAAAATTATTCTTATTTTAACGAAAAAAAATTCGTGACTATAATTTTAAAATCTGCGTCAATCTTCCAAATTATTAGTCGTAGACAAATTAATTATATAAGATTTTTTGTAGTACATTTAAATCTCTAAAAATTGTTTCAAGTAAATTTTTTTGTAGGTGACTTACTTTTGCTTCTATAAGAGATTAAATTTGAAATGAAACATATATTTAAACATTTTTGCCTAACCCTTTGAAATACAACACTTTGTATAATAAATAGCTTTGTTAAAGTAAATTCAATTCTAAACAAAAATGTCTATAAAAGTCATATCTCTACGATGAACAATTAAAATGCATTGCAGTTGATAAAATTTAAGAATGAACAGAATCTTATTTAAATCTAATTTCAAATGTCTTGGTTGAGTTTTTTAAATCTTTCTCGTAGTGTTACTTACAAATTTCGATTAGACAGCTTTAATAAAGAGGATGTATTTTAAAACACTCACCTGGAACAAAAAGAGAGAAAAAGGAAAATTAATCATATGATAGGATACAGATAGGTTTTAATAATAAACAATTTCTAGTTCGATATCATGTATTTTCAATGAAAATTAGGTGAAGTGAGTTATGAAGGGTGCCAGTGTAATTTCTGAATCTCAGATTACCATTGAATAGATTCTGAACTGATTTTTCTTCAACAGGGCTTGAGATGTTTACCTCATTTAAAAAAAAAATTCCCATTAAAATTTTAACACGATTTTTGATTTCAGAGAAAATAAATATGCAGTAATTGTAAATTTCAAATTTGAATCCAAAATCTGTTGTATTGACAATAATAGGATACTATTTTATTTTTGAAAGGGACTCTAAAAATCGCTATAACAATCTCGCTAAAAAATTTCAGTGAACAGAAAGCCCAAGGCTAAAAAAAGCTTTTATTAATAATTTCCGAGATATTTTCGAAAAATGTGGTCCCTAACAAAGTACAAATTTCCATGCACTTTATTCAATTTTATTTAACAAATGTCCTTAAGGAGGGCCTTTCGCCGCCAATGTTAAATATAAAATATTATATTATAACTATAACTTAATTTTTTATAATAGTTTAAGTCTCTATCTATGCTTTGGGGAAGTTTCAATCACACATTAGTGAGCAAATTTTCGAAAATAAAATTTTCTTAGAGTCTTATTGAAAATTAAGATCTTGACACATTCTCTTGAATTATACTACTATTAGTTGAATAGAGAAAGTTAAAAAAAACTAAAAATTAGCTTTTTGAAACATGTAGGTTTCTTTTTTTGACATATAATATATCATTGACCGAGGAATTTAGTGAGAAATTTACTTTAAAAAATCACATAAATGCTATGTTTGGATGTAAACATAGACAGTATTAATACAACGCATTGCCAAATCATACAAGAGTTATTATCAGCTGATTTGAATAAATCAAACTAACTTTTGTATTTAATTTTTTTTTTTTATAATTGTTTTTATTTTAAACATTTACTGCTTTCATACTATATATTTTTTAATTCTATTATTTTTCATTTGTATTTTAACTTATTTTATTAAATATTATATACTACACTTCTTTTGACTCAACTGGAGCGAAAGGACCTCCTTAACGAAAAACTTCAATAAAAATCTGATTTTGTCTAAAGCCAGGTTTACACACTCACGCGAATGTGTAAACTTGGCTTTAATATAAAATAACATGATTAACTGACCATTGAACTCTTTGATAAATTGCTCAATCGCTTTTATCTTTTCTGTCATGGATTATTTTAGTCTTTAGGATGACTAAACAGAGAGTTAACCAAGCTACTAGCCAATGTCTTAAGCCAACATATTCTTCTAGTTTGTCATGTATTTATATAATCATTCAAATTTAAAAATATATACTACCGATTATATAAATAACTAGATATACTATTTATTTATTTCTATGCCGGGGGGTGAGGGGGTTAAGATGACAGAATTTTTATGTATTTATGTCCATATTACGAGATGATGAAACATGACAAGATAAACAGTGATATTATGTCAAGAGGTTAATATTAGATCAAACGACACCGAACGCGGTTCTTTTTTCACTCAATATCAATGTCGAACAAGTCACGGAGATAAAATCCAAAAAAAATGCTGAAATGGTGAAAAAGTGAAAACTTGTCTAAAATAAATGGCCACTTCGGAGTTCTCTAAGCACGTTCACTTTAAAATGAAATAAATTTAAAAAATCAAGTCTAATTCTATAATACTTAAAGAGATTTTTAGTGGAATAACTATATTTTTTATTTTTAACCCCACACAAAATTGAGTCTCAAAATAATCAAATTATCCCATCTCTGGTTTGTTTAAGAGGAGATTGGTTTTGATATATGGAGATTGGTTTTGATTTCACACTAGGTTTTGAGCTTGATCGTACACAAAAATTTGGTAATGCACAGACTAACAGACTAAATGTACTAAAGACATTTTGAAAAAACAGTTATTATCTCAAAAAATTCACTTATTAGGGCTTTTTTGTAGACCGAAAAGCCATGATTTCGCCCAATTTTTTTAATCAAAATAGTTTCAGAAGTTTTTGAGATATTTCGAAAAAACGAAGCAAAAAACCACTTTTTCCATGCACGATTACAATACTTGACCATACCATGCAGTGGCCTAACTAGGATTTGATGGTCCCTCATCAAAACAAAATATGGGCCCCGATAACTTTTGAAAATTCAATGATTAGGTACAAGAAAATAAGTAATAAGTGCAATATTATTTATAATTCTTAAAGGTAAAAAAATAACAAAACTATATAATAAACCACATACTTAATATAAAATTAAATTAAATATCAGGCTTTTTTATTAGTAAAATCCATTATAAGAGTTTTTAAATTTAAATTTTCTGCTGCATATTGCCAAAAGACCCAAGATTTTTTTAAAAATCGTTAGAGCCGTTTTTGAGAAAATCAAAAAAATCGGAAAATCTTTCATGTAAATATCCACTTCCGGTTTTCCGATTTCAACCAAAAAGCTTGCTGTACTCCTTCTAGCCCGAGGGGTGAACCGCAATTGGAATTACTTTGGAATTAATTAGATAATCTATTGTCATCTATTGTCTTCTACTTGGAAATGAAAGTGGAAGTGGAAGTAGGTGTACACGATTTTAGGTCGTGGTTCACCCCTCGTTCTATATCGAGCTTAAGTTTAGAATTTCGTAGCTTTGAGACTTATGGCTGTGAAACCCAGGAGGGGGGGTACATACGTACATACGTACGCACTGACCAAAGGATTTTTGGCCTCTGGGGACCACAATATCCCAAATCCGGTTTCCAATTATTAAGAGCATGGATTCCTTCCACCTAGAAGTTACAAAATGAAATTAACTTTTTTTGAGAAAATCAAAAAAAAAAAACGAAATAAAGGAAGGGGGTGTAAATTAGTAGTGTCGCGATGATTTCAAATAAATGAAAATATGAAAGTCGTGTGGTGAACACACGAGTTGATTTTTGTTTTATTTCAGTAGACACAGTCCTTTTGGAATATTTTCCAAGGAGAAACAAAATTGGCACCAAGCTGTCTGCAAGTGGAGACCCTGTACAGTCCGAACAACAAGCAAATGGACACACAAACAACAACAACAAGAGAAGCAGCAGCAGAGAAGAAAGATCAGCTTAAGACACAATGGAATATTGACCATTCGTCCAATTAGACATCACAGACAGTCAGACAGAGAGAGAGAGAGAGATTTATGATAGTAGAGTGTGCAAATGCTATTAATTTGTGCTCAAGAAACTTTACTTTTTACTTGTCTGGCAAGTATTTCTACTTTTTTTTATTTGCTCTTTTCCCGATTGAAAAAAATATTATTTGTAATAAAATAACGCAAGTTGTTTATGTCTAGCCTTGGAGATTTTTTTTTTTAAGATGCATATAATAATAGCCGAGCGTTTCGTTTATTAACTTGTGAAAAGGAGGAAGATTTTCTATATATGCAAACATTTAAAAAAAGAGTATTGAAATGTCAATAAATAGTATTGGTAGAGAAAGATGTAGGAAGGTGGTTTTGAGTTATTTGGTCAACGCCTTCTTTTCAGGCGCGTTTGAAGAACAGAAATAAAATTAAATGAACAACTAATAGTCCCAAGGTCTAGGGATAGTTGGTCGTTAAAAGAAATGAAACAGTTGGTTATATCGACATGAAGAATTATTTCAAATAATTATAATAAATAAATATTACATTTATTGGTAGAACAAAGTAGAGTTTATTTTTGGGGTTTAAATCGTATTCAATTCAATTTTTTTACTTTACCATACAGGGTAAGGTTAAGTATTGTAATCTTGCATGAAAAAAGTGGTTTTTTTGCTTCTTTTTTTTTTGAAATATCTCAAAAACTGCTGAAACTATTTTGATTTAAAAAATTGGGCGAAACCATGGGATTTCGGTCTACAAAAAAGCTCTAATAAGTGAACATCGAAAAATTATATTTTCCGAGATAATAATTGTTTTATCAAAATGTCTGTTAGTTAGTCTATTATTCTGTGCGTTACCAAATGTTGTGGAAGAGCTAGCTCAAAAACTAGAGTGAATATCAAAAACAAATTTCACACGTAGTTTTGGTGCATTGAAATTAAGAGCTGATTAGATTTTGGTGCATATCGACCCAAAATTAAAGGGGGGGGAGAGGAGGGGTTAAAATTTAAAATTATAATATTTTCAAACTAAAAAAAAACAAGAAAAATGAAATATACTATAAAATGAACCTATATTAAGAAAATACTTTTTTTTTCTGGCGCCAAAACTATGGGGGTGGGGTCAAAAAATCAAAATATAAGCAATTTGAGCAAACTCAACCAAATTTTGTATTCATAATCAGTGGGCTACCAGAAGACTAAAAATGCAAAAACTAACAGCCCAAAATGGGGATGGGGAGGGGGGGGGCAAAAAATGAAAATCTAGGCACTTGTGCCAAACTCAACCAGAAGTGTCTGGTAAAGTCAAGTGGATGGCCACATCGGAACGTGTCAATTTATTTTAAATAAGAGGGAATTTTGAAAATTTAATTCAGTCGCCAGTAGAATTTTACATTTGAGTTTTTTATAACTTGATTAAAACTTTCATACTTAACTTTGATAATAACTAGTAGTAATAGTAATAATGTTTTTATTTGTTGCAGGTAAAAACTGGTGTTCGATTGGATTAGAAATTACTTCGAAATTGTGTGCGGCTACAAACCAAGAATATGATGCAAATATACAAAGTACACTAGATATGTGTATAATATGTGGGGAGATAGGACCATTAAGGGCCGGTTGTATGTCGCAAGTAACATGCTCACTAACCAGGGGTAGATGGTAAATGGATGGACTGGGATGGCCAATCAGCACTGAAAGTTCCTGTCATCTGATTGGCCATCCCAGCCCCTCCATTTACCATCTACTCTTGGTTAGTGGTAAAAAGCATTTACTTTGCGACATGCAACTCGCCCTTAGTGAAATGCACCCCTCAAAAGACAGACAATCTTGGGCAGCGTTATTAAATATGTGTGTATGTGAATATTTATATATGAAATATTGTTAATCATTGCTAAATTACTTATACATACCTATATGAAATATTGTTAATTCTTAACATGTCTATTAAGTGAAAATTTAATTTTTGTTTAATTATTGTTATTTAAATTGTTAGTGAGACTGGATGAGAAATAAATAAATAAAATAAATAAACATACTATGAAATATCACCGCAAATGTAGAGCTATAAGGTATTATAGTTTTCGTAGGTAAGAACAAGTTCTTAGGGCGAGTTGTATGTCGATTGGTAAAGTCTTTGTAAAAGTTGACAAAGGGTAAAACGTTAGAATTCGCCGAATGGCCAATTAGATGACACGCACTTTGATCTGATTGTCCATCCCGCCGAGCACAAAGGTGAATTTTAATGTTTTACTCTTTGTCAACATTTACACAGCATTTACCAACCGACATCCAACTGGCCCTTAGTAGTGAGATGTCTTCGTCAGCTTCAAGCTTTAAGAAGCTTTAATTCAGGTATAACCAACAGAGATTCTCTTTTGTACTTTGAAAAATAGATTTCATATCATGTATAATTAAATAAACAATTTGTAATTATAGGTATAGTTGTTATTTTTTATTCTTATATAATGAAATATTTTTGAGTTATTAAATGTCGTTCTTACTGTTAATAGATCAAAGACGATGGAAATAATTAAAGATCATTAACTAATTGCACGTTGGAAAAGCGAGAGGGAAGTCTTTTAAAATATTAAATTATATAGCTCAATGAAAAAGCCATTCCGCCGTTGTTAGTATGTATGAATGTATGTTTAAAACATGGCTATAAAAATGTACTCGAGAAAAGAATTCATGAATTCAATTAAGAAAATATTAAAAACTTAATTTATTCCCTGATTAATATTTAATACTTTCAAGTGTTTTCGGATGCACAATTGAATTGGGATGCTGCTTTGTCTTTCTTCCCACACAGGCACACACACATACACACATTTTAAGGTGGAGGGGGAGCGGTTCTCATTGGAAAAGAAAATAATTTTAATTTTTTTATTGATTATTTGAAAATTCTCTTTGTACATTTTATTATAAGAAAATTGTAAATTTCGTCAATTTGAACGAAAAAGTGTTGTTAGTTTCCGGTGAGAGTAGTATAATTGTTGATTCATAAAAAGAAATCAATGAGATTGTCTTCTGCATGATGCACATAAATTTATATATACATTTATTTGTTAGAAGCTATAGTTTTGAAGGTTTAAGCTCAATCATCAGTCTTTTTAATTAGAAATATTTTATCTGTTATTTGAGCTTCATAAAATGGAAAAGTATGTATATATGTTTGTATGATCCAAACGATCTGATTGGCCAGTGCATAGCCAATGGCAAAGCCTTAAATTATTAGAACTATTCTGATTGGTCAGATAGTGATCGCGCTTAGCCAATGTGTTAAATAAATCTTTCCTTATTGTTGAATCAATTTCATCCAGCACATTCTTTCAATACTTACAGTATCATTTTAAATTTCAATTATTAAATTGGTATGAACGAGACGGTCCCGAAGGACAGGCATTGATGTATCCGAGGGGTGAACCGCGACCTAAATCGTGTACACCTACTTCCACTTTCATTTCCAAGTAGAAGGCAATAGATGAAGGGGCATTATCTAATGAATATTCCAAAATAATTCCACATAATTTCAAAGACGGTGTACACCTAATTCCAATCGCGGTTCACTTCTAGGATGTTTCTTTACGTAAATTTTCTGCTATAATTATTTCGATGGTTTTTCAAAAATATTTAATTGATTGTTGTTAATTTGATAGTACATGGGCTAATTGTCTAAAAAGTTATAATGGTCCCCAACTTTTTTGAGTTTAAAGGGGGGTGAGGGGGTCCATATAATTATGGGTTCAGAATAATTCCAAAAGAAAATATATGATACCCGGAAAAAATATGATAAATGGTGAGAGACAACATGGAACATAAAATTGTTCTTGTACTGGTTTACTGGACCGTCGGTTAGAGCACCATCACCAATAATTTGCATAAGGGAGGTGAGGGAATGAGAATGAGGGAATGAGGAAACGAAACATTATTTCACAAAAGTAAAAAATAATCTTACAATTTCCCATGTGGATGTACGATACTTTATTAATACTAGGGGGTTTAACCACAATTATATTTAAAAGAATTTACTTTATTTAGGGTCGAATCTATGATTTTAGTAGAAACCGAGAGGTGAACCGCGACCTAATATGCTGTACACCTACTTCCACCTGTACTTCCAAATATTTCTAAGTACTTCCAAATATTTCCAAGTAATTCCAAATATTTCCAAGTAATTTCAAATATTTCCAAGTACTTCTAAAGATTCCCAAGTACTTCCAAATATTTCCCATTACTTCCAAAATATTTCCAAAGAGGTGTACACCTACTTCCAATCGCGGATCACCCCTCGGTAGAAACTATTTAAAGAAGCCCTCTGATATGCAATGTAAAAATAGTTTCTACTAAAATCTTAGATTCGATCCTAAATAAAGTAAATTCTTTTTAATAATTTTTTTACTAGTAGAATACGTACGTGATTTTACAGGGCTATTGTTACTAGCAGTCACGTGCCATGCCGCTACTGTCACAGTCACAAAGAAAAAGTAATCTTCCGGCGTGTTGGGAAATTGTCCCGGGGCCAAATGGGGTTCCCACACACCCAAACTTTCTCTCTCTCTCTCTCTGTGTTGTCTTCTTAACTAATTCTAATCTTGTCAGTTGGGAGTTTAAGCCGTTTAGGGCCCAAGCTACTTGTAACTTTAGTGGACTTAGAAACTTGACATTGTTTGTGTATTTTGGCCCTAATCTTGACTCTTTGTCTCAGCTTCCCAGTTTGTCCGAGAGACTCCACTCAAGGTCTCTCTTTCCCTTCTCCGAGAATTAATATTCCTATTGAATTCGAATTCAAATTCACCTGCCGATATATTCGAGTAGGAAGAGTTATGATCTAGGCTGGATAAAAAAAAGGGGGGTTTGTCTTCCTCCCCCGCTTTTTGCTCTTGAGGGCCTTGAGCTTGACCGCCAAGGATATAGAAGACAAGATGGCGGACCTTGGGCTATGCTAATTACAAAGTGTTTGTCGTTAAGGAGGTCCTTTCGCCGCTAATATTAAATAAAAAATATTAGATTATAACTATAACTTAATTTTGTATAATAGTTTAAGTCTCTATCTATGCTTTGCTGAAGTTTGAATCACACATTACCGAGCAAATTTTTGAAAATAAAATTTTTTAAAATGTAAACATTTTCTTAGAGTCTTATGGGAAATTAAGATCTTGACACTTTCTCTAAATTAGTGTGGTACTATTATAATTTAGATAATATTAAGTATGAAGGTATTAAAATTTGTTTTTGAGTAAATTTGATTTTAGATGTGAAATTATTTGATTAGTAATTTGTACATTTTGTTTTTACTTACAACGCTTTCTAATTATATGAAGTTATAAACTTGATTATTGTTCCACAATAGATTTAATAGATGGCCCATTATTGGTGCATCAGGTTAGTTATGGTAAATATTTTATTTTTATTTTTGTAAATGCAACCAGAGTGCTAAAATTGCGGTTACAGGTGTAGGACAAATAATAGAATGACAGGTAAAAATTTGTACCAGTTTGCTTAATTTTACAGCAGTGGAAACTCAGTTTTACTTCAATTTTTCTCTTAGATGGCCACATTACTGGTGCGTTTACTTTACTTATAGTACTTTTGAAACATGCCTCGTAGTTTGAATAACAAATTAGCGAGAAAATTTTTGAAATTGTAAACATTTTCTTAGAGACTTATGGAAAATTAAGATTTGAACACTTTCTCTTGAATTATATTACTATTAGTTGAATAGATAAAGTTAAAAAAAACTAAAAATTAGCTTTTTGAAACATGCAGGTTTCTTTTTTTGCAATAAAATATATCATTGACCGACGAATTTACTGTGATTTTTACTTTAAAAAATCACATAGGTAAATGCTATATTTGGATGTAAACATCATAGAGTAATATAGAGTGGAAGGCTACCGAATATCGAAAAGCGCTCTCTAGCGGCTCGGAGAACATTATTCTTAGTCCTTGAGAGCTATTCAAAAATCATAGTCATAGGACATTTTAAGCCTTTGTCATAGATAAAAGATTTATACAGGCTTTGTGCTAAACGTTCATTTAGAACATTTTCCAACGTACAAATTTATAGATTAAAATATTATTAAATATGCCTAGTTCTCGACGTCAATGTTTTGTGAAAGGTTGCTTTCGCGACACAAAATAAGATAAAGATCATTCTTTTTTTAAACGACCTAAAAATTCTGAAATATAAATACCCTATATAAAATTAACTAGTAATTTATTTCTATGATTTTTATATGTTAATTCTTTAATAATTTAATTATAGAGCTAAAGAGAGCGGTTCCCCCCATTTTATTGCCCATTCCGAACCGCCAGAGAGCTCTGTAACTCGTATACGCTAAAATACATTGGCTCCCTATGGAGTCTTCCACTCCATATTACTCTATGGTAAACATAAAAAGAATTAATACAACGCATTGGCAAATCATACAGGACGTATTATCAGTTGATTTGAATAAATCAAACTAACTTTTGTATTTAATTATTTTTTTTATAATTGTTTCAAACATTTACGACTTTCATACTATTTATTTTTTAATTCTATTATTTTTCATTTGTATTTTAACTTATTTTATTAAATATTAGATAGTACATTTCTTTTGACTCAATTGGAGCGAAAGGACCTCCTTAAGCAAATGATACACGCACACGAGCGATATGAATTGAATTAGTTTATTTTAATTCGGCGTTTTTGATGTTCTTATACCTACGTCATCATTTAGAGGGGGTAAAAAAACAATAACAACAAGAAGTGTAGCATTGATTGATTGATTGATTACAGCATAAGATGATTATTATGTGTAATATGAAGAAGGGTAGGACAAGCGATGACACAAACAACGAGGGGGATATTATCAGCCTCAAACACACATATTACACAACAAATCTATATAATATCCATTCCACTTCAAACTCAATTCAATGCGACGTTGCCATTTATTATTATTATTATTATTATTACTAATTAAATTAATTAATATATTTTTTGTTTTAGTTTAGTAATATATGTTAATTATAACATTAATTTTAATTTTTTATTGTTAAGGATAAATAAATTAAATTTGCTTCTTTCCAGTAATTTATTTTGTTATTCAAATGGTTAATCCAAATATTTCGAGAGCGTTCTCAGCATCTCTTCCTCAGTGGAAACCACATTGTACTTCATTATAAAGAGATGTAAATAATTGTATATATTCGTATGTTATCTCATTTTGAATTTGTATATATATATATATATATATGTATGTGTGTGTTGTGTGATCGAGCTTTTATCAATTGTTCTGTACAAACTGATGGGGTCGGCACATTGGTGGGGGAGTGGTTTCCACTGAAGAAGAGATGCTGAGAACGCTCTCGAAATATTTGGATTAACCATTTGAATAACAAAATAAATTACTGGAAAGAAGCAAATTCAATTTATTTATCCTTAACAATAAAAAATTAATATATCCAGTACACACCAAGCCAGCAAAATTAATTTTAATGTTAAAATGAATTCTAAAAAAATCAATTCTAATAGATCCAACATCCAAGATAGAATATTTTTAATTATCTCTCAGAAGGGTTGTTTTTAACCGTTCGGGATTCAAAGTGGAGTGCTAAAATGAGCAATCCGGGCCAATTGGCTACCCTATAAAAAAGTCCATTCTATCTCGAATCCAATAGATGACACCCTCTTTTGATTTTCTTAGAAGATTAAAATCTATTTCAGCAAGTTGAAATCTGAATATTTTTTTGGAAAAGTCATTCCATTAAAGAAATTCAAAATTCGAAACAGTCAGTCACTTCTTTGGCTATGTGTTTAGAAATAAATGAAAAAGTGAGAAAATTTGAAAATTTCAACTTATAGCAAAAAATTGTGATAATTGTGAAATTTAGGTTAGTAAAAATGAGAAGAGAAAGAAAGAATCCATGGAATAAGCCCCTATGTAGGATTAGTACGTAGTTTCTAGTTTGAGAAACTAGTATTCCGGGCAATTCGTTTAAGCACATATGAGCCAAATTCCAGCTAACTTAAAAATAAATTTTCTATAATATATGACAATTCCTGTGTTTAATATGTTTCACTTTAAACTTTAAACCAATACCGCTTTCCTTAAACTTTATTGACAATTCTATTTTTGTCTGTTTCAACTAGAGAGCACACAATCTAATCAGATCTTTGTTTTAGTAATAGAAACATTATGGTACAAAATTGAACTTTCAATGATCTTTCGACCTTGAATTATTGTAGGTGTCTTAAACCAGACAGATATAGATAAAAAAATAGTAGAAAATTAATTTTCTTCATGTTTCGGACATTTCTAAAAAAAAGTAAACCCCTTTTTTTGAGTAAAAGTTTTTTTTTAATAAAAGTTTCATAGGGGGTCGTCCATAAATTACGTCACACGAGTTTCAAGATTTTTAGACCCTTCCTATGTCACATTCTGTAACATTTTCATTGAGCTTTCCCTATATTGTGACGTCACAGTATCACTTATATAGCCTATAATTTTACATATCGGCCCACAAACATTAGTACTTTATTTCAGTACTTTTTTAGTTTTTTCTAAATAACTTGAAAATGACTTAACCAATTTTGATGAAATGTAATATCCTAATTAAGTACCTTGGGGACCACAAAAAAGGTTAAATAAAGTTTTTAGTAAAATTATATTTTAAAGTACTTTACTCTAGAGTAAGATGGTACTTTTTTTAATTTTTAAATTCTTTAAAATTTATTCATTTGAAAGTTTTAATATAGCTCATTTAGCCTTGCTTAAGTAAGAATGGATAGGCTTCTCTCTGTGAAATGCTAAAAATTTGGGAGGAATTTTTATAAGTAACCATAGCAACTGCGTTGTTTTCTTATCCGTTACCTTTGCTGAACACATAGAGAAATCGATTTTAAACCAAAAATAGCGATTGATTCTCATCTAGTACTTGAGGAATAATCATTCTATATTGGATTTTTGTTTAATTTTACTTTTGTGACATCACAATTTTTAAGATCCTCTATCACAATTTGTCACAAATCTGATATGTCCCCCCCTTTCTTACTGTATGACGTAATTTATGGACGGCCCCTAGTCAGAAATAATTTTTTTATAAAAAAATAATAAAAATAAATAAAATAAAATAAGAAAATAAAAAAATAAAAAACAATAAAAATACCTTTCTCGTTATTTATTGTAAATGAAAAAACAAACGGCGATTAAGAATTCAAAACGAGTCTAGACTTGAGAGCTAATCATTGAAATCTTGAACAGGAAATTGTATTTATTATTTGTTTCTCGTTTAAGTTGTTTGTATGTATGTGTGCGTGCGCAAATGCAGACGGCTTGGCACCATGGACAAGGGGGGCAGCCAAAGAACGCATCGCTTTTAACCCCCGATAACCCCCAGCTAAAGATAAACCCCCAGGGCATCAGTTCAATGCAAAAAATCACCCAATCATTCTTTTTCAAAGAAACAAACAAGCTTTGTAGAAATAAATATAAAACATAATCAAAGATAAAATATAATAATTCGAATAATAAAATATTTATGATCATAAGTTGGCCATTAATGTAGTAATTTAAATTAATTTGAAAATACGATAAATTATCAATGTTTTATTTTATCTAATTTATTCATTTATGTGAAGCTTTAAGTGATTTGTGGATATGTAATATATCGTAGACAAATAGTTAGTTATTTAATGTAAAAAGTTTTCAACAGATTAAAAATTTAATTTGTAGCTTAGAAGCTATTTGCCAAAAAATTTCACATAGGATAAATACAAGTTAAAAACTTGAGTTTGTTGTTTGTGCAATAGTGTAATAGATTTAAAATAAATAAATTTATTAAATTGTGTGTTTGTTTGTGCTTTTATCGTGACAACGACTTAAAATCTCAATTGAATTTGCAATTTCGAAAAGGGCACATGTCTAAAAATTGAAAATGTTTAGGAATGAAAAAAAACTAATTATTTTCTAAAGTACACCAATACCTCACTTTGCGTCGTTTCGTTTTGCGTTTTTTCGAAGTTGCGTCGCTGCTTAATTAGTACTAATTTTCACTGTGCGTCGTTAGATTTTCGAGGTTGCGTTGTTTTGGGTTCGACTCTTTAATTTTTTTTTTGAAATTTTCTTTTTTTTTCTAAAAGATTGCACCACTTTTGTTTCTAATTGCGCCATGCCATTAAAACTCGGGGATTCCCTTTCTAACTGAAAATCAAAGCAATTTTTATACAGTTTTATTTTCACTTTGTTTTACTAATTTTAGAGTTCAGTTTCAATTATGTAATGTGTTGTGCTTTTTGTAACGTTTCAATTAGTGTGTTGTGCTTTTTTTAAAAGAGAATAATAAATTTTTATAAATTTTTACGGGTTGTTTCTGGTTACAAAAAAGGTAAATATTTTTCCAATTTATTTATTGGCAGAGTTATATTATTTTTTTTACATACACTTGTAATTTTTTAGCCGACTTACGACAACAGCCACTATGGACTCATCACACAGTGATTAATTTTAATTTTGTTTTTCATAAATCAATTGAATAGTTTTTTTTGTTTTAATTGAATACGTTTTTTTTTGTTTTTTGTATGTATGTAATAAAATTTTATATTATTTTTGTTTTTTAAATGTTTACTTTGTTCAATTTTATTTTTAAAAAAGTAGTATTTTTGTAACCCTGGAACCTATCTTCGATCTTTATATGGTTTGCTATAGAAAATCTTAATTCACTTTGCCTCGTGTTTTTTTGGAACGTAACCCCGACGCAAAGTGAGGTATTGAGTGTAATGTAAAAGTTATAAAATTTATTTTTGAGTTATATTTTAGGGGCAGTAAAATTAATACCAGAGTTGTGCCTTTTTCGAGCATAGTAGGTGCAGGGAAGCTTTTATATTTATTACATTTATATGGAAAAGTGTATTTGTCGAAATATGCGTCATTTGCCCTTTTCGAAATTGCATGTTCAATTAAATCACTCAAAAAGAGATATTTTCTGCTTTTTTAAACCGAAGTTCTAAACATTATTTTTCATTTTTTTTGTTCAAATCACTCGAACGAGTTTCAGAGGTGGATTGGTTAAAAGGAAAATGTATTGATATCGAATTGTTACCATTAATTACATCAAATATGTATGTTTTATAAAAAGGATAGACTAAAAAATAAATATATTAATAAAAAAGACATGAAGAAATATAGTATATCCTTGATTAATGTCTACTATATAAACATTCTGCTTTGTATTCTCAAAGATATGAAAATCACTGGAAACTAATATTGAAGATATGGAGAAATCAATTTGAAATAGTAGTAAGTATTTAAAATGCTACTCAGAAGATTGTGAGGAGTTTGGAAGGGTATTGGGAATAAATATGGGAAACTGGTGTAAGGGCTTAAGGGTATAAATAGAGCACAGATTATTAGGGTCAGTTGTATGTCGGTTTATAAAGTCTTTGTTAAGTTGACAAACAGTTAAACCTTAGTATTCACCTTGTGCCCAGCCGGATGGCCAATCACATAACACGCACTTTCATCTGATTTGTCATCCGACCGGGCACAAGGTGAATACTAAGGTTTGTCGTTTGTCAACTTAACAAAGACTTTACAAACCGATATTCAACTGGCCCTTAGAGAAGATAAAGATTAAAGTAATGTAAGTTTTAAAAAAATTTCAAAATTCTAGGTAGGTTTCACAAAAATAAATATATTTAAAAAATTTTCATTACTTAATTAAAATATGTTTTACCAAAAACATACAGCATTCTCTCTTAAAAAAAAAGAAGATACAGAAGATAGACAAAGGACTGGGAGAACAACTGAAGTAATATCGAGAAGAAAACCTATAAGATTTATGATTATAATTTATTATTCAAATGTATTTAAAAATAGGTAATTAATTTATAAATATTTGACTGATTGAATACATTTTATACATATAGTAAGTATTTAATCCATAAGAATATCACAAGACATTGTCATCTATTAGATCCGAGATAGAATGGATTATTTTTAATTATATGTATAAGGAGTTGTTTTTACCCCTCTGGGAATCGAGATATAATTAAAAATAATCCATTTAATCTTGGATTTAATAGATGACAACCTCTTTTGATTTTCTAAGAAATTTAAAATCTCTTTCTATCGGTAATTTGAGCTCTGATATTTAATCAATGTTTAATAGTAGAAAAATAAATATTCCGCTTGGTTTTTTTCAAGTTTTGATCATTAATGGCATAAAATAATATTAATAATAATATTAAAACATTATATTCCAAGTGCTATTATCGTGGTAATTTGAATTAATATAGAAAATACGATCATGTTTTTTTTTCTGTTTATATATGAGCGCAATAGAATGGATTTTCAATGTGTGTTTATTAATTCCGTATAGATTTTTAATTATCAATATCAAATAATAATTGAACAAAAAAATAATAAATAAATAAATTACAAAACATTCAATTAAAGGGATTACAATTTTTATAGCGAAAATATTGTTCGCTTTTTTTCGATTATATATTTTAATTTTTTTTAAATTTTCTCTCTCTTTCGCCCTTTTGATAATAATTAATCGGTTATCAAATTGATTAGATGTATTTTTTTATTATTAAATATTTATTTTTAATAATTTATTTATTTATTGGGTCAATAATTTTGATAAAATGTCAAGCAATTGATTCTATCGCTATTTTTCTTCGATTAATGATATTTAATAGGAATTTTTATTTAATATTAACGTTTGTAATTTTTTGTCTAATCACTATTTAAGAGAAAACGAAAATTCTGCATTGTCAATGTTGATAGGATTAGTGTTAATTCAACTTTATTGTAAATTATCATCTTTAACAATAATTAATTAGGCAGGTTAATGGGAATAAGGACGCTGTTTAATGAAAACGATTTTTAAATAATTAAACGACGTTTCGTCCTTTTATTCAGACTTCTTCAAGCTCGCTATATTTACAATGGGTTTGTTTTAATTTTCATTTGCATATCGAGTGGCTTAGATTGATAAAATCATGTGTCTCTATTAAAAGGTAACTACAAAATAGTTTATTGAAACATATGTACGAGTATACTCTCAAAATATCCACCTAAGCGACTTCATATGGATATATAGTGAAACCCCTCAAGTCCAAACTAATTGGGGCTGTAGGCTGTTCGGATTTCAATTTGTTCGGGTTAGCCGAAATCTGGTGGTTTGGATATTTTATTGAAGAAAATGGTTCTCTTTCTATCCTTAAAGAAAGTTACAATAAAAGACGTTATTTACTGGGTTCCAGAATCGTGGCAAAATACAAGTGTGAACTTACTGCGGAGATCTTTGAAGAAGCTTTGGTCTAGCCTCGAGTAGATACGGAAACTTTGGTTAATTACATATAGATGGCAGTAGTACCGCTTGAATCTTTGGCCAAGAAGAATGGCACATTTTTTAAAAACCCCGGAACTGACCAGGGGCTAGGTGACGCCATTCCGCCATTTTTGTCTATCTATATTGTTTTTATTAAAGATTTGTGTATATTTTGTATATATATATTCATTATATATATATCTATATGTTTATTTTCATCAAACAGAGGATAACCTTATTGATTTCTCCTCTCTCAGTTTTTTAAAATTAAATTGTAATCGGAAGGAATGAATTTCCAAAATGCAAAGTGAATTTGAATATACTTATAGTATATACTTGACATGGTCGTTTTTTTATTGTTTGTTTATTAGTGTGAGTATATATGTTATCATTAAATGTGTCTAAGCCTGAAAGTCGGATAGAAATGGATTTTGCAAAGTTGAGGTCAAAGAGCTTTCTGAAGTTAACACCCGGCCTCCCTCTTCCCCACCAACCTTCTCTCCTCACTCGTTATTCTCATATAAAAAAATCGCAAAAAGCAAGCTTATCCGAAGAGAAGCGGAAAAACTCCAAAGCAGGAAAAAAAGAATAAAAAAATCTAGAGTTGTCCGAGAACATTAATGCTTTCTCTTTTAGTGGTCTTTTGGAAAAAATAAATAAATAAAAAAATAAAAGTAAAACACTGTAAGGGAGTACGATAAGGTTTTAATTTTAAAAATAAATCTAAACCAAGCTATGACCTAAGTGTTAACCTGAAATCGGAGTGGATGCTCATACTTGAGATAATATTTCATCTGTTACTAGCTGACGTCCGTGCTTTCGGCCCGGCGTCACCTAACCGGGAACGTCTCGTTCAGGGCTTTTTAAAAAATGTGCCAAACTTCTTGGCCAAAGATTCAAGCGGTACTACTGCCATCTATATGTAACTAACTAAAGTTTCCGTACGCACGGTCCTGCGGTACCTAGTAGACACTTTATTTTATTATTATAGATTTGTCAGGGTCGAAATACTCGATTAGATATTAATTCGTCTTTTTGTAATAGCAAGCTGGTGACTAAATTTCTACTCGATAAAAAAAGCTAAAGCGTGCGTATTGGTAAATGGTAAGAACAGTGTTGCCGCCATGTGGTAGAAATTGAAACTAACGCAATCGGGTCGCTGTCACAAATGTCATATTCCTAAACATTATCAAAGAATAAATAAACATTCGTTCAATTCGACAGTGAGGACTTTCAATTTTCCCTTTAATTCTTCACTGAAATCAATTTATACCTTTTCTCTTGCTGAATACTATATATCACCTCATATTTATAATTTATAAATTAAGTAGACAGATTGAGATAAGAGCAAAAAAGAATAATAATAATTTATTAATCCATATTTTATATTATTCATTATAATATGATTTAAATGTTCATAATAATACTATCAAATGAGGGATTAGGATTGGAATGATGTTGCTGTTAGCGAGATCATAAATCGCGATGTCAAATTAATAATACTGACATAAATATCGATGATTTAATAAAAGGCAATTTTTTATTTGAATAATTGCTAAAAGTATTGTTCATTACAATGAATGAGTTGACTCTTCTTTTTGGATTATTTGTTTCAATTGTAATATTAATAATTTATATATATATTTTTAGAAAATTGAATAATATATTAAATAATGAAATATTTATTAATTAATATTATCGATAATAATTTTAATTGTGGTAAATAATTAGACAAGGGGGAGATGAAATAAATGGTGAGGGATTTTCAATTCTGTCATGGAATTATATTCGGGGACCAATATTAATTAATATTGGTCCTCGATTTACACAGGGTGTTTAGAAAAATCGTTCCAAGATTTCAGGGCGTGATTCCCCACATCAAAATTAGATGAAAAGTTTCAATAAACATAGGTCCAAAAACGCTTCGTTTTCTGCCTGGCTGCCATATTATTTTATTTTTAAGAAAATCGTCTTTCTTGAGAACTTTATGAAATGTGGTACACATGTACTTAACTACATTATTTACTATTTAAAAAAGTACCTAAATTTTATTTTGAAAATCTTCAAAATGGCGGCCATTTAAAATTTTTAATTGTGAATATTTTTTTAATCTTTCGGTTGATTAAATTTTCAGTTGATTTAATAATTAGTATTATTAGATAAAATGTTACACTTTTTATTGTGAACAAAATGACACATTATATTTCAAGTTCCGATAAAAAATAACGAAGTTATGACAAAATTTGAAGGAAAATAGGAGGAAATAATGTCGGTCTCAAAATTCAGTCTATGAAAGCAAAGCTATAGTAATGGTCCTTACACAAATTTTGTCATAACTTCGTTATTTTTCATCGGATCTTGAAAAATAAGGTGTCATTCTGTTCACAATAAAAATATTAACATTATATTTAATAATTATAATTTTAATAAAATGAAAGTTTAAAAAATTATTCACAATTAAAAATTTTAAATTTTTTGAAAATTTTCAAGATAAAATTTAGGTACTTTTTTAAATATTAGATAATGTAGTTAAGTACATGTGTACCAAATTTCATAAATATATCTAGATCCATTCTCAAGAAAGAAGTTTTTCTTAAAAAAAATAAAATGCCGACTAGACAGAAAACTAAGCGTTTTTGGACCTATTTTTATTGAAACTTTTCATCTAATTTTGAGGTGGGGAACCAGGCTCTGAAGTCTTATAACGGTTTTTCTAAACACCATGTATATTATCTATGGGGTTTATGAAGTTTCGTAAAAAGTTTTTGCCTAGTCAAATAGAAACAGGAAAAATATCTCTTTTGAAGTGTTTTTTATACGTTATTGAATGTCCGGGTACAGATTATTTTAATAAATTTAATTAATGGTCTTTCATGTGGATGGCCACATTATTTATTTATTTATTATTTTTTTTACTAAGAAATTTTAAGATATTTTATTAATTGCTAGATCATTTGCGTTGTCTGTCATTCTCGTTGATAACGATTCTATTTGTAATAAAATTTCCTGCTTTTTACATTAATAATTTTTATAAATATTTCTTATATTTCTGCATTCTTGACAATCTCTAAGTCTGATAAATATTTCTAGTTGATTACTTATTATATAGAACTACTTATCTTGAATAGAATAAGTGTGAAAGAGAGCGAGATAGAAGGGAGGAATTTGAACAATGTCGGAATGTTAGTGTTTTCTGGTTTCTGAGCCAATTGGGATGCGAAATGCACGACAGCCAGTTTGCTCTCAAGACTTGTCTTGTTCCCACCAGCTAAATATCCTCGCATTTCCCCTAACTAGCACTAGAACTATATACAATACATTGAGAGAATATCTTGATAAACCTGGCTGGTCAAGAACCGAGAAGATATATCAAGTTCGCCGTCTTCGTTATATCAAAATAAAAAAAAATCTATGAGGTTGTCCTCTGTATGATTTAAATAAACATATTAATTAGACCGAGACCTACTGACCATTTTGGAAACTGATTTCAGAACGCAAATAACATATCCCATACTGTAGTATGATCAGCACAGACCCCGAAAGTCAAATTTTTACTTGCCAAATTGAGTCGTTTTTAGGGGTAATCGACCCCTAAAGATGTCAAAAAATACCCTAAAATCACTTCATTGTAAAATATAACTCATAAACTGTTTACTCTACGGTAAATTCTATTAGAAGCAAAATTGTAGAGGATATAATTTTCGACATTTTTGTTAAAAAAAAATCAAAATAGCCACCCAAAATGGGGAGAGGATCAAAAATGAAAATTCTAGCCCTTTCGACCAAACTCAACCAAATTTTCTATACATATTCTGTGGGCCTCCAAAAAGCTAGAAATGCAAAAACCTACAACCCAATTTTTTTTTTTTTTTGGGGTGGGAGTGGAGCTCGAGGTGTAGGATCAAAAAATAAAAATCTAGCCTCTTCTACTAAAGTCAACCAAATCATATATACCCCCAGATGGCTAGAAATTCAAAAACTAACCACACAAAATGGAGGGGAGGGTAAAAAATGAAAATTCTAGCTCTTTTGACCAAACTCAACCAAAGAATTAAGTGGGAGATAAATTTAAAAACCTAATTTATCGATCGGAGACTTTACCACTGCTCGAAGCCCCTAAAAACTTAGTAAATTGGATATTGGATTGTATCTAACTTTCTGAGATTTGGCTCGTGATCGCGGCTTCTTTCCTTCTACTCTGTTCTTTTCACGATGGAGGGGCCATCTCATACAGGCCTTTAGGGGATGGACCTTCTCAAGGTGTATCTCCTTCTCACATCAATATCATAATAAAAAAAAAAAAAATTCGTATACATATTCTCTGGACCCTCAGAAGGCTAGAAACGCAAAAACTAAATTAAGTTTGGTACAAGTGCTTAGATTTTCATTTTTTGACTCCCCCACTCATTTTGGGTGGTTAGTTTTTGCATTTCTAGCCTTTTGGAGGCCCACTGATTATGTAGACAAAATTTGGTTTGAGTTTGGCCTAAAGGTCTAAAATTTTCATTAACTTAATTGAAATACATATAAAGGTCAATGGTCAAAATTTGTTCATTTGTTAATGATGGGGTTTTAATTAGGTCAATAATAATGAGATTCGCAGTGTTGAATGTTTAAGTTAGTCTAGTAAAATAACTGTCATTGTGAATTAGATAATCTTTTTAAAATGCTAAAGAATTTTTTATTATCTAAGAGCATCTCTCTCTAATAGATTTGTCATTTTGAAAGACTACAAGGACTTCTCTTCCCTCTCGCTTATAATACAACTAAATAAATGAAAAAATAAATAAATATATATTTTTGAACATTTCAAAAAATCAACCGATAGAGAGAGAGAATATCCACCTGTATATATGTATAATAAACTTGGTGAATAAAACGAAAATAAATAATTAAATTTGAAAGAGGTGTTTTTTAATTATTATATAATAGAACAATATTAAGAGCCTTTATTAAATAAATGAAAATGCCAGTTGCATTTTGATTAAATACCCTTAAAAATTATTATTATTATTAACTTTTTTGTTTTTTTATTGAAAACATTTATTTAATCTAAAAAAAAAATTAAAAGATTTTTTATTCATTCAAACGTTATTATTATTTATTATTCAAACTATGAAAAATTGGTCAAGGTTCGCTACTGTATACAAATTTTGTGGAATTGGTTTGTCAGTTAATAATCTAGAAGTTTGGTATGGCTTGGATTATTTGAATTTTATTTTATCTGGGGGCACGGGGGGGGGGGGGGGCAGTGCCTCAGCGAAGTTCGATTCGACTGCCAGACTACCCTTTTACAGGAAGCACTCGAGCCATTTTCAAGCCTCTGTAACTTCGCAATGGAAAGCTTTACAGGGGTGAAATTTTTTTGTTCAATAGTTGTCCATGAGCTTAACTAAATTACCAAATTTTATATTTTCATTTCTTATACCGTCCAAGTTACAAGAAGCCAAAAATAAGCTTTTTCGTCACTCACTACCTCATCAAAATTCTAGAGTACTTCCGCTGATTCTAGAATGCTGAAATTTGGCATAGTTTGGGGTAAAATTAAAGAGAAAAATCGAAAAAAAAACTTTCCCTTCTTAATAAAGATCAAAAATGGAATATTTCATTAATCAACATTTCGTTTCATTCTTATTGATTCTTTTTATATAAATTTATAATCTAATACAATGAAACTTATGAGGCATTCCACGCCAAATCGGACGGTTTGAAAAATTTTAATTTTTGATTTCATTTATTTTTTGACATTTTTTTAGTGCCCATTAAAAAACTTTTCCTGGTAAATTTTGAAATTTTTTTGATCACCGGTTTAAAAGAAATTGAATTTCGGGTTTTCGCTCATAACTTCTTCAAAAATGGTCCAAATTCAATTTTTCTTTTTACATTTTTTTTTAGAAAAAATACAAAAAAATTTGAATTTGAAAATTTGGAAAAAATTTTATTCGCTATTATTTTTAGTTATTTTGAATTGGTTGTTATCGTTAAGAGGGTGTTTAAAATAAATAATTAAAATTTTAGTTTGTTGAAATCAAAATTAAAAATTTAAAATCGAAAAATAAAATGGTAATTATCATAGGACCAAATTTGTAGAATGAATACAAGTTAAAAATAAAAAATTATCGAAAAAATCGAAGATTACATTCAGATTCAAAAACAAGATTAAAATTTTAAATCTCAAAAATTACATATAAAAATACTTTAAATTTTTGAATAAGTTATGAGCGAAAAACCGAAATTCTATATTTTTTAAACCGGTGATCAAAAAAATTTCAAAATTTACCAGGAAGAGTTTTTTGATGGATACTAAAAAATGTCCAAAATTGAAGAAATCAAAAATTAAAATTTTTGGCGTGAAAAGCCGCTTATTCTATATAAATTATAAGAATTTGTTTTTTTTTCTTTTTGTTTAAAATTTATTGAGTTTGTTTTTCTACATGACAAATGATTTCATAAATGTGATTTGATTTCTTTTAATCTTACCTCAACTGGCGAAAATTTATTTTATTAATTAATTTGTCTCTTTCGTGAATGAGTTAATAAAATCGACCAAGGGCAGAAATAGAGTCGCTCACTCTCGAGTTGATAAAAGTTTTTCAGCTTGGCATTCATCTACATCTCAAATGGACCACTGCTGAGCTTCATCTTTTCTTTTAACCTATTTATAATCTGAATTTTTATTTATAAATAAATATTGTCTCATTTGCCTGATGGGTTTTATAGCGTTTTTTCTACTCTCTCTTTCTTGTCGTTTTTCCATTGCAACTTAAGTCGGGGCAATGGGACTGGATTCCAAGCAAATGTCACAAGATAAGTGTTATCTTTTTCAGTGAAAAAAATCATAATAAAATAAATTATATATAAAAGGTTAATTATTTGTCGATTTTGAGTAAGTAATATGACGCAATAAGCGATTAGCTATTAAAAATAAGTCGGCTAAGTGCGAACTTGGCTCATATATCAAGAATTCCATACTTTATATCTTCCAAAATATTTTGGAAATTAAATTCATTCTTATTCATCCGTTATAAAAACAAATAAATTTTTGAAATTTTTTCATAATTTTAAGTAAAGCGACTCTCTGAATAATGACAGGTACAAAATAACCTAAAAGTGGTCAATTCGGAACCCTCTTATACCATTTTTTTAATGTTAATTAAATTTTTAAAAAATAGCCTAATTCTATGATTTTCACAGAAATACGATATACATAAATACAGGGTGGGGAAAAACTAACCAAATTTTGTATACTTACATAGTTTGGTCGAAAGGACTGGAATTTTCATTTTTGATCTTCCCCCCATTTTGAGTGTTTAGTTTTTGCATTTGGGGGGTCCACGGAAATGTATACAAAATACGTCCCCCCCCCCTTTTTTTCGTCAGATATAATATTTAAAACACATTAAAAAAAAATTATTTTATGTTCTTTTCAAAAATATATTCAGTTTTTTTCTAGTTAAATTTTTTCATTTTTTATACCTCTTCAAAATGTGGTAGATCTTTATGGCCCACCCTGTATTTTCTTAAATTTAATTTACATTAAAATGACTGGGAGAGACAGCCTCAAAGTTTCCTTTTTTAAGTTATTTTTTGGCGTTCAGAAGTTAAATTAAATATCTATTATTTAAAAAGTTCACAAATTTATTCACCTCTCCTTATCAATAAAATAAATTTACTAACTCCTTATTTTCGAAGATATGCTTATATTAGGTCTCGATATGGGGTCTAATTCACAATTGGTCGGCCTATTTTTTTTGAATGCAAATATCAACCTAAATTTTATATTGAGTTACTACATAACACTCAAAACGACTTTGAGTTACTACATAACACTCAAAACGACTTTGAGTTACTACATAACAGTCAAAACGACTTTGAGTTACTACATAACAGCTCAAAACGACATTTTGGCTTAGAAATCGATGAGTCGATCTATAGTAACTCAAACTTTATCTTTCATCACTTGAACACGTCTTCAGAAATAGATTCTGAAACGTTAAACATTTTTCTAATTTCAGTAGTTAATCTCGAAAAAATCTTTCAAATCATTTACGTATTTTATATTATTTTGATACATGTTAGAAATTAATTAAATTATTTTACGATTAGATAATATAACTTGGTTGATGTTTGTGTAGTTTTAATTTTCTAATAGCGTAAGAGATTATCCAACACACACATACATGCACACATACATTCTAAATAGGTATATTAGTAAGCAACCTATTAAATAGATTGTAATAATTCTAGTAACTTAAATGTTAAATCATTAAATAAATACCGTTAGTAGTAAAATGTGCTGAGAATACAAAATACCATTAATTCCCTATCTCTCTCTGTCTCTCTGATAGAGACGAAATCGAGCCCTGGTGGTGTGGAATTTCTCTCTAAACATGGCTGGCTGTTTCGAGATGCAATTGCAACCGGGTAATCAATATATAGCAACCGAGTAAGCCAGCTAGTTCGCCAAGCATGTATTATTAATAGAACTAGACAAGATATCAAAAGAATGACCTTGTGGAAATATATATATATATTATATAAGGTTTTTAATTTCAAATTCGGACTTTTCCATATCAAATTCAGGATATATAAAATCAAATTCAGGATGTTTCAAATCAAATTCAGAATTTCTATAAAACCATGCATATTTTACATATTAAATTATAGCTTTTTACCTCAAAACGTTTCTTGAAAGTACAAAATGATAATCTTGAAAGGTTTTAGTTGATTAGCTGAAAATTGGTAGGCAAATATATTAATTAGAATGAACCAAATTTTAACTTTTTACATTAAAACTTTCCCGGAGAGTTAAATCAAATTAAAACTTTTTTCTATTTTTTCAACTGTTTATTAAAAAATTCTGAATTTGATTTGAAAAAGCAGATTTTGATTTTTAATATCCTGAATTTGATATGGAAAAGTACGCACTTGATTTTTAAAATCCTGTATTTGATATGGAAAAGTTCGAATTAGAAGTTAAAAACCTATATATAACTCATTGATTCCACCTAGAAACAAAACACTCTCCTTACAATAAAACTTTATTTATTTATTTTATAAAATAAAATACTATTTCTTTATAAAATAATCTAGAAACGTTTATTAAATGTCCAAACGTTTCAAGAGAAATTCTCATTTAATCAATTGAATTCGAAAAAAAATAGTCACTTTAAAAATAAATACCTATAAAGAAACTATTAATCTATCTATTTCTTTTTAAAGCAACTATTTTTTTCAAATTACTTTGATGAAGTAAAAAATTCTCTTGAAACGTTTGAACTTTTAATAAAGGAGACGTCCAAAAATTTCGTCAGACGAATTTCAAGACTTTTAGACCTCCACCTGTGTCACATTCTGTCACATTTTCATTGAGCCCCCTTGTATTGTGACGTCACACTATCACTAATAATAACCTGAAATCTTAAAAACATATATGAAATTTAAAAAAAATGATTAATTTGACTTTTGTGACATCAGCATTTTTAAGATCCCCGGGCCCCCCTGTCACATTTTGTCACAAATATGAAATGCCCCCCCCCCCCCTTACTGTGTGACATAATTTATGGAAGGCCCCAAAGGTTTCTAGATTGTTTTAAAAAAGAATTTGTATTTATTTATACAAAAGAATCAATCATTAAACTATTTTTCTTTGTTCATGATCTAAAATTTGGAACCCCTTAAAAGTAGACAACTGAATTGGCAGAATAGGAAATCTTATCCCTACCCTACAGGCAAAAGAAAGAAACATCTTCGATGAATGAAAATTTTTATTATATTATTATATATACCATATATATATATATGTTTACGATTGTTTATATATAAGGCGCTCAGAGCTAAAGTGGATCAAGTCCATAAATGATAGTTTCAAGATAATCAAGGTCAACGGTCAATTTGGAGAGAACAGAGATATGAAATTCATTTATAATTTTCGTTGATAAGGAGAGAATGAGGTAATTTAAAGATTTTCATAATTTTAAGTTAAATAATCATCAGAAATTAAAATTTCAAATTAGGTTTCACAAAATATTTTAAGTTAATCCATTTCTGAAAAAAAAATAAAAAAAATATTGATTCGGCTATAACTGGCGACCGTAAATTTTGAATTTATTTTCTAATAAAATATTAATTATATGAGAATTTATTTATTTAAGGACAATTTTATCATAGATCTTAGAAGATTATTATGTATATATTATGTCAGAAGATTCCACCCCCTCAGGAGTCGACTATACATAATAATCTACTAAGATCTTTGATAAAATTGTCCTTAAATAAATTCTCATACAATTAAAATACAAGCATGAAACTCGGAAGTTGTTTTTTTTTATTGAAAAAAATTTTCCATCCACTTTTTCAAAGAGTAAAACACTCAAATTTTCATAATAAATAAAATATTAAATTGAAATAAATATCAGATTTATATGTATATTTATCTTTTAAAATTATTAATTCACCAAAACTGCAAACAGCGTAAAGAGTCTTGAAAAAGTTTCACCTTTTCCTCCAATTTATTCATTTATTTACATTATTACTGAGTTCTTTTTCTTTCATGTTACGGAAAGTCCAGTTTACTGCAATGTTTTTCATTTTATTTTATTATTAATTAAATATAATTATATAGGGGATATTGTATCCAAGGTTTGACTTTAATTTCCGTTTATATATGTATACATCTATCTATAATAAATGTTTGTCAATCAATATTAATAGTTGATGATGTTGTTTAATATAATATGCAACAATTAAGGGAAGGCAAGATGTAGCATGTCTATTTATTTAGTCATTTACTTGGTTGGTGTGGCAGGACTGGACAAATCGAGGGACAGACAAACCAACCCCTTGTTAATCTTTCCTTATGACGGCCAAATTGTTTGTTTGTGTTTGACTTTAAAACAACACACAGCCAAAAGTACGAGACAACGAGCAAACAAGATGGACACACACACCCTCTTTTATTAAATATCAAATCTCAAGTCAATTTAGCTTTATTAAATAAACAACCGTTTTCAACCCTTACTTTAGAAAAGTCAATGGAAATTTTAAAGTGTATACGATTTACACCAAACGAGTTCAATTTTATTAAAGGGTTGTGTTTTATTTGGTAATTTTTTATCGTCTAATTTGAGTTAGAAAGCTAAAGCTTGGCACAAATTGTAGCTTATTAATGTAAACTTGTCTAATTGAAAAGATTTAATTAGCCAAGTAAATAATTCATAAGGAGAAATGAATGAGATTGTCCTCTGTTTGATGTAAATAAACGTATTACACATAGATATATTTTATTTGTTGGAGACTACTTATAATTTCCAAGGTTTGACTTTATCATCAGTCTTTTTAATTAGAAATATTCTATCTGTTACTTCCCATGGGTTCAAATACTCTATTGGATATAGCGGAAGGGTGAACCGCGATCTAATATGCTGTACACCTACTTCCACTTGTACTTCCAAATATTTCCAAGTAATTCCAAATATTTCCAAGTAATTCCAAATATTTTCAAGTACTTCCAAATATTTCCAACCACTTCCAAAGAGGAGTACACCTACTTCCAATCGCAGATCACCCCTCGGATATAGGTAATTGATATTTTTTGCAATAGTATATAATAAATAAAAAATAGTGAAGTGGCTAGCTTACTAGTATAAGAAAATGAATTTACCTACATCAAATAGAGGAGTATTATATAGTACGCGGACCCCACTTGAACAATATTATTTTTCCCGACCCTATCCCAAGTCTAAGGATTTTACGCCCAAGTTAAGTAACAATAAATACTACAAAGTCTTAACTATGTAAGATTTTTATTAAATGGGTTATTTGATTAAAAACAAAAAGTTGGGGGATGTAAAGTTAATATCAAAATTGTGTCGGGGACTCAGGCTACCCGCAAGTGGAATAGAGTATTTCACTCATGAGAAAAAAAAGACAGAATATTTTTAATGTAAAAGACTGATGATCAAGCTCAAATCCTCGAAATTATAGTCTAATAAATCTTGTACATGTATATATATAAAAATATAATTATATATAGGTACCAGTAATACGTATATCTAAAAAATTACATTAGAAATCAAATTCGTTCTTTTTTACGTTTATGAGGAGGAAATAAACCAATTTAGCAAATTTTTTCAGAATTTTAATTTAATTAAAAACTTGATTGAAATTAAGCCTGAGCATCCTTTTAAAAATGGCATCTGTGGGGATAGTTATTAAAAAATTAAACCTAAATCTAATTACAAAGTCTGTCGCTCCGTGAGGTCAATACTTAACAAGGCAGGTAGTCAACAAAAAAAATTAAAATATCTTTACAGGAATACCAGGGTAACCAACTCTGTAGAAAGAAATTCCGAAAAAAAACAAGGAAGAAAATTGACTCGAAATATTTTTTTATTCGGAAGAAAATGACCGATAAATAAACTATGTATATATACAACGCAATATCACTTTACAAACTTCTTTGGCAAAGAACATTGAATTAAAATTTCCGGGAGCCGGAAGAATTGCAAAATTTAGTGGCAGATTCCGTGAGAATCCCGGAATCGCTGGAAGGTTAGTAACCCTACTTAAAGGCCATATTAAAAAATACATAAATATATTTATAAAATTTTAAGTTTCTTTTTGCCGAGAGTAGCAGAATTTTTATAAATTGAAGGAGAGAGAATAGAGTGTCCTCTGTTAGAAAAATAAATTTTTAATTTAGTTATAACAAGACTATAGTTTCGAGGGTTTTGCCCTCTTCGTCAGTCAAAATTCATTCACAGTAATTGTGAACGTGAAATGTGAAAATGTGTGAAAGTGAGCTTTAACAGCTTCATTAATGAAGTACAGATATAATGAATCAGTGTAAAAAATGTATAATTTATTCTAATAGCCCATCAAAAAAATAACATTTACTTAATATAGAGATGAAACCACCCAAAAGTATTATATTTGATTTAAATGCCCTTAAGTGATTTATACAATGAATTCCATTTTCTTGTTCTTTTTTGTTTTATTTTAACTGTAGAGCTATTTAGTTCACGTATAAATATTTACAAATTGTTTGTGGATTTATTTGATCTTTGTGACTTGGTTTAATAGTCTCTTCCAGCCCCCTCCCTGTCCCCCCTGGGTTAAAATTGATTGCCTCGCCCTTTTCCATGTATATAAGGGCTTAACTCATTTATCCTTTGTCAAGCCATTTGTCGCTATTCGCGCAGCCTTTCCTTTTCAACACACGATAAAATACAACAACTATTGCACTACTAAGTGCACCTTGATTAATGATACAAAACACACACGCACATATATATTGAAATAATTTATTGATTGTTTTTTTCATATTAAATAAATACAGTTCTTTTATCAGAATAATCTCAAAACGTTTCGAGAGAAATTCTGACTTTATCAATAGAAATTTTTTAAAATAATTGCTTTAAAAAAGAAATATAAAGCAGCTATAAACAAATAAATATTTTGAAAAAGAGATACAGATTATTTAGTAGATTAAATTACCTTCAATAAAAATTATCTTGATAGGGGTAGGTATAATAGCTATTTGAAAGGGTAATCAGAGTAATTAATTAGTAAAGGAAAATTTTTTATAGTTCTCAAAGTAGATATATTCGTTTTATAAAGAGAAACAAAGAGTTTGTCCTCTGCTTGATGAAAATAAACATACCACACATATATACATAAGTACGTATATATATTAGGGTTGTCCTTATTTTGGGTATTTTCGATTTTTTACGCTATCGGAGGCTCATATGGTTTGAAATAAATAAAAAAAATATCCCCCAAGTTTCAAGCCCCTATCCCAATTTTAACCTGTGTCGACTAGCCCCATCTAAATAACATGGGGTTTTTGCCATTGAACGATCAATTTTTTATTCCGGCCAAAGTAATGGTTCAAAAATTTGAAACTCTGTAAACTTTATCCATTATAATAGTAGCTATCCGTCAGAATTTTTACGGACTTTTAGCTATTATAATTTTGGAGTTACAGCTAGATAAAATACTGCTATATCTTAGTGTTAGTAAGTTATAGACTCCAAAATTATAATAACTAAAAATCTGTAAAAATTCTGAGGATAGCTACTATTATAAGGATAAAGTCTACAGAGTTTCAAATTTTTTGAACCATTACTTTGGCCGGAATAAAAAATTGATCGTTCAATGCCAAAAACCCCATGTTATTCAGATGGGAAACTTAATCGATGTGTAGCACTAGGTTAAAATTGAGATAGAGACTTGAAACTTGGTGAGATATTTTTTTTATTTATTTAGAACCATATGAGCCACCTACAACGTAAAAATTCGAAAATATCCAAAATAAGGAGCTAATATATACTATATGTTTGACTAAGCGTGTCTGCGAAGAAAGAGCAAAATTTTTTCAATATCCACGCGATATTGACTCCATGTAAAATAATATTTATACCTAATTAAAAGATTGATAATGAAGGCCAAGCCTTCGAAACTATAGTCTCAAATAAATAAATAATATATATGAAAAAAAAAGATTCGAAAGCAACCCAATGAAAGCAACATTTTTTTGAAAATTTTTACCATTGAGAAAAAGCGAAATTCTCCCGAAACATTTGGTTTGAAAATAAACGTGTTCAAGATTGTTTTATAAAATGTTTCTATTTTTTTAATATTTAAAAACAATCAATATCATTTTTTCTACGTGTGTATGTAAATTTGCATCAAGCAGAGGACAACCACTTTGTTTCTCTTTCAGTAGCTAAAAATCTATAAGAATCACATAAAATAATTCAAATAGCTTTTTCAAAGCGGGCCTGTATAATTATTGAACATTTAAAAAAGATAAACCCGATTTAAGAAAAAAATAAAGTAAAAAAGACACGGATAATCAACTCAGTTGACAGAACAAAGGTTAACAGTAAAAAAATTGAATTTTTATTTAAAGTTGATGAAATCATTAAACGAGAAAAAAATACCAATCAAATGATTTATAATGATAAATTTTCCTAAATGAATTTATACATCTTTTCCGGGTAGGCAATCGTATGGTGAAATGAAAAATAGTAAGAAATTTTAAGGTAGTTGTTTCGCGACAATACTAGCAAAAAGTTAATGCTAGAGTAGATAGAACAGACAATAAGGATTCATAATTCATAAGCGCAAAACTTTTTGCTGTTTATGTACTAATTCTAGCCAATCCCGTGCTCGTTTGACAAATTTGGCACCATTGTAAGAGATTGGATATTTTTATATTAAAATGACAGATTAAATACATTTTAAATTTCTATAAAAATCGTTTTGTTATTTTTTAACAAATGTAATCAACGCCTACGTTACACCTTATGAAAATTATAATTTTGAAAAAACCTAGCGCATGCATCTTTCGCTGGTTAAATAAATGCGCTGTTGCCAAAATGTTTTTAGTGAGAATATTTTTTATACATTTTTCATTATTTATTCGTTATTATCTCAGAAACTGTGTTGTAACTATGAATCAAAATTGTCTTAAAATATGTATTGGTTATTGTTTAATGTTGGTTTAGTTTTTTATAAAAATAGTAAGAAGGGTTTCTTAATTATAATTAAATATGTATGTAAATTTTCCGATATCCCGTATAGTGCAATGCTAAAGAGCCCGAAAAACTCGATTTTTGAAATTATCTCTGGAACTGTATTGTTCATAAATTTCCTTTTGCCACCAATCGATGCAGAATTATTTCAATAATAATATATCTAAATTTCAGAAAAATCCTAAGAAAACGCATTTGGCGGAACAACTACCTTAAGGAAGAGATCAGAGCTGAAGGTACCTGTGAATGCAGGTTTTGAAAGACTGAAGGTTTAATTAATTAAAGATAAATATTTACACCGAAATAAAAAATTGTAGTATTATTATTAATATTATAATATAAATGCAAGTAAGAGAAGGTTACCTATTTGTTAGAAGGGTTGAAACAGCCTAGGGGAGGAAATATTCTGAGCACCTACACTGAGATGCACTCACTAGTACTATTTGTGGTCAACTGAAGAAATAAAATAAAAAACAAAAGGCGCGATGGAAATTTATCTAATCGAATTTCAAAGAATTTATAAAGAAAGATAAATATAAGAAAAATAGAAAAAGGCGATCTACAGTAGAATTGCTTTTTATTATAGCATTAATTAATTTAATTTGTTGGATTATGCATTTTAGCAAAATTAAAGGGGTGTTTTAGGGTTAAATCTTCATTGAAAAAAATAAAAAATACAATTCGCAATGAAATAAGATAGTCGCTGAATGTAAAATTTAACAAAATTTCAACAAATACATTAAACAGTATTGTGTTTTGTATTTATTTAAACAAGAAAAATATTAATAAAAAAAGTAAGAAGAATTTCAAGGTAGGTTTGTTTTTGAAACCTACCTTGAGATTCTACTTAGGTACTTTTTTTTTATTGAAAATGTTTCAACTTAAACCGACACCTAACTCTTTAAAAATTAAGAAAAATATTTTTGAAAATTATAGTTAACATAAAACTTTTTGATTATGTAAAAGTGCCTTGAGTACCGAGCGATGCTCGGTAACTTTGTGCTTCTAAATAGCTTAAGGTGGTTGTTTCGCGACAATACTAGCAAAAAGTTAATGCTAGAGTATATAGAACAGACAATAAGGATTCATAGTTCATAAGCCCAAAAACTTTTTGCTGTTTATGTACGAATTCTAGCCAATCCCGTGCTCGTTTGACACCATTGTAAGAGATTGAATATTTTCATCATAGAAATGTCAGATAAAATACATATTAAAGGTCGATTTATTTCTATAAAAATCGTTTTGTTATTTTTTAACAAATGTAATCAACGCCTACGTTATACCTTATGGTAATTATAATTTTGAAAAAATCTAGCGCATGCATATTTCTCTGGTTAAATAAATGCGCTGTTGCCAAATTGGTTTTAATCTCAATTTTTTTTTTATACATTTTTCATTATTTATTCATTTTTATCTCAGAAACTGTGTTGTAACTATAAATCAAAATTATCTTAAAAAATGTATTGATTATTGTTTAATGTTGGTTTAGTTTTTTATAAAAATGGTAAGAAGGGTTTCTAAATTATAGTTAAATATGTATGTAGATTTTCCGATATCCCGTATAGTGCAATGTTAAAGAGCCTGAAAAACTCGATTTTTGAAATTTAACATCTCCGGAACTGTATTGTTCATAAATTTTGTTTTCCCACCAATCGATGCACAAGTATTTAAATAATAATCGCTCTAAATTTCAAAAAAATCCTAAGAAATTGGCGGAACAACTACCTTAAGTTTCAAATTTCAAGGCTCTGCGATTTACCGAAGACGATATATGAATGATTAAAATATTTATTTTACGACATGACTAATTTACACCCGATTCCTTTATTTATATTAGATTAAAATTTATACACGACTAATAACTCGTGAGACTTGATAAGTACCTCCACCAATTTTTAGCGAAATCTTTGGAGCCGTTTTCGAGAAATCGATTCTATATATAGAAGAAATGCTCATTTAATTGCCTAGGCAAAAAATATTTGTTTTGTCAAATAGCTTTAATAGCCCACCCACACACAAGGGTCAGATTTAACTAAATTCATTAAAAAAAATTTTTTATAGATCATTGTTTTAAAGAACCCAATAATTTTCTGCCACTAAATTCCATTAGGGATGAATTCGCTATTATAATACATGTAATTATCAATTCTAAATAACTCAGAGAGATGTTACTTCTATCGTGATTAAAAAACTCCATATACATAGTATAAAATTAGGATGAAAGATTAAAATGTAATTATTTTCAGATTGAAATGCGGGTTTTGAGACTTCATATATTTGATCTATTTATGGTAGAACTAACAAATCAACTCGAGACAACAAGAATAATCAAAAATAAAAAGCAAAAACTCAGCATTTTTCTTCTTTAGTCTCTTTTTTCGTTCAATATTTTGTTCTTCGAAGTGCAAGTTAAATTTACATCCTCAAAGCATATCCATTTTTAGCTTTAATGTTTTCTAAGAAAATTAGTCCAGACTTAACATGGCATTCTCAATAAATAAATAAATAAATCTTAACCCTTTAAAAAGTCACTTCTCAGCTACTGAAGGGGAGAGGACGAAAGGAGAAAATAAAATTATAGTATTTTAAACAAAACAAAAGTAGAGAAAAGTATACTACCATGGTGATACATGAATATGTAGAACGTTTTGAAATTTTCCAGATTCTAACTTTATTCTATGATTTTGATTGGATAGGTATGATTTATAGAATTAAATTCAAATTAAAAAGTGACGTTAGTTTTTTAGAAATTTTACATTAAAAGATACAAACTAATCTTATAAAAATAAAGTATAAAATTAGACTTATGAAAGTAGTAGGTATTTTTTAAGAAATTTTTAAAAAATTTTAGGGAAAGCAAGGTAGATATTGATAACTATTTATTATCGAAACTATTTTACTAGACTTTACTTTTATTAAAAATGAATCAAATAAAAATATTTTTTTTTTCATTATATACGTAATCGAGGTGAAAAACTCTAAAATTTAAATCCAATATTAATGAGGGTAAAATTTTTTCAAATTTCATTTCACAATGACGTCACTTGTTTCAACCATTTGCGACAAGGTATTTACTTCCATCTTTCTCCGCTAGTAGCGCTTCAATTACAATAAGAATGAGGTTAGGTTTGTATGAAATGTAACTTAATATTAATTCTTTATTCTTTTGTAAATGTTTTTGGGGATTATTATGTTTGATTCCCAGGAGTAAGTTTTTGAGATATTTATTGATAAAAAATTATTAATATAATAAAACATTACAACGTTTCGACCAATCTACTACTTTATACCAAATCAGAGTTAGTTGCTAATCGCCATAAAGATAGTAGAATTAGGGATCGAAACATTATATAGAATAAAGAAAATTTTAAAAATTAAAAATTTCCTTTTAAAATTTTAAAAAAATATAAAATTCTAGCTAGGTTTCACAAAATAAAATACAAGCCCATCTTCAGGAGTTCACAGAGAGTTTTCTCTGTGAAGATGGGCTCGTATCCCGGAAGAGAGTCATGCTAACAAGCATCTTGTATTTTATTTTTGTGAAACCTAGCTAGAGTTTTATATTTTTAAATTTTTATAAAACAAAATTTTTAAAATTTTCTTTACTCTATTTAAATTTGTTCCACCAACACCATTTTCCCTTAACCCAATCGAAACATTATAATTCTTTAAAGTATTATTTGATGTTTTTCAAATAAATATCTTTAAAAATTTACTATGCAATTAAAATAAAATTATCCTTAAAAAAGTAAAGCATATTTATACTATATTATTAGTCAAGTGCTTTTTACTTATTACAATTTTTCTTTAAGTTTTTGAGAATACTAGTTAGTTCTAGATGAAAATTCTAATGCGACTTGAATTAATAAATTTTAGAATAGAATAGAACATTACAGAAATAGGGGGCTGTATTTTTATCAATCTAACCTTGATATTGTAACAATAGTAATCTTTGATAAGAGATAAGGGCCACCCTTTTTCTTGTGTAAAAGGCTTACTCACTCGCTCGATGATATTGTATTTATGGTGTTAACAGGAAGGAGAATAACTCACCTGAAACAAGAAAAGAAAAAAACATTAAAAATTTAATAAAATTAACTATTAAAGAATTTAAACCCTACTGGGTTTATTATCTTTTTATCTTACGGTACTTAATATATATATATAAGCGTTAGTGAGAGAAGCTTCAATTGAAAATTTAAAAGGTTTTAATAAATATACAGCTGAGTTTATTTTTTGATCACAGGGTATAATAAATAAACGAAGTTGGAAAATGAACTTTATTTTTCTAAATAAAACAATTTATCCGCTTTAGGCTACGTTTTGACTTGAATTTATTGAAACTTCTTCAGGTCCAAAACATAGAAATGTTTATTTAATTTAATTCATTTCCTTTCATGGTGGAAGTTTTCAGAGTAGTTTTAAATTTTAAAATGTTAAATATTTTTTCTATGCACTTCAGTTTTATTCTTCTACTAATTAATTTTATAATTTAAAATGTATCGCAAGTAAATTGGCTTATGAATATTTGCATTAAATTGGATATTTTTTCTATGATGATGTTCTTTTTCGAATATATTTAAACAAATTATTCATTTTAAACATTTACTTATAAATTAATTATATATATTTTGAATTTATATATACCCTATATTAGTAATCATAATTATAACAAGATAGATTGGATTTTAATTGCAAAGCAAACAAATTAACCCTTGGTTAAAATTTATGATTAATATTTGTTTTTGCTTTTTCTCTCTATAATCTAGAATAAAATTAAACCTTTTTTATATATCATCTCTAGAGATAGATATTGGCTGTCTTAAAATTTTGGTAGCTTGTTCGTTGAGCTAGAAAATAAATCCTTGATGCTATGTTTGTAACAAATAGAGGAATAAAATTTGTTATATAAGATCTATTTGATTGAATAAAATTCTATTTCTTACTATTATGGGGAATACTAGTACATACATTTGTTATTATCTCATCATTTGTTTATTATATAAAATCTAGCTTCAGTGTGGCTCGAATAAATTTATCTTCATCAAATTAATTTAGTTGCTTATATAGTGACTAAAGTATCAGATTGGAGGTATTATATTGTATATTATACAAAATAAATCAATACAAATGTTTTATATATATAAACGTTTGTTAAACTTCAAAAGCGTTTCAGGATAAATTCTTCCTTCATCAATGAAAATTTTAACAAATTTGTAAATAAAAAGTTGCTTTAAAAAGAATATAAATCAATTATAACATAAGAATTTATAGTTCTATACAAGTATTTTTTCAATTTATTAAGAGTCTCAGTGATAAAGAAAAGATTTCTTCGAGACGTTTAATATTTTCATAAAGGTTTGAAAATTGTTTTTTTTTTAATATTTGTATTAATTTTTAAATAATTTTTTTTTAATGTAATACATATACGAATATTACTTTAATCGTCCTAATTTTTGTTATATTTTAATTACTGAAAAAAGGTGAAATAAATTGACGAAATTTCCGATTACTAGCGATTTTTTAATTGATATCCAAATCCGGTGAAAATTCATATAATTTGTAAGAAATTTCAGGTCATTGACTACAACTATAAAAGGGTGTTTCTTTGGCTCCGTCTTGCATTCGATTACATTATAAAAAAAAAAAAAAAAAAAAAAATTAAAAAAAGAAAAGCAAGATGCAATTTTTTACAGAAGTTTTCAAGTTTTGAAACTAGAAATCTAATAAAAATAATCCATAAGATCTCGGTTTTTGTAGATGACTATTTCTCTTGATTTTTTTTTTTAGAAATTTTAAAACTGCTACTTACTATTAGAGTTTGTCTTTTATATAATTATAAAATTAGAAATAGTCGTTCTAATGCCATTCGATTAAAAAAAAATGGTTTGGCTGTATGTTAAGATTTGGGAATCAAGTGCCCGCAAAATTTTTTAAAGATGAAGATTGATTCTTTGAAAATTTTTTTCCGAGTGCTATTTATCTCAGAGGGTAAGCCAAGAGCCCGGATTGCATTTTTTGGCATTCCGGTTCGAATTCTACAAGGGATGAAACAACCCTTCTGGAAATAATATAACACCTCAGATTTAGTATAAGACCATCACTCTAGATTTTCTTAAGCAGTACTAGTAAATAATACATTTTCAAATGACATAATATTTTCTTTTAAAGTGTCTCCCAAAAAGGGAGAATTCTCTGACGCCCACTCTCTCTTTCCATATATATAAAATTTAGAAAAAAGAACTTAGAAAAGAGAAGTGTAAAGATGGCAAGAGTGGGGGCAAACAAAAGTATGCTTTTAAAGAGAAGAAAGAAAAAAAAATCGCTAAAGCACCCGAGAAAGATTTCCTTCCCTAGAGGAGGGGTTGGTTGGGGTGGGGGTGGTGATGAAGAAGAAGATGGGCAAGTAAAAAGGACGATGAAGAGATAGAGGGGGTGTGGGGGGACAAGGGGTTAAGAATAAGAACTCGGATGCGACGAAATTACAAAAGAAAAATGATTTTCTTTTTTTCCTTTAATATATTCGAGAAAGACATAAAAAATTAATTTCAGTACAAAGCAAATAGAATAGAATTAAATATTTTTGAATTAAGTTTCTCTCTCTCTCTGTTTTACTTTCTTATATAATGAAAGTGATCATTAATTATGAAAGAAGGAGGAGATTTTAATAAATTTTTCGGATCTAGTACTTTGAGAGTTTTATAGGGATGTTAGGGAATCATTCAAGAATCCGATTCCATTCATCTCTTATACTATAATATGTTATTAAAATTCGATCAAGCTTTGAGATTTATCATTCAAAATATTTCATTAAACCAATCTTCAAAAGTAACAATCAAATTCACCAATGAGGTTGTCCTCTGCTTGATGCAAATAAACATATGCATATATAATATACCGAGGGGTGAAACCGCGACCTATATCCTGTACACCTACTTCCAATTTCATTTCCAAGTAAAAGATAATATATGAAGGAGATTACTTATGGATTCCAAAAATAATTCCACATAATTCCAAAGAGGTGTATACACTAATTCCAATCGCGGTTCACCCCTCGTAATATACTATATAGTTTCTATCAAAAATAAATATTTTGTTAAGGAAGTCCAGTGTGGTTCTTAGGTGAAAGATTTTAAATAAAGTAGAAAATTTTGAAACTTTTTAAAAAGTTAAAATATAAAATACTGGTAGGTTTCACAGTGCACAAACAAAATGTTTATGTTTTATTTTTGTGAAACCTACCTAGTGTTTTATATTAAAAAGTTTCAAAAATTTTTCGAAATTTTCTTTACTTTAAAAATAAATACGGTAAGAAAAATTATTTATTGATGGTTTTATATCAATTAAATACAAATCTTTTAAAAACACCATCTTCAAAACGTTTATTTTGAAATCCAGACGTTTTGGGACAATTTCTCCTTTTATCAATAGAACTTACAATTTGGAGAAAAGTTATTTTTACTAAGAAAAGTAACACTTTTTAAACAATTTTTTTTTTATTTTTTCAAATTGAAAAATTATATTGAGAAAAGTAGAAATTCTCCGAAACGCTCTGGATTCAACAATAAATATTTTTGAAGATTGTTTTTTAAAAAATTTGTATTTTTTTTTTTTTTTTTTTTGGAGAATATATTATACTTTTGAAGATGTGGCATTTTCATCATTAGTCTTTTAATTATAATATTTTATCTATTACTTCACATGGGTTCATTTACCCGAGTGGATATAGATAAATTCGTTTTGTTGTTATAGCAAGCTAGCCATATAACAAACGATTCTTTGAGAAATAACAGATAAAATATTTCTAAGTTGAAAGACTGATGATGGCCAAAACTAATTTAGGCAAAAGATAATAAAATTACTATAATAATTCAAATTTCCGATAGAAATGAAAATCACAAAAGTTTGTATCTATTAGATCCGAGATAGAATGGATTATTTTTAATTAACTATTCATGTTGGAAAAAATCATTCCACTGCTCTTAAACTTTTGAAGAAATTACTGAATTTCAAACCACCTTTTTTAAGCTATATGACATGGCTATGTGTTTCAATTTAGAAACCCTATAGACCGTGAAATTGAACAAATTAATGAAGATTTAAATCTTTCAGTGGAATATTTAGCACATTACATATTATGTCAGAAGGATTCACCTCCAAATAAAATATTTTGGTAAAATGCTATTGTCTAGATAAACAGAAATTAAATAATTTTTGAAAATATTGATAGGCTCTCACTAAACAAGCCCTACTGTCCAAACCAACCATAAAGAGACCTATTGGAAGACCTCCGAAAAGATGGATTGACAGTTGGCAAGACTCCGGGAAGACTCTGGAAATTAACAGGGGAAATCCTAAATTAAGAAGAAGAATAAGAAAATATTAAGCTTAACAAGATAATTTTGAGGTGTCGATAGTGTAGTGGCTTCTCGAGATTTAATCGTGCTTCAACCAGAACACTGTTAAAAATGGAAAGCCCTTCAACAAATACAGGGTAAGGCAACGGGAAACCTGTGAATACTTTATCCAAGAAAATTACTATGAATTGGATGGCCTCCACAGTAATAGCCAATGCTTGAAATCAAGCAGGGTACTACTTAGAGCCGGTTGTGAGTCGGTTGGTAAACTCTTTTTAACCGTTGACAAAGGGTAAATGGCTGGGATGGCCAATCAGATGAAAGTGCCTGCCGATCAGATGACAGGCACTTTCATCTGATTGACCATCCCAGCCATTTACCTTGTCAACGGTTAAAAGAGTTTACCAACCGAAATACAACCGACCCTTAAAGAAGAAGAAGATATTGCCTGAAATTACAGTTTACCTGCAAATATATATTTAGTATATGATAGATTTGTCAGCAACAAGTGCTATGAATTTTCCTAATCAAATTCCGATTCTTTATAATCTTCGAAATCGCCCCTCGAACGCAACGCTTTGATTGTTCATTCAGTTGTGGTATGGTGGCCTTAATTGCTGTTTTTATTTAGTCTAGTTTGGCTATTTGCCCTCCCTTGGTTTCCTGTTTGTTTTTATCCCGGACCTCGGCTAGTCGGCTCTTGTTAATATTGTTGTTGTAGAGTGTGAGTCGAGGCTCGTTGCACATGCTTGTCGATAATTTCGCCATTTAATTCGCAACTGGGGCAGTTGATGTTTTGTTTTTTGTTTGCGCCTCGGCCTTTTGTTTTTGGCTTGTGTGTGAATAGAATGAATGGGTTACCAGTGTGGCACGTGGCATGGGCTTTGTTCCTCTGCAGCGCACGTGCCTTGTATCTTAGCTTGCTTGCATGTTGCATGGGGTGGGTGGGTCATCCACGTCATGGACACCGCCTTTGACCTCATTCCCGATTCCAGAACAGAGATTAGCACCTTGAGACAGCTGAGGGAAAATGTTCTAGCCATGTTTTAAAATTAGAGAACTTCCAGAATGGACTCAGCTGGCTGGCTCACTGGAGAAATATTCAACACCTGAATGCACTAGATGCACCTTGCATTTATACAATGCTTGAATTAAGGAGGTTCTTTCGCGACAATGCAAACAAAAAGTTTTAGCCTCGTAACCACTCCATAAATATGAACGGAACTAAAATTTTAGGTTATGTTTTTTTTAACGTGACTGTCCACTCACACTACGAAATCTCATTTTTTTTTGTTTTTTTATCAAAACTACGTGGTAAATAATTTCAATTTTTTTTTAAGTTACTACAAATATATTATTCTAACAAATATTAGTTTTTCATCAAGATGGTGAAAGTTCTTGAATGAAAATAAAATAAAATAATGATCATATCCCCACGCTTTCCATATCTACTCTATGTTAAAAATGCCATTTTTTATTCCAATTATTTCATGTTTGGTGTGGTAAATCGTTTTCAAATTTTAACAGTATGTGTATTATGTTTTTAATGACTTATACGTATTCCAAGTTTCAAAAACTTCTTGAATTTTTGCATTTGTTTAAGTTTATGCTAAACATTTTCTCTTATTCTATTACATGGTGGATAACCCATCCATATCTAATTTGATGTGTGTAAGCTAGATCATTGATTCTCTCAAAGAGGGGGTCACGAAAAATATTTGGGGTCTTAGAAAAATTGATGATCAATTTTGTTATTTTTCAATATTTTATAAATTTAAAATACGTTTCTTTGTGATTGGGTACTTGAACTTGAAATTAAAATTAGAAGTGAAATTTTCAAAATGTTGCTCGCAGTATATTTTAAAATATGTTTAATATACTTAGTTAAGTTAATGTCGAAACCAGTGATGGATTTATGCTGAGGCACGGGCCTAGGGCGGCAAAATTTTACGGGCGCTAAAATTTTAGAAGCTAAAATTTTAGAGCCTTTAAAATTTAAAGAAAAAGTAAAATTTAAAAATCGATTTGGCTTAGTTTTGCTATTTGTTTGCAAGTATGGGCCATGACAGACTTAATGCACTTGGATTGTTGTCTATTGAAGCAAAATTGGGGAAGAAATTGATTATGAGTGGAGTTTTAGAGCGAGCTAAAGCAAGATAAAAACATTTAGGTGATATGTGATTAGTCATAAAAAATTTATTTATTGATTAATTTTAAGAAATTTATTATATATATATCTAAATTAATAAACCTTAAAAGAAAATATTTTTAATATTCTGTAAATTAGATGTTTAATTACATATAATAATTACTACAACAGTTGGTCTTCGAGAAAACCTATCTAAAGTTATTTTTTACTTCCACAAAAATTTGATTCTTACCAAAATTATCACCATATTAAAATATTACTAAAATTCTTGGTTTAGGAGAAAAGAAATACATATAAGTACATAACTTATATTTATGTATTGTAATTTTACATTACAAGACATTTCAATCTACTGTGACTTTCGGTTGAAAACTATTTTAACAATAGAGTTACAAGTAATAAATTGGTCAAGGTGAATTTGATGATTTTTCATAATTTTCAAGAATTTTATGAAGGGTCTTTTTTGCATTTTTACACATCTTTTGTTAGAAAGGCAACTTGTTTAAAACTGTGGATTACAATTTTTTTTTCACTTATTATTGTTTAGATTAAAGCAGGGTTTCTTAAACTGCGGGTCCCCCATTGGGTCCGCGAAACTAAATTTTGGTGTAGCGGAACATAGCGCAACAATTACTTTGGAGTCAAAATGGGATCGCCAATCAAAAAAGTTTAGAAGTCCTGGACTAAAGCATTTTTTCTATATCTGTGCTGATGAAGGTTTGAAAAAATGAACCGAAACATTATACATAAATGTACTACTCATAAAACACATTAAATTGGATTTTTTAATTCAATTACACCATTACTTTATATCTAGTAAACAAAAAAATTCCGAAACACCTCAAAAATCTTTCCAACCATTATTTTGTAACTTATAAATTGCAAAGTACCTATGTATCTTGTATAGTTGCCTGCGGATTCGAATCTTGAGACAGCTGGCCGGTGAAAAGAAACGAGTTTGACCATAAGGATAAGAGATTTCCCGAAATCATTGGTTCAATTGCTATCATTCAATCCTTCGATATTCTTGATAACTTTTTTCTTTAATCTACTGTGTAAGTTAATCACTCACCATGTTTTGACATTTGATATCAGATAATCAGTTAATTAAATTTCAGAAAAATCTCCCATCTCTCTCGGGTGTTTTATGGTTTCCTTAAAGAGAGGAGATTCGCTATAGCCAGCTGTTCTTTCATTTTACAAAGAAAAAACGCAAGTAGCAACAAGCAACCAGCCAGCTGGACCGTTTTAACAAAAATATTAGATTTCTTAATCCCTTTACCTTTTTTTTCTCTCTCTCCCATTTTCTTAACAATACCTGTCTGCTCTGGAGGTATATTTATGTATATCCCTTGGGGGGTGCTGATAAAGGGGACCGTCATCTTCCGAAAATGTGGAAACGATTTCCAGGCCCTTGACCCTCCCCTCTATCTCCTCTTCCTCTTTTGACAATCGGCCTGATTTTGTCGACTGTATTGGCGCCCACCTGTTGCTCTGGACATGAAAAGTCAGCCGCGAGCTGAATCGGAAATTGAGTATCGAAAATCAGGATTGGATTGTCAGAATGCCCGTCACAATTTTTCCACCTGCCCCCCCCCCCCCCCACCGCTTTCCTCCCCTCTCATCGAAAACTCCCGTCTTTTTTTGGATTGACAGACATGGGATCAAAAAAAAATCAGTGAAATTTCCTCTATAACGAAAAAAAAATCAATCAAAATGATATTATAAAGAGAAGTCAATGAGGTTGTCCTCTGCTAGCAGTGCAAATAACATAAACATACGAGACACATACAGATGATGGTAGTTTTAACATTTCTAAAGAAAATCAAGAGAGATGGCCATCTACAAAATCCGAGTTGTTGTTATAAATTATTTTAATTATGTCAGAAGGTTGTTTGAACACTTCGGGAATCGAACCAAGAGTACTGAAACAACTCTTCTGACATAATTAATGATGAAGATTGATTCTTTGAATGAAATTTTTTCGCGTGGTATGCTATACTATACTGTACGTTTCTGTACCAGAAATTTGATTCCGCACACAAAATTTAATGGAACTTCTTTGTTGAATAATTTCACTCATTGTAAAAATCGTCCGAATGCACTTTTTACTACTTCAGAAAGGCAAGCGATACTACTAAACACCAATGATTATTTTGATGTGACATTTGGCACAGATGTCACTGACAGAAATACCAACCTAGAAAAAATATATTTCGACGAATGGGTTTCCGCGCGAAATTAAAATTAAAAGTCTTACTATTTATTGCCCACAGTAGTATATCTCAGATGAGGTTACATCTCGGTAGGCAAGCTAAGAGCCCGGATTGGATTTTTTGGGATTCCGCTTCGATTCCACAAGGGAAACAACCGCTTTTGAAAATAATCCACGGATAACGAATAACCTCGGATTTAGCAGGTGACCATCTCTCTTGGTTTTCTTTAGAAATGTGCATATAATAAAGAAAAACGAGTAAAGATTAAACATGGTAATTACAAAAATCATATTATATAAAATTATAAATAAATCTGCTTGCGATTACTGTGGTTTTTCTTATTTGTTATAACTATAAAGAGAAAAATTAATGTTTATAGGAGTAATAAAAATTGAAAAAGATAGATTGTATATTGGACAAATGAGTTGAGAAAAAGTCGCTGAAGAAGTCACAAATAGAGTGGCGAAACGTACGTAATATTTAATATAAAATTGCGATTTTTTTTATCCAAATTCCTTCGATCTTGTAAACTAATTAAATTATGGATACGATTAAGCAAACAAAGATTGTATGTGTATGTAATTTATTTATTCTGCTATTCCCTTATTGTATTTGAAGCTACATGAAACGTATGTTAAATACATTGTTTTTATCCCCATTTAAAATTTTAAAACTTTACATTTATCCCTCCTTTTTTAATGCATTTAATTGATTGCGATTTGCAAATAAAGCGGAAGAACACCCTGATTGATTTCTCTTTATAAATCAACAACTCTGCTATTTTGGGCAAAACAAAATCATTTCAATTATAAATGATATTATTATTATTGAGATAGAGCAATGATAAACAGACAATCAAAAATAATAAATTAAATTAAAAATGTAATAAATAAATTAATGTGTTAATCCGTGGACTTCCTCTTCAATTCTAATCTGTTGATAATAAATTTTCGCAAATTAACAAATTTTCCTTTTAACGCTTTTAATTTAATGGATCCATTTATTTATCTATTTGTATCTAGGAAATAATTTTTCCTTTGTTTTTGGTATCATAATGTATGAGCCAAAATATTTCACTTTCTATATTTAATTTATTTCTTTATTTATTATTTTCTGCCTTTTCGCATGAGAATTTTTACACTGAGGATTGAATATATAGTTTAATAGTAATTTTTAGTTTAATCTAGTTTAAGAGGAAACCCGTGACATCGACCGATTTCCACTTTTTTTCGATTCAAAAAATTATTTGACCAATTATTTAGAGTTTAGAGCATAGACGAGGTTTTTTCAAATATGTTTTCGGTTTCGGGTGAATGGTCGTTTCCTTTAATATACCAAAGATTATTAGTGAAATCCGTGACATCAACGGAATTCCTATTTTTCGATTCGAAAAATTATTTGATCAAATCATTGGGCTTGAATTTTCAGACTAGATTTTATCAACTGCAATAACTTTTTAATTATTCATTGTAGAGCTTTTAGACATTTTAGGTTTATAATTGAATTTACTTTAACAAAGGTCATTATAAAAAGTTGAGTATTTCAAAGGATTAGACAAAAATAGTGAAATATATGTTTCATTTCAAATTTTATCTCTTATACAAGCAAAAGTAAGTCACCTACAAAAAAGTTACATGAAACAATTTTTATGGATTTAAATGTACTACAAAAATTTTTTATATAATTAATTTGTCTACGACCAATAATTTAGAAGATAGACGAAGTTTTTAAATTTATATTCACGAATTTTTTTTGGTGAAAATAAAAATAATTTTTCAAAAATATTCACTTTTACTGGTAAAGGGTTGTTTCCTTTAATATCCCAAAAAATTTTAGCGAAATCCGTGACATCAACCGAATTCCACTTTTATTACCTCTGCTCTGATGGCGAGAAGCTTGCGTCGCAGGGCCTCACGAAAAACATACCAAAAGAATTATAAGCGATATTATTTTATCATTTTCATCTATCATAAGGTTCACATATCATTTGAATTATAAGAAAATAGCATTTTAATTAAGAATTTTGTATTTTAAATGAAATTTTATGAAAAGATTCAGTTTCTAGACTCAGGCAGCAAGTCGACTAGGAATGTACAAAAGTTTTAATTTTTTTCTCATTATATATTTATTCAAATCTATTGAAATTTCATATCTGTGAGTTATTTTCATTATATCTTTTATATCAAAAATTTATTATTAAAAAATTTGCATTTTAAAGGGTAGTTTATTTGATGTCTAATTTGAAAAAACGCTAATAACTCAGTTAAAATTTTTTTAAAAAGATGAAATTAATATATATTATAAAACAATTAATTATTAATAGTTTAATTCAATTTTGAACAAAATCGATTCAGTACTTTTTGAGAAAATCGTCAAAAACCATCTGAACCTTTTTTGAAAGGCAGTTTTAGAAACATTTTAAAATTCACCTCCATGTCACAAGTCAATGTTCCGTTTCATATGACTTTTTAAACTTTTTTTCAAAAGCATCTCTTGCCGTCCTAAAACGGCCTTTCAGATGGTTTTTGACGATTTTCTCAAAAAGTACTGAATCAATTTTGTTTAAAATTGAATTAAACTATTAATAATTAATTGTTTTATAATATCTATTAATTTTATATTTTTAAAAAAATTTTAACTAAGTTATTAGTGTTTTTTCAAATTGGACTTCAAATAAACCACCCTTTAAAATGCAAATTTTTTAATAATAAATTTTTGTTATAAAATATAAATGAAAATAACAAACAGATATGAAATTTCAATAGATTTGAATCAATATCTAATGAGAAAAAAATAAAACTTTTGTACATATCTAGTCGAATAGCTGTCGAAGCGAAAAAACTCGATGTTTTCATAAAATTTCATTTAAACCACAAGATTCTTAATTAAAATGCTATTTTCTTATAGTGCAGAACCTTCAAAAAAATTATATCGATAAAATAAGATCGATATCTTTCTCATTTATAATACTTTTGGTCTGTTATATCAAGAGGCCTCTCGAAATCAGACACACATTATTTGTTTTGGATTCATCTAGTCCACACTCATTCAACAATATTGAAATAATTTTTAGCATATTAAAATTTAATATATTTAAATCTACGATATTGTAAGATAATAATTTAATAAAATAAATAAATATAAAATGATTAATAATGCGATTCTAGTGGATAAATTCAAACAGTTCTGGGCCTGGCAATCACGGCGACCTCAAAGTAGAGACCAAAGCTATTTTCTTATTATTAATATTAAATAAATATGCACGTCTCTCTGATATTATCACGTTTCTCCCCGTGTTAAATTCAAAATCGTTCTTAGACAACATAAATTAAATTAACAAAAGGTCAGATATGGATTCTGTTTTTCTAATATTTATAATAAAATTTGGGAAAAAATTATTTTTAGTAAATATTTATATTTTTTATTTTTATTCAAGGTAATTTCATCTACATGACAATCTGTATGATTGTTTAATTTCAAAATATTTATTGGTTTATAGTTGCTTTATATATAAAAAACTAATTTTTAAATTTGTCAAAATTTTCAATGATAAAGGGAGAATTCCTCCCGAAACATTTAGATTTGTAATAAACGTTAATAGATTGTTTTGTAAAAGATTTGTATTAATTTATAAACATAATATCCTGAAAATTGGTTTTTAAGGAATATGGTGTTGGTACTTGGTGAAACATTTTTTAAAATTATTGGATAAAAATACTTGGTAGGTTTCACATTAAGATATAAAAAAAATAAATAAAACGAATTTATTTTTGGAGAATCTTTAATCTCGATATATATATTTTGGGTGACTAACCCATCTTCAGGAGAAACAGAAAGTAACTGACCTGGATAAGTCGAAATTGAATACAAGTCAATGGTAAAATTCATTTTTTAAGATAACAAAAGAGTAAATATTTAAAATTATTGGAGGGAGAAAAGGTAGGAAGTCTACTTTTGTTTAATTTTGAATGGCCTTTTGAGAAATGAGGATTTCGAATTTGAATACAACTCAATGGTAAAATTTATTTATATCTTAATGTGAAACCTACCAAGTATTTTTATCCAATAATCCTGAAAATTGTTTATTTTACCGAGAATAGCAGAGTTGTTGAATCATAAAGAGAAACAAAGAGGTTGTCCTCTGCTTGATGCAATGATCTTTTAACTAAGCTTGTTTGCTAAGTAAGAACAAAAATTTTCAATATCCACTCGATACTGTCCCCATGAAAAATAATTAATAAAAGACTGATGATGAAGGCCAAGCCTTCAAAACTATTGTCTCAAACAAATAAATAATACATATATAAATTGAAATTTTTGTGCCAAGGGTAGCAGAATTTTTATATATTAAAGGAGAAATTAAAAGAGTGTGTCTTATGGTGGAATTATAAACTTTATTTATAATGAGACTTTAGTATTCATACATTATTTCCTGTGAATCAATTGTAAAGACTGATGAGAGAGGGCAAAGCCCTCGAAACTATAGTCTCGATATAAATAACATTTATAATTCCAGCAGAAGACACACTCTTTTATTGTCACCTTCAATACATATATAGTTACATATATATATTTTATTTTATAACGATATTAATACAAGAAGAAGTTGCACCGAAAGGTACAACCTCTTTAGTTTGTGGTGGATCCTTGCATCGTGAAAATAAGAAGAGATTTAGGGATTTGATATATAGGTATATGCGATGGGTGAACCGCGACCTAATCGTGTATACCTACTTCCACTTCCACTCTCATTTCCAAGTAGAAGAAGAAGATGAATAGAAATAGATAGAATAGATAGATGAATAGAAATAGATGAAGGGACATTATCTAATGAATTCCAAAATAATTCCACATAATTCCAAAGACGTGTACTGTGTACACCTAATTCCAATCGCGGTTCACCCCTCGCGTATATGTGTATATGTTTATTTGCATCAAACAGAGGACAACCTCTTTGTTTCTCTTTATGATAATATCATGATATTATCCCTAGCCTTTTAATTTTAAATGTGTCCTAAAATTTTTTCAAAAATTAATCACTGCTCAAATAAAGTTTGAATACTAGGGATAATTAGAAATCTTTTTAGATCTTTCTTCATAAGGTGATAAATATTTCCTTTCTGGAATATATATATGAGTGTAAATGTACCGAGGTCTAGTTAGTGTGTTTGTATGTGTGTTCCGACATAAATAACAGGCGGTTAATGCGACAGCAGTGCAACCGACACACGACTCAGTCGGTCGGCCCTTTTATAGACGTGGCTTTGCACGTGGAACATACACAAATCATTCGCCCATTTTTGCCAGACGTTTAGAGAAGTAAAAATAAAAAAATAAATGCAAAGTGGTTAATAAGTTAAAAGTCTTTTAGAATATGCATAAATAAAAACAACAAGAATTACACGAAATTTTGATTTTTTTTTTTTATTATCAATAAATATTAAGATTTGAAATTTTATTAAAATCACACATAATTAATTATAATTATTTATTGAACACGAATAAATAACACAATAAATTTACTATGTTTCGATCGATTTATTTTGCGATCACCCACTCCGATTTTAACGGGTGGAGGGTTGGAGACGGAATGGTGGACCAATCGACTTGATTGGGGAATAATGGAATTGAAATAATTATCGGAAAAGAGGTTTTTTTATCTAATTAGATTTTTCCTCTTATTAAAAACAAGGACTAAAGATGAATAAGGACACTCGATGGTGGAGAAGTAATCTCCGGAATCGAAGCAAAAAAATACAATGTATACATTTATTAATGTAAAATAATTGGTTTAATAAAATTTATATATAAAAAAAAAAAAACTCCGATTTTAACTGGGTGGGGGATGATGGGGATTGGGAAGGGATTGGGTAATTAAAACCAATCGACTTGATTGGGGAATAATGGAATTGAAATAATTATCGGAAAAGAGGTTTTTTATCTAATTAGATTTTTCCTCTTATTAAAAACAAGGACTAAAGATGAATCCCCGGAATCGAAGCAAAAAAAAATACAATGTATACATTAATTAATGTAAAATAATTGGTTTAATAAAATTTATAAAAAAAAAAAAAAACTCCGATTTTAACTGGATTCGGGGAGAGAGATGGATTGATTAATATGGAATTGAAATAATTATCGGAAAAGAGGTTTTTTATTTAATTAGTTTTTTCCTCTTATTAAAAACAAGGACTAAAAAGATGATCAAGGACAGTCGATGGTGGAGAAGTAATCTCCGAAGTCGGAGCTAAAATACAATGTATGCATTAATTAATGTAAAATAATTGGTTTAATAAAATTTATTAAAAAAAAAAACTCCGATTTTAGATTAACTTTTTGTTTATTCGAATCTGTCATTTCGACTAAGTTTTAAATTGAAAATGAGAAGGAAAAATTGTTTTTAAAAACAATGATTCTACTACTTCCCTTAGAATGTTCTCATCAATAATAAATAAAAGACGAACGATTTCTTTAAAATGTGTGTACTTTAAAATTACGATTATTTTTAAAATTAATCTTTTTTTCTTTTCCAAATTCAAAATTTTAGATACTTTAATTTAATAAATTTATCTACCTATAAGACTTTAGACATCTAAGTTACTTCTTTAAGAATTTTTTACATTAATAGGTAGGTTCATAATATGGACTTTGAAAGTGATTTCGATTATCTTTATATCTAGATAGAAAAATCGTTACTTAAAAAAAAAAAATTACTTTTGTTTACTACCCTTAAAATTTTTCTATCAATAAGGTTACAGAAGAGCCAAGGTATGAATAAAAAGGTCTTAAAAAACAACGTTTCGGTTTCGCAACTTATATATATATTTTTTAGAGACAAGAAAACATTTTTATGAAAACAGAAATTGTTCATAAAAAATCGAACTTTTGATTACAATTTTTAAAAAATTTTCAATTAATAAATAGATACTCATAAGTAATAATAAATTTTGGTTTCTTTCATATCTAGGTATATTTAGAAATTGAAAAAATATTTTTTATAAAAAAAAAAAACGATATTTCGATTTCCTCAAGGAGTGTATACCGAATTCTTGGATAGTTTTGATTTTTCCTCCAAAAATAATTTAAAATTTAAATATTCTTTTATTGGGAATACTTTTTTTTTAATTATCCTTGGACTCTTTTATTCAATCCTCAATTTTACCGAGAAAAAACACCTAATATAATTTAAGATTTAAAAAAAAAAATTTATGAAAGAAAATGAGCATCTAAATCCACTCTTTGCATTCTGGCCAGAGCATAGTTGGATTTATGTCGAGTTTTTCTGTTAAAAATTACCAAAATTGCCTTTTGAGTTGGTAAGAGTAAAATCAAAATAATGTACTTGTTTATTTATGTTATATTATGTTGTTTTGTCTGTACTTATGTATATAGCTTCGTGTATCGTATTTTATATCTGCTCTAAGAAGCATCAGAACTTCATTTAATTAATAAATAAAATATATAAAAAATAAAATTAATAACTTTCTAATACCGATATGATATTTTCCTAGGCAAATATATTTGACGGCATCCTAGTTGGGTAAATATAGCATTTTGTTTTCAATGAAAAAAGAGAGAAACTTAATTTTGAAGTAATAATTAAAGCTATTTCCTTACAACATAAAAAAAAACTTATAGGTATACCACAATTAAAACTAGTTTTTAAGCCGAAAAATCAAATTTCAGTTATTTAATAGTAAATTCTTTCGTTAGAGATTATCCTATTTTATTATATTTGATTGAAATTCCGTAACTATTCAGTTTAATTGAAATGTTATGAGAGAATGGCTATTATTATTTCTAAATGATTTCCATTTCGTTAATTGAATCCTAAAACTTGAAACTCTCTCTCTCACTCTTTCAACGATAGTAATAGAATTTGTAATTAAATTAAAATGATGCACGTTTTGATTCCAATCTCTTCTGTTTGATTTCATTATTAAGTGAAAATTTATTGACAAAACGTTGTTACTAAACATTGAAAAGCAAAATGATATATATATAATTCTGTCATTCATGTAGTATTTGAAGGAATAATCCCTTTGAAGGGGGATAGGGAAGCAAATCCTCTTTAAATTATTAGAATAATTTCGGCAAACAACAAAGACCGATGAATACGAAATCATAATAGGAGCAATGAAATAGTCAGCGATTCGAATTCGGACAAATTAAAATGGATGCTCTATTTTCATTGAATGGGATGAATAATGTTTTTCAATTAATATTAGAGTGTATTAAATGAAAATTATATTTAATTCTGTAAATTTTAAAATCTATTTAAGCTTACTAAACGAGGAGAAATTGTATATATAGAATTAGTTTCTCGAAAACGGCTGTAACGATTTCGTTGAAAAGATGAAATTACGGGGGTTTTTGATTCGACAAATCGATCTGTCAGGGTCTCCTCTTCTGTTAACTTTAATTTGATAGGTATTTTGTTAATTAAATTAATTATTAAGAGGTTGGTGGGTTGATAAAAATTTAAAATTACCTTTTATTAATAAATTACTTTTTTAATTTTAAAACTCACTAGTAGTTCATTACAAATAATATTATTACAGTAGTAATGAAAATGGTCAACCAGAGGTGAGCGAAACTGTCAGGTAAATTAATTGAATAAAAAATAATAATCAATAAAAATTATTGTATTTATTTATTTTATTTAACTAAAAAAACCCCGTAATTTATATTCCTTGATAAGCTTAAAACCTATTAAGTCTGTCGCGAGCCACTCATTTAAAATCCACAAATAGTTTATGTCAAATTTATTAAAATTAGAAAATTTAAATTATTATTTTAAAACCCACGAATGTTCAGGGTCAAAAAATCAAGAAGCCTCCTGGACAGCAAGATGCCCGCCGAAGGTAAAATAATATTATAGGTATGTTAAAATTATAAAAGTAAATTAATTATAATTTTTTTCAAGAGGGGCTGGTAGAATTTAATGCTGATTCGAATTGATGAAAATGCAGCCCAATGATAATAATAACCACAAATTCCGAATAAAATACTATAATTTATTAGAACGTTATTTTCATTCTCTTAAAAGGTGCGATGATTCGGAGGATCGTTCCTAGTTCATGTTTCATTGAAATTGTTAAAGCCGTTTTCGAGAAATCGATTCTATATAAATGCACAAATTGCTCATTTAATATAATAAGATAATTATTTAAACATTATTAACTTTAAAGTTCATATTATTTCATTGAGGATAAAATGCATTCTATAATGGAAATTCTTCTCTTATTAGGGACTAAATGTTTTTGAAGATTTGTCAATAGTAATTGATAAGTGATGGAAAGGAAGCCCAAGGATAGTGAAAAAAATTATATAGAATAAAATACATTTTTTGAACATTCATTTGTTTTCTCACTTAAAAACCAAGGAGGGAAAATCTTCCAAAACGTTAGTTATGAGTGAAGAAAAATGAATCTCGTATCGATCTATTTTATACGAGATAATTTTTTCACAATACTTAGGGTCCCTTTCCATCACTTATCAATTAAAATTTCTACCGCAGTCGGCCTCTCTCTTCTAATATATTTGTCAATTATTATTATTATTTTTCAGTTCCATGATCAGTATTAGATATAACAAATAGAGGAAAAAAGGAAACAATTAAACACTGTGTTAAATCATACGACCGATCGCATCGCTTTGCTAGTCCATTGTAGCTTCATCAGGATCTATACAAAAAACAAATACAATTGAATCACTTACAATCATTCAAATTTCAAAACAAATATTGGTGTTATATAAGTAAATGTATTCTGATTGTTATATAGGGTTTTAGTTTCAAATTCGGACATTTCCATATTCAGATTAAGTAGATGTTATAACAATTTATCTAAACAACTAGAAAACCCCTTGGATTTCTCATTGAACATTAATAGAGTCGCAGTCTTGTTCAAAATGTTGACCCTAGTCTACAAGTAACTATTCTATTATTATATTTCATCACATTACTATTATCTTATATTATTTTTATTTCTCTATTGTTATTTAGCATATACTCTATCATTATTATATTAATTTAATAATATTACTTTGTCTATTATTGTTAATTTTGTTATATTCAATAATTATTGTATTATATTAATGTATAAGGCATTTAGCCGTTGAAAATAATAAATAAATAAATAAATATCAAAATCAGAATTTTCTATATCAAATTCAGGATTTTAAAAATCAAATTCAGGTTGTTTCAAACCAAATTTAGGATTTGAAAAATCAAAATCAGAGTTTTTCAAATCAAAATTAATAAACAGTTGAAAAAATAGAAAACAAGTTATAGTTAAGAAAAAGTTTTAATTTAATTTATCACTCGTTTTCAGGTAAAAATCTATAATTTAATATGTAAAATATGCATGGTTTTATAAAAATTCTGAATTTGATTTGAAAAAGTCTGATTTAGATTTTTTAAATTCTGAATTTGGTTTGAAACAGCCTGGTTTTGATTTTTAAAATCCTGAATTTGATATGGAAAATTCTGAATTTGTTATGGAAAAGTCCAAATTTAAAGTTAAAATCCTATATAATTATTTTGATTGTTTATGTCCATCGATTAAATTAATAAGTTGTAGGGAAATAAGGACACAGCTTATGGAAATATTTTTTAATTTTATGCCAACGTTTCGTCAACTTTGTTGACTTCCTCAGGGCTCAAACAAATTATCTTCATTGCATATTTGTCAATTTATAAATATTCATTCTTAGCAAACACATATAGGCCAGTCATTGAACTGTTCAATAACTGGCCTATATGTGTTTGCTAAGAATGAATATTTATAAATTGACAAATATGCAAAGAAGATAATTTGTTTGAGCCCTGAGGAAGTCAACAAAGTTGACGAAACATTGGCATAAAATAAAAAATATTTCCTTAAGCTGTGTCCTTATTTCCCTACAACAACTTATTAATCCTATATAATATATGTATTGTAAATGGCAAGACAAAATTGAATGACAAAGTGTTTGAAAATAATTTGATCAAGGTAAATATGTCTTGATTAATTTGAATGATTGTGAGTGATTCAATTGTATTTATTTTTGTATAGAGCCTGATGAAGCTACAATAAATTAGAAAAACGTTGCGATTGGTCGAATGATTTAACACGGTGTTTAATTGTTTCCCCTTTGCCTCTGATTTGTTATATCTAATACTTGTCAATAGTTTCGGAATCGTGACATAGCTCGTAAATTAAATAAAAAATAAAAAATTAAATTAATTGTGTTTGTCCTTCAGGGTCCTCGGCTATTAAAAAGTAAGAACCGAACTGAAAACAGAAGACGCGGTATTTAATTGAATAAATGATTTAACTGATTGAAATAAACAATAAAAGGTTAAAACCCGATGATAAAAAGTTTTACTTTTTATTAGATACTGAGAGAGAGAGAGAGGAAAGATCCGGGTTTAGATCTTTTTAACTTAATCAACGTCAACGACAACGACGACAGAAGAGGACGCAATCATTTGTTTAAGAGAGGGAAATTAATTGTAAGCAACGGGATAATAATTATGTGGATTGTGTTTGTGTACTGTTTGCACTGAAAAGAGAGAGAGAAGGTAGTTGGCGTGTTTTGGTCCAGAGGGTCCGGAGGCTGAGGCTCCTTAGAGATCCGCCATCTCTTGGCACATACGCGTATCTCATCTCCTCTTCTTTTCTCTTTTATCCGCATTGACCCACTCATTTATCCATCAGACACCATAGAAAAATAAAAAATAAACTGCTAGACTTATACATAGTCATTTGAAATATTAATATGTTCATTCTTTTATTATTAATCAGATATCACTGGCTATTTGAAGTCAATGTTGACTTATAATCAAAAATAGTCATCGATTCTCCTCTAATATTTGAGCAATAACCATTTTATATTGTATTTTTGACGTTACGATTATTATTGGTAACTATTGCTGAAGACATGGAGAAATCCACTTAAGCCAGAGTGGAACGTCATTTTCATCCCCTAAAAAACTATGTTTTGGAGAATCTTCACTCCTTCTTCAGGGTTTGAAATAATTTTTTATTTAATTTTACCACTCCGTCTCCAAAAGAAAATACTTCTAATAAATAATCTGGACTATGAATTAAACTAGAATTATCGGGAAAACTATGTAAGGGAAGCATGGAGCTACAGATGGTCTATGACATGTTAAATCGAGAGGTGAACCGCGACCTAAAATCGTGTACACCTACTTCCACTTCCATTTCTAAATGGAAGACAATAGATGACAATAGATTATCTAATGAATTCCAAAGTAATTCCAAATAATTCCAAAGACGGTGTACACCTAATTCCAATCGCGGTTCACCCATCGTGTTAAATTAACTTCGAGCGCCAAGTGTAAACGGTCTAAAGGACCATAGAGTCAATGTTTTATAAAAAAATCTGTTTTTAAGAATAAAGCAAAAATGAAATTATGTACATTGAAAATTTGTAGAAATTAAAAGAAATTATTATTATTATTATTATAAGCGGCCGTCCATAAATTACGTCTTACAGTAGGGGGAGGGGGAGTCTCAGATTTGTGACAAAATTTGACAGGAGGCCCGGGGATTTTAAAAATTGTGATGTCACAAAAGTCAAATTCAAAATTTTTAAAAATTAAACTTAAAATATATTAAATCCTTTTAGTTGAGTTTAATTTATAAAAAACAAATTCTCCAATTATTAAATTATAGGGTATAAAAGCGATAATGTGATGACACAATACAGGGTGGGCTCAATGAAAATGTGACAGAATGTGACATAGGGGGAAGGGGGTCTAAAAATCTTGGAATTTCGTGTGACGTAATTTAAGGACGGCCCCTTATTATTAAATAAATAAATGAAAAAGCCGGATAAAGGTAAAACAGGCATTATCATTCACAAAATAGTGAGATGTCAAATTCGTTCTTAAATGTCATTGATGATGTGGGATTTTGTGGAATTTTTATAAATTTCATTTTCTAAGCACTGACATGATAATAAAATCACAGAAAAATTATCTTTTTGTAGATCTTTTAAAGCTTCATTTTAAGCCCAGATAAATTAAAAAAATAATAATAAAAATTAAGCCTAATTCTAATTAAAGATATCCTCAATTGTTTGTTCTCTACTTACACGAGATTAGAGGAAGAACATGTTGTCTAGTAATAGAGTGACACTTACCTAAAACAAAAAGAAAACAAATATTAGAGTTAGCATTGGGAAATATAAGTATTAATTATTAAATAGTATAAACAAATAAATAAAAGTTTTTGTATTGAGAATAAAAAGAAATCAATGAGTTTGATGGAAATAAATATACCTAGACATAAATTTAACGAATATAAATATGTAGGTATATAAATAATTCATTAAAAAAAAAATTATTTAAACTCAAAATATTCTTAAGTGTTCAAATTTTTCATTTACAGTTTCTTTATTTTTCTTTTCAATCTTACATTATTCAAAAAAAAAAATAAAAATTTTCTCAATTTTAAAAAAAAATTACTATAATTAATAATTAATACATGTTTCAGGCCTACTCGAATCCATATTCAGTTAACAAAATACTTTTATAATTTTTATATCCTTACTTTGTACAATCATATCAAAACAAAAGAAGAAAAATGAAAATTAAAAGAAAAACCAAGGAAAAAATTTTAATGTAACATTATGACATTTTTGTGTATAAATTTATATCTTTTCATCCAGTAAAGAACATGATTCAACATTGAAAAAAATATAATATTAATCTTTTAAAATTGAGAAAAATTTTCTTTCTTTTTTAGATAATGTATGATTGAAAAGAAGAATAAAGAAATTGTATATGTATAATTTATTTGTTAGAAACTATAGTTTCAAAGGTTTGACTTTCATCATCAGTCCTTTAAATTATAAATTTTTTATTTGTTATTTCTCATGGGTTCAAATACCCAAATAGATATAGAAAAATTTGTTTATTTGTAATAGTTAGCTAGTCACTCAATAACTCATTTGTATCAAGCAGAGAACAACCTCATTGATTTCTCTTTGTGAAACAACAACTCTACTTCTCTCGGCAAAACAAAATCTATGGCTCTGTCATGTGTTCTGGGTTGTTTCGATTAGCTTTTTTGTATCCATATACCCCGATATATTATTAAGCAAATCTATCCAAGAGAGTGAACAAATTGTGAATACGTGAACGAGTTTTCGATCAACGAGAGGGGGGGATGTGCAGATCAAATAGGTGAGTGACTATTCGCTCAATGTCTTTCATAAATCAATGACAAAATATTGATATTGGTTGGCACCCCTAAAAGAAGTGGGTGGAGGGTGGTGGAAGGTGATGGAGGAAATGGCGGAGAGAAGAAATATGAAGGCAAAAAGTAAATGAGACGAGCTCAAGAAAAATCGAAACGCCGTGTTTTGATTAATGGTCCAAAAGGCAATAATTATTTCAACCCTAACACAATTTCACAACCCTCTACTCTACACTCTTGCTTTATGAGAAAATAAATAAATAATACCCATGGGAATTAATATGGAATTCTAATAAATAAATAATAGTAATGAATGAAGAAAATGTTCAATTCAATCTTAAAAACGTTTATTTTAAATCCAAACGTTTCACCCTTTATCAATGAAGATTGAAGATTGTTTTTTAAAAGATTTGTATTTTTTACTTAACCATACATGGTATGCTCAAGTATTGTAATCGTGCATGAAAAAAGTGGTTTTTTTACTTCTTTTTTTCGAAATATCTCAAAAACGGCTGAAAGTATTTATATTAAAAAAATGAGCAAAACCCTGGCATTTCGATCTACAAAAAAGCTCTTATAAGTGAACATCGAAAAAATTATATTTTTTGAGATAATAATTGTTTTGTCAAAATGTCTGTTAGTCTGTGCGTTAACAAATTTTTGTGGACGAGCTAACTCAAAAACTAGTGTGAATATCGAAACCAAATTTCACACGTAGTTTTGGTCCATTGAGATTAAGAGCTGATTAGATTTTGGTGCATATCAACCTTAAATTATGGGGGGTGGAGGGGGTTAAAAATTAAAACACTAGGCCATTTGAGCAAACTCAACCAAATTTTGTATACATAATCAGTGGGCCCCCAGGAGTCTAAAATTTCAAAAACTAACCCCCTCCCCTACATGATTTTAAATAATTTTATTAAATATTAAATATAAGTGAGGGGCCAGGTTGTATGGTAAAGTCAAGTGGATGGCCACATCAGAACACGTCAGCTTATTTAATTATAAATCTAGTAATAAATAATTTTTTTTTAATATGGTATGTATATAGTTAAGAAGATTTAATTTGCTGAGAGTAGTAGAGTTGTTGATTGATAATTAAATGAGGTTGTCCTCTGATTTTCACAAATAGACATATAGGTATATCTATACTTTAAAATAAATTATTGATTGTTTTATTATATTAAATAAAAACAGTTATTTTATAAAAAAAACACTATCAAAAAGTTGATTTAAATATTTCTGGAGAAATTCTCTTTTTTCAAAGAGATTTTAGAAAAATAGATGCTTTAAGAAAAAATAATAAAATAACCATTTTTCCCAATTTCCATTGATAATAAGAGAATTTCCCCGGAATCATTTGGATATTTAATCAACTTTATGAGATTGTTTTTAAATAGAAAATAGATATAATTTATTTGGAAGAGACTATAGTTTCGAAGGTTTACCCTTAATAATTAGAATTTTTAATAAAAAATAATTTATCTTTTATTTCTCATGGGTTCAAACACTTGATTGGATGTAGGTAATTTAGTTTTCTTATAAAAATAAACGATTGTGTATTCTTTATGTTTATAGATTTTTTATAATATCTGATTTTGAGTATTTCGGGCATGATTTCAAACAATATTTAATCAACTGTTAAAATCAATATAAATATATTAGAAAAAAAATGTGAAACCTCTTTTTAATACTCGCATTGGTTTTTGAGCTAGAGAGCCTACATAAAATACTCAATCCCAAGCTAATTCATATCTCATAATATGTATATTATTCTTTTGTGCTCTATGTTAAACATTCTTTGTATACCTAAACGCCTTTTTACTTGCAATTTTTTTTAGCCTTTTTTGGAATATTTTATAAAAATGTAGACAAATAACTCTGTTTATCTACTCTTATTAAACGAGTAAAAATTGTATATTTATTTATTTATTTATATATTTGTATCTTGGTTCTATTTTGAAAACGGCCCTACCGATTTTGATGAAACAAAATCTATTAACAAGTTTTGAGGATGAAAAAACGATCTGGCTAGGTCTGAACCTCATCAAAATTCATCTTAATTGATTTTTTCTTAATTAAAGTAATTATTGATAGATGAAAATCTCAATAAAAAAATGATTCGGCTCAAGTCGTATTAGAACCTGGGACATCTTGCATATGTGTGCGACACTCTAGCTTTAGACTACAGAACTATTTTAAAAATCCTTGCTTTTTACTTTTACTAAAATGAATATTTTTGAATTAGACTTTATTATAAGTGTGGAAATAATTGAATATATTATATATAGCTATGTATTTAATAAATAATTTTATGTTTTTATTTCAGATCCTATACGATTATTTTTTTATTATTATTTTCTTATGTATTTTTTATAATGTTTATCAATATGAAAGAATGTGAGCAAATTGGTGTACGAGTAAACAAATATACACATAATATGTGGACCATTAGAAAGATAGAAATGCAAAAACTATGTCGGGGGTGGGGATGGATGTGGGGGGTGCAGGAGGTGGGGTGCAGTTGTGGGGGGTCCGGGGGTGGGAGGGGCGGTTGGGGTGGGGTGAGGTGGAGTTGGGGTGCAGTGTTGGGGGCGAGGTGTATGGTTTCGGGAGGGCGGTGTGGGGGTCAGGGGTTACCGATCATCGCTCGATGCCTCCAGGAACTGTACATTATACTTAAAAGACTACGTATTTTATAGTAAGAAATCAAATTAATTTCAAGAATATGGAATAAAGTTACACTTGCTTAGGCCTTGGCAACTGGAAATATACCTCTTGAAAACCCCTGAACAGTTATTAATATATTAAAATTAAAACGAACTTTAGTTTCATGGGAACGCCTGCAAGTTAGGCAACCAGGACTACAAGATTTTTTTTCATTTCTTCAACGCAGGACACCAATTTGTTGACATTTAATGTTTTAAAAACGTTCTTTAAATTTTAGTTTTTGATAAGAAAATTTTTGGAGGTCACTCAAGAATTTTGAAAATTTTAAAAATGTAAAAAATCCTTTTTTTTCTTTTTGAATATTTTTTATTTTCTAAACACAAATTCTTATATATGTAATAAAAATAACCGTCTGAAATTGTCACTTCAAAATATCAATTTTCAAAGATCACTAAAGAATTTTGAGAATTTTTAGTAATTCATGTTTGACGTTTTGTAGAGACTTTTAAATATTAATATGAAAACTTGATTTTTTTTACTGTCGATTCACAACATAATGAGCAAAATATAGTTATTCGTTTCTTTGACGCCTCAATTTTTTAGTAGTACACTAATGGTAATTTTAAAGAGTTTAGGTTTAAGGTGAAAAATTTTCAATAAGAAAAAATTTGAAGGTCGCTCAAGAATTTTGAGAATATTTTATTAATTCATGTTTAACGTTTTTTAGAGGCCTTTAAATATTAATATTAAGGTCTGATTTCTTTTTAATATACAATGCAAAAAATAAAAATAGTTGGTCAAAATGGGTCTCCTTAATCTGAATACACAACTAGATTAGTACTCAAAAATGTATGCTATGTATCTAGTTACTTAACTATACTATACATTATAATCAAGGGCGGATCCAGGGTGGGGGCGGAGGGGTCGACTGCCCCCCCCCCATACAGGCCCGTGCCTGGCGGGAGTGCAACACGTGCGTCGCACGCAGAGGCCAAAAAACGGCGGCCAAATCGACAGGGAATTTATTAGATTTTTTTTATTTTTTTTTATTTTAATGAACTTAAAATATGAGATATGAAATTTGTAAAAAAATATAAAAAAAAAACATTTATTTTTTTAAAAATTTTCAAATTGAAAATAAAGTTCTATGTGGTGTGTGGGGGGGGGGCGTCTCTGCCCCCCCCCCTCCGCTTGGACAATTCGATCGCGACACACTTTCGAGATAAAATGTAGATCTTATATACATCGGGCACCTTATATACATTCTCCCCCCCCCCATAAAAAATTCCTGGATCCGCCCTTGATTATAATTGAGCTGTCTTTCCAGTAAATCAGATTTACAATCACGTTTCTAAAATAAAATGCTTTTATATATTTAAATAATCAATTATTATCAAAAAGAAAAATCTGTAGAGAAGTTAGATTTATAAATGAAGATTGGATGAGTCGTCGAAGAAAAAGGAAGATCCCTTTGTGTGTCTATATGGGTAGGAGTCAAAAGGGGGGTTTCGATCGTTTAACAAAGCGGCGAATTCTTCCTTAAAAAAAATTTCCTCGCATCCTTGATTAATAAAGTTTTCAAGAAACTAGAAACCGACCTCGAAACTTTGCCCAGTTTAATAATAATCTTTATTTTTTTTTTCGTTTTAACCATGAACACGACCACCCCGGAAACTACCCCACTCTTTTAGTGTATTCTTTATTTCTATCTCGAGTAGACAAGCAAGCGATCTTGGTCTCGGGTCGTTTGATCAAATAAAATGCTCCCTCCCCCCGTGAGAGGCGCTGCTGTCAGTTTCGATTTGCCCACGGGGTCCCGGATATTTACAGTCACCCCCTCGGGGTTGGAAAGACGAGAGACTGGAAAGGTTATCAATCCAAATTACGAAAAGTTAAGCCTGTATTATAGAGGAGGGGCAATAAAACAAGACTGCATTAAAAAATTTAATAATAACAGAGAACAGGAGCGAGAAGGGGATGCTCCAGGGATGAGGATAAGGGGATGCGTTTTCAAGCCACCTTCCATTCGCAAAGACAATTTGTCAAGATTTATAAGCCGCGCCCTCGTCTCTTGAACCCTCCGCCCATGCTCATTTTTCCCACATATAATGTGCTTTTTTACAGCATACATCCAATATTCTCCCTTCTTGTAATAACACAATTACTACTAAAATCATCCCGTCTTAAGAGAGTTAAGCACATTAATGTTCAAATTAAAACAGAGCATTTAAAATCTGATGCGTGGTATTTAAGAACACACTTAGTATGAAAATTTAAAGAACATTTTGAAAATTTGTAGGGAACAAACAAATAAACTTGATTATATTATTTAACATTCGCGGTTCAAATTGCTTTAAGAAAAATTAAAACTAACGTTTAAAAGTTTATTTGTCTAAAAGATAAGTAACTATATTTTAAATAGAAAAATGACATTCAATCTAAAGAGCTTATCTGGCGGGATCATCCGTAGCCTAATTGGAAAGGCGCTCTTCGCGTAAAGGAGAGAGACACGGGTTCGAATCCCGTCGGATGCTCAATTTATTTTCCTTTTCGAAAAATAATAATATCATTTTCTAATATGTAGAATTAACTTAAGAAATTATTGATTATATTATTTAACTTTCGCGGTTCAAATTACTTAAATAAATTTAATTATTAATAGAATACTTTGTAAAAAGCCATATAATATATTTTATTTTAATGATTTCATTGAGAATTTAAAGCGTTGTCATGATAAAAGCATAAACCAATAAAAAGGTATTTCGTTCAATTTCGCTTTATTAATTAATCAGTTTATTTATTTTAAAACCAAATGATAATTAATTACAAATTTTATTAAACCATATATTAAAATTGAAATTATGACTAAATAATTAATTAAAATAAAAAAGAATTTTAAATTTTGAATTTAAATTTATTAAAAGGGCAGCTTTAACCCTATGTCGAAAGTTCACTTCTCCAAAGTCAATTTGCAAAATTTGCACAAGGCATACCGAGCTATGAAAATTTTTTCACTATTTTCTCCCAATTTTAAAATGATTAGTCTTAATATATATATATATATATATTTGTCATTCTGATAAAGGTTATTAACATTACTACCTCGCTATAAGGTATTACTAATTTCAACAGTAGTATATTTTTTTCAATATTTGCAGCCTAGAGTTCATATCTCACCTGAGAAAATATAATTTTTCATAAAGTATATAGTTAGGGTGCAGAATATGTAGCTATTTAAAATAATCCAGAGATTTTAACAATTTTTCAGGATTCAAATAAAAAGAGAATTATATTATGTATCAATGAGAAGGATAGTTATTTTTTATATTATATATACGTGAAATTTTATAGTTTTTATAGACTAAAATCTAAAATTGATTGATTTTCATTTAGGGATATAAGAAACTTTTATTTTTTAAGTAATTTTTTCAACACCCTGTATCTTAAAATCAAAGCAGTTTATGGCTATTATTATTTATTATTATTTTTGAATTACAATAAGCCAAAAAATTCACCCATAGAAATCTTTCGTAATCATTTAGAAAGACCCTATATGTTATTATGGTATTCACGATTTTCTAAATTAAGAATTAAAAAAGAAGAAATCGATACTATTTATCCTATAATAAACAAATTTATCTCTCACAGTATCAATACAACCATACAACTAAATAAAAATAAAAATAAAAATAGATCATAATTTGGAAATTTTGTTTATTTATACAGACAGCTGTGGCGCCATCTCTTATTGAAAGTAAATAATAACTTTACATTGCTGGAAATTCAATATATAATTTTGACTCATTAGCAAACCAAAATAAAAATGACTAAATTTAATTTTGGCTAGGGCTAGGATAAAAAAATAAATTCAATTTTTAATAAATATATTTATGAAATACTAATAATTAAAGTTACAATACAATTTATTGATTTGATTAAATATTGTATATAGAAAGTATAGAAACAAGTATAACTTTCATCTTTATTACATCTCTAAATTGAATAAAACCAAATCAATGTATTGTCTGTCTGTCTATCCGTTGGCAAGTGCCCCTCTCTCTCTCTCTCGTTCTTTTGTAACAAAAATGCCATAAGGAAAATACAATAAAAGATAAAATTTATCGACGACGACGAACTGAGGAAACAAATTTATGATTCAAGTGGAAATAAAATCTTTACGTGTTTTATTATTTGCTGCCATAAAATATTAGATGGTTAACGTTAAAGGAACTTGGCAAAAGGTTAGAAGTAGCTTAAAATGATTAATCTTGCGGTTATGTTAAATCAAGCCATGAATTTACCTTCTCTCTACTCTCTACCTTAAAATACACACATACACATACACACATATTCACTTGTTTAATCTATATTATATGTTTTAGTTCGCTGTTGTTTTATGTCGATTAATTTTTAATACCACTCCTTTTATTTATTCTCTTTATATTGGATTTTATGTAGTTAACATTGAGCTACAATTTTTTTTTTTATATTTTATTCATTTAACAATAAATAAAATATTTTTAGTAGGTCTAGAACCTGTGACGAGACGAGACGAGACTTGAGAAAATATCTTCTCGGTCTCGTGAATTATCAAAAAAGACAATATCGTCTCGGTCTCGGTCTCGTCTCGTCAGGGCTAGTCTCGTTTGATCTCGCCAAGTATCGTTACATTCTTATTTTTTTATAGTATAGTAAAAAATATATAAAAATTAAATAACTGAAATTTACGTTTACGAGACTACGAGACTAGACACGAGACTCTCGCGGTATCGTCTCGTTTTGGTTAAGTCTTGTAGAAACGAGACGAGACGAGACCAAACCTGTGATCGGCCCATCCCTATAGAAGTTGACTTTATTGGAATTGTTATGTAAGAGCGGTGAAGGAACCCGTTTAGGGGAAGAGAAACAGACAATATCGTTTATCCCTATGACATCTAGCGACTGGAACTCTCTTTCTCCGACCGTCTTCCCAGCAAAATATAACTTTCAATCTTTCAAGACACGAATACCTTCAACTCTGACCAAATCCCTAAATCTCTTCTTATTTCCAAGATTGGAGGATCTACCGCGGACTACAGAGGTTGTACCTTTTTGGTGCAACTTCTTCTTGTATCAGTATCATTATAAAAAAATATTGAATAAAAATTTCGAAAATTACATATAAGAAGGTTTATCAAATGAAAAGAAAGTAAAATAAATTCTTCTTTAAATTAATAAAGAATAGCTTTGACTATATTTAAAATGGGGTATTTATTGGGAATGTGAATTTCAAATATAAAGGTGATTTTTTGATGAATTAGATATAATTATGTAGATTTATGTGAATTCCAGTGGATATTCTAACCTCGAAGAAAAAGTAATAATAAATGTTTAATCGTTCAATCTTTATGTCTTGTTTTTAGAACTTTCAAAAATTATATAAGGGGAAAGGAAAAACAGATTTTAAAAATATAGATGGTGTGAAGTTAGCCCGAAACATGTATTAAATAAAATTTGTGTTTTTAATAAATAAAACAAGTTTTTTTTGATTATATGGATTATGTGAAAAAATAAAAAAATATATACCTATATTATGAAAGGGTTTATAAGACAGACTAAGAAACAGATTTTTTTTCAGGAAAGGGCAAAAGATATTTATATACAGGGTGGGGCATAAAGATCTAGCATATTTTGAAAAGGTATAAAAAATGAAAAAATTTAACTAGAAAAAAACTGAATATATTTTTGAAAAGAAGATAAAATAATTTTCTTTTTAAATGTATTTCAAACATTATATCAGACAAAAAAAAGGCGGGGGGGGGGGGGAAGCGGGTCAAAAATGAAAATTTTAGTCCTTTTGACCAAACTCAACCAAATTTTGTATACATATTCAGTGGCCAGAAGGATAGAAATGCAAAAACTAACCACCCAAAATGGGGAGGGGAGGTGCAAAATTGAAAATTCTAGCCCTTTTACCAAACGCAACCCATGATGTTTATGCCCCACCCTGTATAAAATAATTATCGAGGTATTTATTTAGATAAAAATTTCAGGGAAATGTGAAAACTTTTTTAAGATTCGGTACATTTTCTACTAATTTTGAGGGCTAACAAATATCTAAAAACTATCATAGACGTCTTTTTTAAATGTCTTTTATTATAATCACGTAAAAGTAAAATAGAGAGGAACTTTTGAAGGGATCGAAGGTCAATTTACTATGGGTCAAAAAATCATTCATCAAAGGCTTTCAATACCATACAATGATTATGGGTGAATTAAATAGGCGGGTTTTTTAATAAAGGATATCTTAATCCCGAAGTGACTCTGATATAATCTCGAGGTATAAAGTGAAGTCTAGGATGCCTAACTTGCAGGAAATCATGGGAAAAACTATTGCGGGTGACTGTTCCGAACTTATTACCGTGAGACATATAACATGCCTCAACTCACCAATGCTTTTGTATTAATTATTAACCGTTTGTAATCTGACTACCTATCCCCGTTAAACACGCATTGTCCCTCTTTTAGGTAGCTTCCCTCTGTTTGCCCAGTCTTTGTGTATTTATGGGAATGATTTTCCAGTCTTGAAGTTAATTATGCCCGTGAATAAATATGAATTGAATGTTTGTTGGCCAATACGCGTGTGCTAATGTCCGATTAGGTATATGATTTGATCTCGGCAATAACAAAATCCTGTCGTTGTGAATATGCATTGGGATTGTGGGTGGGCTGGCTGCCCAACAGGGGTTCCAGGGTTCTGCTCGTAAAAGGGTTTCTGCTTTCTCTTTTTCTCTCTTCCTCAAATATATATATATATATATATATATCTAAGTGTGCTTGGTTGGTTGGAGGGTGGTTTTATGTCGCTGCAAGCAATCGGTTTTTACTGCTTGCTGTATCGTTGCGAGAGACTCGATCTCATTCTTGCCCTCTTCGTTTTTTGCTGGAGATTGCCGCAGTATAGAAAGAGATAGAGAAAATACGAATCGAGATAGAGGAAGAGAAAGAGAAGTCCTCAGGAAATACAATACACCCTCTCTTGTTCTCCCTACAACCCCGCTAACAAATATATATTTTATTCGCTAGGTTAAAATTTAACCCTACCTGAACGGAATTCTTTAACATGGGAAAAATACTCTAAACCTACTATATTGTTATCAGGGAAAATTAACTATACCATAAAATGGTATATCCTTATCTATTCAATACAATTTTCATCATCTTCATTATTTCGCAGTTGGCCAACTTATATTTTATTATTGTTTGTAAATATTTTCAAATCAAAACTTATATTTGATTTTTATTATTTTATATAATATGAAGTTATCCGGAGAAATTGAAAGTTCAATGGAACTTTTAATATGAGCTTTTTTTTTAATTTGTCTCTAGCCCGGGGTCAGATTTTAGCCGGATTCGAAGCAGGGTCCACTTAGTTAGCAGGCTGCCACGCCAACCCCTAGTCTAACCCGACCTTTTTTGTTGCTTTTCGGCCTTTCTAGCCATAAGACAGTTTAAGATACTATTTATATATTTTTTTAATATGTGTCTCTACCTCGGGGTCAGATTTTAGCCGGATGCCTCCCCGACCCCCCTTAATTTGAGTTAAAATCCCGTTTTCATGCCATTTTTATTGATATCAAATAAATTTGCTTATTGCCCTTCGGGGCAGATTGCTTATGTAGAATGGAGAAATAATAAAAAAAATTCTGACTTCACTTTTCTCAAATTCTAAATCTTCTTTAAGATAGTTTAATATTTCCTTTTTTAGAGGAAATTTATTTTCAAATTTCATTCTTAAAGGGAGAATTTCTCCCGAAACTTTTTTGATTTCTAATAAACGTTTTGAGATTGTTTTATAAAATAATATGTGTTCTTTTTTTATATATAAAAAAAATTGAATAAATTATTTCACAGATTTTTTGGGGAATGAGAAAATTTCGGAATTTTTTCAGTTTTTTTCGCAAAAAACTGCAAACTTCAACCTCATTGGGGCACGGGTTACTATTATCCAATTAAGATGAAACTTTGTTGAAATTGTAGCAAATTTAATCTAGTTTAAAAATATACAGAGTGGTATTTGTCGAAAACGTGCTGCTTCATGGTCAAAATGTGGAAAAATCGAAAAAAGTACAAGTTTTAGGGATATCTAAAAGTGATCCCGGGAGCTGTTTTTTGACAGGCGCTACTACCGGTTCTACTTAACTTTCATACGTGACATTTTTATAATTTTACGCGTAATTTAAAGATCTTTAATTGATCTAATAGATATCTTTTTGATTTGATAATCCGTTTTAGAGTTATTCAAGAAAAACTGAAAAAACTCCGAAATATTGGAGGCGCCTAGAAAAATTTCCACAACACAGATTTGGGAGAAAAATTAGGGTAGTAATATTAGAGTACCAATAAAGGTATTCCAGAAATAAAATCATTACCGGGAATTATTTCCTGTTTATGCTATTTTTCAGGCAATTTGCCTGGACTTTGTAAAATATTATCGAAATAAGTAAATAAAAAATAATTACAATATCGAATATCACGGTCATTTTGTTGCTCGTTGCTAAAAATCTTTGATAAATAACTTTATCGTTGAATTAATTAAAAATATAAAAGAAAGAAAGCCAATTCATGAATGAATGAATAGAAAGAAGAAAAGGAGAGAGAATTCGCAATACTGTTTCTAATTTCATTACCGAGTCTTTTGAGTTTTATTTTTATGCGAAGATAAAAAGGTAAACTTGAGAGAAGGCTAATTTGGAAGTTAACTTATGATGATACAATAATCTCGACAGCGCCCTTAGCGGCAGGGGTGGGAACGAAACGAAATAGGGTGCCTAGCAGCTTGTTCTTTATGAATAACTCTAAAATGGATTATCAAATCAAAAAGATGTCTATTAGATAAATTAAAGCTCTTTAAATTACGCGTAGAATGATAACAATTTTATCTATTTATCTTAATAGAACCGGTACTAGAGCCTGTCAAAAAACAGAGCGCGGTATCACTTTTGAATATCCCTAAAACTCGTACTTTTTTCGATTTTTCCCCAATTTGACCATGAAGGAGCACGTCTTCGACAAAGACCACTCAATATATTTTTAAACTAGATTAAATTTGCTACAATTGAAACAAAATTTCATCTTAATTGGATAATGGTAACCCGTGCCGCAATGAGGTTGAATTTTGCAGTTTTTTGCGGAAATATTTTTTTTCATTTTGAGGCGCCTAGAAAAATTTCCACAACACAGATTTGGGAGAAAACTTAGACTAGTAATATTGTAGTACCAATAAAGGTATTCCAGCAATAAAATATTTCCTGTTTATGCCATTTTTTCACGTAATTTGCCTGGAAATGAAAAATATTATCGATATAAGTAAATAAAAAATAATTACAATATCGAATATAACGGTCTTTTTTTGCTCGTTGTTAATAATCTTTGATAAATAACTTTATCGTTAAATTAATTAAAAATATAAAAGAAAGAAAGCCAATTCACGAATGAATGAATAGAAAGAAGGAAAGGAAAGAGAATTCGCAATACTGTTTCTAATTTCATTACCGAGTCTTTTGAGTTTTATTTTTATGCGAAAATAAAAGGTAAACTAGAGAGAAGGCTAATTTGGAAGTTAACTTATGATGATACAATCATCTCGACAGCGCCCTTGGCGGCAGGGGTGGGAACGAAACGAAATAGGGTGCCTAGCAGCTTGTTCTTCTACAAATGTAGCTAATACGATTGGCCTCGTGCTGAGGCGTTTATAAGATATCGGGGCGCCAACTTTCCACTGGGATGGGCGCCCAGCCCTAAAGAAGGTCGTGGGGGAGGTGAAATGGCGAAATAAACTTTCGTCAGGGCGCCGACGCACAGGGGGGGTGCGGGGGAGGGAACTTTTGCCAGAGTTTGGAAGAAGCAAAAAAAGAGAAAAGAAAAAAATAAGTAAGAAGGAAGTAAAAAGAGGATGAAAAAACAGTGGTGCTGCACGCTGGAGCGGATAACTTTGGCTTCGGCTTTTCTTGATAACAAAAACGCAGCGAGTTTTAAAGAGAAGAAGAAGGAAAGCCGAATATCGATGCGCCTTCAACCCCCGCACCGCCCCAGGGGGTTGAAAAGAAGGATAATTAATCCACTCACTCCAAGAGAGGCAGCCGGTTCATTAACAGGAAATTATTAGATCAACAGGAGAAGCGATCAAAGCCCTTAAAGAATGCAACAGACCAGCAACCCCACCGACAAACCAACCCCCGATTCATCCACGTCTAATTAAAAAAAAAAAAAAAAAAGAAGCCCATTAAAAAGAACACATTTATACAAATCGTTTCAATTAAATTAAGGGATCCGATCAAAAGGGAAAAATTATTAAACTGAGAACATAGGCAGGATTTTTATTCAAGGGTCAAGTTTTATTATGTTTATTTTTAATTATAATAAATAGATTTAAAAAAAATGAAATCACAATAATTTAAAGCAGCAAAAATAAATAATAATAATAATAATAATTTAATTGAAATGATTTAGTGGTACATTAAGAGAAATCATTGAAGTTGTCTTCTACTTGATCCATTCGTTTGTTGATTGACCAGCTTACTTTTACTACATCTAAAAAATTAAGGCATTAAAGAAACGAAAACTATATTTTGCTCAACATGTTGTAAATCGATAGTACAAAAATCAAATACTAATAAATATATATAAATAAATAAATTTTGAGTTTTTCTTGAATAATTCTAAAACGGATTATCAAATCAAAAATATATCTATTAGATAAATTAAAGCTCTTTAAATTACCCGTAAAATGATAACAATTCCATCTATTTAAGTAAAGTAGAACCGGTTCTAACGCATGTCAAAAACAGCCCCCGTGACCACTTTTGAATATCCTTAAAACTCGTACTTTTTTCGATTTTTCCCCATTTTGACCATGAAGGAGCACGTTTTCGACAAAAACCACACATCTAACATGAATTACTTAAAAATTTTCAAAATTCTTGAGCGGCCTTTAAAAACTCAAATTTTGAAGAATATAAGAAAAATTTCGATACAGAAAAAAAAATTAGAAATTTTTTTTTCAAAATTCTTGAGAGACCTCAAAAAATTTTTTAATCGAAAACTAAAATTTAAATAGGTATCTTAAAACATTAAATACCAACAAATTGGTATCCGGCGTAAAATAAATGAAAAAGTAAAAGAAATGTCGTGTAGTCCCGGTTGCAGAACTTGTAGGCGTTCCCATGAAACTATAAAGTTCGTTTTAATTTTAATATATTGATATCTGTTCAGGGGGTTTCAAGACGTATACACCCGGTTGCCAAGGCCTTAAGCAAGAGTCAGTTTATTCCAGCTACACCTCTTAAAATTAATTTAATTTTTTACTTTATAATACGTAGTCTTGTAAGTATAATGTAGGTGTAGGTATAATGTAGATCATTAAATTTTGTTTGAAATCAGGCTCAAAATACTCAAAATCAAATATTATATAAAAATTTGAGTAAATTAAAAAAAAGTCATTGCTTTTATAATCAAAATTTTCACATATATGCATTTATCCCTAAATATATAAAATATGCAAAATATAAATAGCTTTATGGTAATTGCACTTAGATGCACTAATTCGGAAAAATGTTGGGTTAAATGTTTTAAAAAAGCAGACAAATTAAATATACAATCGCATAAAAATCCATCTATTACGTTGTCATTGAATTTTTAAAAGTTTAAGTAGATAAAAGAAAGAAATATAAGTTTCGAGTAATGATTCGAAACCTGCCTTCGTCGGGCATCTTGCTGGCCAAGGAACTACTCAGTAATGGGTTTTAAATTAATAATTTTAATAAATTTTAATTGTCATGAACTATTAGTGGGTTAAAATTAAAAAAATCAGGTCGACGTCGTCGCGCAAGCTAATTATAATAAGTATAGATAGATAGATGGGTGGGATGAACTTCGGTGACTTCCGAAAGTACAGATATGCTAAGTTTGTGCACGGGGTTCTCTTGGGTCGTGCGCCTGACTATCTCAGTCGGACGCTTTCCTGTGGTCTGGTGCTGGTCTGTCCACCACATAGAAGCAGAATGATGGCGGACTCATTTGAGGTTACGGCGACCAAGGTCTGGAACTCACTACCACTCAACGTAAGGAAGGGCGTCCTGCTTCACATTCGAGGTAGAACTTCGCAAGCACCTAGCTTAATATTTTATTTCTATTTTTTGTTTTTGTATCCTATATGTTGGCATTATTATTTTTTTACTCTCCTTCTATATATATTGTATTTTTAATATTTATGTTTCATTTAATTATTATGTACCATATGTTTTACTTTTTGAATTTTTCTTGCTTTTAAATTTGTTTTTCCGTTTTTGTTTTGTATTATATTAATATTTATGTAATTGAATTGGCCAAAAATTGTACATTAAAGGGGCTAGATGCCCTACAGATACAATGTTTTTAATAAATAAATAAATAAATAGATAAATAGATTTTAACAATAGAGATGAAATATTTTTGCCTTAATACTACCCAGTGGTAAATAGGTATATATATTATATCCTTTGATAATTTCCAAAGGGAGGTTTTAAATTAATAAAAGAAAAAAAATGGCTCTTTTTATTTTCGTCCTCGGATGAAATTTTCATTAAGAGTAAACTAAAATGAGTTTATAAAAGGCAAAGAGAGAAGGGTGGTAGGTAAAAAGAGAAAGAGAGCAAGGGGGTTGGTTTCTTTAGAGTTAAGGGCCATTATTTTAATCGTACGAGATTAAAGTAAAATTCCTAAGGGCGATATGAAGGTGGCTTTCCTAGACCAATAATCCAGATTGGCTCGGGGCGATGTTTTTTTATCCCCCCACGGGAAGCCTTGAGAAAGAGAGAGAACCAGGGCAGTAAATATTTAATTCCCTTTCTTGCTTGGCGAAATTCCTTAGGGATCGGATCATTCTCTGAGCGAGGATACTAGTCCAGGAAGAAGACAACCAACGCCCATTTGGATGGAACTTCCAGAGAGAAAGAGAAAATAAGAGGAAGATGTCGACGTCGTCTTCGTTGTGGTCCAATGTCATTCTATTCATAGCCAAGAGTAGCAGGTCCATTTATAATTTATGTCCGGAGGACGACAGGCATGAAATCGAATGCCCAATGGAATTACAGTCAATCCTAATTAATGGGATCAATATTACGAATATTAACATCAATCTTCTTCAGGCTACACTGATTCACATTCAAGGATAAAATAAATTAGATTCTATCAAAGCGGACGTTAAGAAATTAAATAAAGTATTTCTGTTGAAAGTAAATAAGCTTGTTTGTATTAATCTAATCTTAAAGAGAATATTGGCGTCTATTTCTCGATACGCTCGGAAGAGAGGTCAAAATAGTAAATTTACTGAAGTTTTATCCGTTTTATGATCCTTTTGTCTATAATAAAAAAGTACCTGGAGCCACCGAGCGATGCACGGTAACCCCTGACCCCCCCCCCCCGCCCCGAAACCACACACCTCTCCCCACCACTGCACACCTACTCCGCCCCACCCCAACCGCGCCTCCCACCCCCGTATCCCCAAAAACTGCACCTCCCACATCACCTCCACTCCGCATCCAGTTTTTTGCATTTCTAGCTTTCTAATGGTCTACATATTATGTGATTATTTGTTTACTCGTACACCAATTTTCTCACATTCGTTCATATTGATAAACATTATAAAAAAATAAATAGGAAAATAATAATAAAAAAATAATCGTATAGGATCTGAAATAAAAACATAAAATATAAATAAGATTTGTTTCCAAGTTATATAAAATAAATCCACTTCAACCACTTTATTTGTAAAACATGTTTTTTTTTTTTTTTTTTTTTTTATAAATTTTATTAAACCAATTATTTTACATGAATTTATGCATACATTGTTTTTGAGCTTCGGTTCCGGAGACTACTTCTCCACCATCGACTGTCCTTAATCATCTTTTAGTCCTTGTTTTTAATAAGAGGAAAAAACTATTTAAAGAAAAAAACCAATTTTCCGATAATTATTTCAATTCCATTATCCATTCCATTCAATCAATCAAACAACAAATTTGAAGGAGACAATAAAAGAGTGTGTCTTCTGCTGGAATTATAAATTTTATTTATTTATAACGAGACTATAGTTTCGAGGGCTTTGCCCTCTTCATCAGTCTATTACAATGTATTCATAAATTAATTCTGTGAATACATTGTAATAGACTGATGAAGAGGGCAAAGCCCTCGAAACTATAGTCTAGTTATAAATAAATAAAATTTATAATTCCAGCAGAAGACACACTCTTTTATTGTCTCCTTCAATATATAAAAAATTCTGCTACTCTCGGCAAAAACTTTCAATTTAAACAACAAATTCCTAATTTTAATATAATATATTAATATTTGCTGTAACCTATTAGTGGGTTTTAAAATTAAAAAACCAATTAAAAATAAAAGATAATTGAAAAAAATATAAACAAACTTTTTTATTGAAATTTTCATCTATCAATAATTACTTTAATTTAGAAAAGATCAATTAAGATAAAATTTGTCGAGGTCCAGACCTAGCCAGATCGTTTTCTCATTCACAAAACTTGTTAATAGATTTTGTTTCATCAAAATCGGTAGAGCCGTTTTCAAAATAGAACTGGGATACAAATATATATATTATATATATAAACAAACAATTTTTGCTCGTTTAATCAGAGTAGATATTTTCTTTATTCTCTAATTTAGTGTAGTAATAATGTCTTCAACATTAATACATACATATATTAATAATTTGTTAAATTAAAACTGTCGGTAATTACGTTATGATTAGGTTTAAAACATTATGTTTTTCGATGTAAAATTATCTCGTTAATACATTCTATTACAACAATATCCCGAAAAGTCCGGGTTTTCGGTTCTATCGATATGCCAGACTGTTTAAAACCAGATTAATCGAGAAGATATATGTATTGTTTCGTATTACTTTAAAATCGCACAAAAAGAACTTTGTGTAAAGGGAAAAATCTGACTATTTATGTATAAAAAAATATTTTTTAAATTAGAATTTGGTTTGTTCTGAAATTTTTAAACCGGATTATAGTGAATCCGGACTGATAGAAAGCGTACTATGCGAGATATTGTAATACATTGAAGTAAATTTCGAATTTCACTTTATTTATTTAGTAGTTGTATCGTAACGAATATTTAATAACCATTGTTGGAATTTTAGCTTCTGAACCTAGTCTCAAGTTTTTATTGTAAATTACAAGTTTAAATAATTATTGCGAGATTAAGTAGGAAAAAGGTAAATAAAAAAGTATCATCAAAAATCTTCACGAAAAAGTGTTATAAATAAATCATCACTAATGTCTAATTTAAATCCCGTGATGACGTCATAATATGTATAAATATATATCGGTATATGGAAAAAAATAAAAAATAATTTTTGTTTTCGTCAAAAAGGTATTTTTTTTTTTAATTTGTATTATACAGCTATTGCTAAATGATCAGTAATTAAGTAAATTTGAATATAAATAATATTTAAAATCCAAATAAAGGTATGAAATAGAGATGAGCATCGATGGCCAATGTTTCCTACATCACTCGAAAACAACCGATATTTTTGCTATATCGAATAAATAATTACTTAGTTTTTTTTTTTTTTTTTTTGATTAATTTTAATAAATTAATGATGAATTGACATATTGAGTCGGACATTGAGAACTTATTGACAGAATTTCGCTTTCAATAAATCATTGATTTTTTTTACATCGATAGATTTCACGGAAATATTTCAGTTTATTTATGAATTTTGCCTAATTTTCTGAAACCATGAATTTTTTTTTAATATACATCGATGTTTTCCATCAAAATACATCGATGTTTTCAAGACGATATTACCCTAGTAGCACAATGTTTCAAACTATATAGTAACTATAGTAGTGCCTATATAGATTCTCGAAATCTAGGGTATCGTCACATCGATGGTTTCCGTTGAAGGTGAATATTCATATTTTAACTATCGATATTGATCCCTAATATGAAAAGGTGAAAAATTAAAAATTTTCATGTGCTCCACGTTTTTTGCGGAGTAGAATATCAATCAATCTATCTACAATATACACTGTTCAAGAGCTTCGACGATTTTCTTTAATTTTTTGCGGCGTTTTTTTTCCTTTGGAAGTTCTGAAACTATAAAGCCAACAATCTTAACAGTTCTTTTTTTCAGAAATAGAAATAATAAAATCAGTTAAATGAGTTTCTGATCTTGAGTTATTATGAATATCTCAAATAGGCAGACGTTTTTTATTTGAAATTTCTAAAACTACAAAGTCAAAAATCTTGTAGTTATTTTTTCAAGAAATTTAACATAAAAAAAACAATAAAAAAATAGAGAACTGACTTTCTACAAATTCCGGTAATTATCAGTATCTCAAAGAGACAGACGTATTTTTGAAATAACAAAGTAAAAAATCTAAATATAGTTATTTTTTCAAAAATGTAACATAAAAAACTAGAACAAACTTTCTTCGAATTCCAGTTATCATTGGTATCTCACATAGGCAGACAACACTTTACATCCCTTTCTAAACAGGACAAATTCCGGTAATTATCAGTATCTCAAATAGGCAGACGTATTTTATGGTATTTGAAAGTTTTGAAATAACAAAGTAAAAAATCTAAATATAGTTATTTTTTCAAAAATGTAACATAAAAAACTAGAACAAACTTTCTACGAATTCCAGTTATCATTGGTATCTCACATAGGCAGAAAACACTTTACATCCCTTTCTAAACAGGAATATTCATAGAATATTCTAATTTGAATTTTCCCGAATCCAGGGCTAATCTCTTTGAAGGTTAATTACATCCCGCGAGACAGGATGATCCTCCCCTTGGACAAGGTAGCGTGTAGCAATTAGAGCGCTCAATGGTATTATAGGACAAAGCCAATCAGTGCAGGGTGGCCCTCGCCCTCGCCCTTCTGGATAATACATCATTAGAATAATACCCGAGCAGTATCGATAATGATCAATCGCGCTATTGTTCCTATTGTCTTAGGTCGGCTTTCTTAATAGACTAGGGTTCGAGTCCCGGGGGCAGTTAATGCCATCGGAAGCGACAATTAATACAACAATTAGACACCGGCTTAAGATCAACAAGGGGACAATGGATAAGGGATGCGAAGCCGATTGATTGGCCGAATTCCATTATAGGATGCGATGGATCAACATGTCACTCAACCCACACACAGACCAAGGGATTCCTTACTTCCTCAAGAAATATCCCTAGCATATACAAGGTGACCCAAAAGTCTGAACATATTCAAAAATGTAGAAATATGAACTTCGGCTACAACAGAGCTACGAAATCAATAAAGAGGAGATTAAATGATTTTCAAATTCATATACATGGTGTTTCAGGAGGAATAGTAAATATTTTAGGATGTGGTAGTATAGACGAATTGCAATAAAAATGCCAATAAACATGTGGCCAATTTTTATTGAGTATAGAGATACAGCTGAGTTCAATGAATTTTTGTTTCGTATCTTGGTACACCGGTTGCTATGGGTTGATATATGCGTATTTATCGAATGTCAGCAGTAGAGTACTGATGTTCAAGTTGTGAAGTTGTGCTTTAGTTTACATTGAAGTATTCATTGTGATTTGTTGGCCAAGTCTACTGTACTATAGCGTGTAAACATGCCGCACGTATTTAAACATGCTGAGTATGCCGGTATTGGGTTACATACTAACAGCTGTATTTCTGTACTCAATAAAAATTGGACACATGTTATCTGGCATTTTTTATTGCAATTCGTCTATACTACCCCCTACTTAAATATTTACTATTCCTCCTGAAACACTCTGTATAGAGATATACGTATTAGGTTGAGTTCTTGGATCAGTGGCTAAAAATCTCGATCTGGTAAAAAGCATCACACGAGATATGGGAAGATCCCAGGTTAGAACCCCGAATGATCCTTTTGTCTATAATAAAAAATATTTTCTTTATTCTCGAATTTAATGTAGTAATAATGTTTTCATTTATATTAATAATTTGTTAAATTAAAACTGTCCGTAATTACGTTATGATTAGGTTTCAAACATTATGTTTTTCGATGTATAATTATCTCGCCAATACATTCTATTACAACAATATCTCGCAAAGTCCGAGTAATCGGTCTATCGATATTCCCGACTGTTTGAAACCAGATTAATCGAGGAGATATGTATCGTTTTGCATAACTTTAAAACCGCATAAAAATAAAGCACAAAAAGGAAATTTGAAAAATCTGACCATTTATGTATTAAAAAATAATTTTGTTTACTAATTTTTTTAAAAAAATTTCAATTGGAATTTAGTTTGTTCTGAAAGATTATAGTGAATCCGGACTTATCGAAGGCGTACTATGCGAGGTCTTGCAGTACGTTGAAGTAAATTTCGAATTTCACTTTATTTATTTAGCAGTTATATCATAACCTCACTTTTAGCAATAAACTTTGTCAACATTCAAAAAACATTGTTGGATTTTAACTTCTGAAGCTAGTCTCAAGTTTTTATTGTAAATTACAAGATTAATGTAAAAATAAATTTTAGAAACTCAAGTAGGTATTATAGAGGTTCTTTGAGGGTTTTTGAGGCACGGGATCCTGAATAATAGTTAGATTTTCTGAATCTGTTTATAGTTGTAAAACTGATCTGATGTAAGTTTCTCAAAAAATATGGAATTAGGTTCATAAGGCAGCAATGGTTTTTAATTGTTACAAATTAGATTGTTTCAAGTTAGATTTTGATAAAATAAAGAAAAGAAAATTACAATACACTCAGATACAGTGGAGTAAATTTCAAATTTTACTTGATTTATTTAGTATTTAATATAACTTTACTTATAACAATAATATTTTTCAATACTAATAATTCCTGTTGGCAGTTTAATTTTTAAGAAGCTAGTTCCATATTTTTAGAGTAGGTCACAAGAGTTTTTAGATGATGTAGTATTAGAAAATCAATCTATTATACAGTGTAATTGTGCATTCGAATCACGGAACCCTGTATAATAGATAGGTTTTCTAAATATGTATATAGTCTTAAAATTTTATCTAAAAATATTGAAAACTAGTTTCGCCCCCTGGACCCCCACGTGGCTGCTTTATTGATGTTTTATTAGTTACAGAGAATAAATATAATTGTTTTATTATAAAGTCTTAAATAGATATAATTTGAGATTCTATTTAACTGCAATATACACTCATAACAAATAAGATGAAACAAATATTTAAAATGTATTAAAAATCCACTTGTTATCATTAAGGGGAAAATAAAAAAAAGTTATATTATATGTAGGTATTATTATAGATAAGAAGACTTGAAAATTACAATTATTATTTATTTTGCTAGACACAAAAGTATATACAATCTATTTATAAAAAATTCTCTTAAAACCGAAACGTCAAAAATCGAATGTAGAATGGTTATTCCTCGACTGTTAAATGAGAATCGATCATTATTTTTGAATTAAAGTCAACATGAACTGCAAATTGCAAGTGACATCTGATTAATAATAAAGAAATAAACATATTAATATTTCAAATGAATTTGGATAAAGTTTAGCAACGATCCGTTGCAGTTTATTTTTAAAATTTTTGTTTTTAAATGTACTTTAAAAAAATAGATAGTTTTTTAAAACTTTGTTGCATTATTAAATTCTTCTTCAACGATAATGTGGTTAGAACTATTAAGAATGAATGGCACTCAAAAATCTTAAAAACAAGGCCGCCAACACTTGTTTAGTTTGCTAGTTTAGTTCTTTTATTGTTTGGCAAGCTATGTTGGCTAACCAGATTTTTTTTAGTTTTTCCTGATTTTTCCAATTTTCCGGGCAACTTTTCCAATTTCTTTTTACGTATTAACCTGAATTGGACTATTACGAACATTTAAAAAAAAAATAGCCAAATCGGTCCAGTCATTTGGAGATCTGCGCTTACAAAGAAACAGAAATTCATTTTTATTATATAGATTGAAATTCATTATACATATATTACAATTCTATTTTACATAATCTTTGAAAATGAATTGAAATAAACTCTGCAACATATATCTGATGTTTGAAATTTTCGAAATCTAATTAAATCTAGATGATCTGACTTTCAGAATAACAAGACTAGATAGACAAAGCAGAGTTCTGGAGCGACCGAAGGAAGGAAGGAAGGATGAAATCAAATCCGATTCAATTTACTTATTGAAGCTAAAATTTCATTATGAATTCATAGAGGCAGAGAGTGGCAAATTTCTACTTGCAAGTTTCTATTTATGTTAGTCGGATTCCTTTATTATAATCTGTATTTAAGAGTAGTCAGCATTTCGTTACATTTTCATCGTCATAATTGGTTAAACTTGATCTCATGGCAGTTCTATCAAATCACGTAATTATCATAAATATCCTTCATTATATGGGGAATTAAATTTGAGCGTTTTTTTGTTAAATTTGAAGGGAAGGTGTTTGAATATACAGGGTGTTCAAAAAATAGATGTAACGGATATAAAGGTGGATAATACATCTCAAAACAAAAAAAAAGTTCATATAAACATAAGTCCGGAAATGTAGTAATGTACTAGGCATTTTCGGACATATGTTTATATGAACTTTTTTTATTGTTTTGAAATGTATTATCCACCTTTAAATCCGTGACCTCTATTTTTTTATCACTCTGTATATATCCCTCCAAAACCGAATATAGCCATAAATAAATATATGTAGATGTGAAAGATAGTTGCAAGTTCGGAACCAGCACTGGCGAAAATAGAAACTAAGTAAGGAAAAATAATAAAAACAAACTACTATAGTCTAAAACAAATATATATTCGATATATATATATAAACATAGACACAAAAAAAGAATAGAGAACCTCCTCCTTTTTTTGAAGTAAGAATATATATATATGTATATTTTTACCCGACTTCAAAAAAGGAGGAGGTTCTCTATTCGACCGAATTTTTTTTGTGTCTATGTTACCTCATATCTCCGCCAATTGTGAGCCGATTTTGAAATTTTTTTTTGCATCGGGTTCAGTCTAGCTTTCGATGGGTACCATTTTTTTCATTGGTATTAGACCTTTTTGTTAGGTTTGTTCAAGCCTAACTTCTTTGTTTATGAGCCGATTTCGATGCATCTTTTTTATTGGAAAGAGGGTATCTTAGGGATAGTGCCATATTAATTTGGTCAAGTTCTGATGATATATCACTATTAATAACATCACTAAAAGGAGAAAAATAAAAATAATTTTTAAGAAAAAATTAAATGCAACAAATAAAATACACTAAAAGGTATAAAATAATTATTATCTTATTTAGTTACAACTAAACGACGAAATATTAACATTAAATTACTTTTTGAAGTCGGTGCCAAACAAACTATACCTATAAGCGAGCGTACCCGCCAAACGTACTAAGTAAGATCCGTCGAGTGCGATTCATAAAAGGTATATGTTTGGCACCGACTTAAAAAGTAATTTCATGTTAATATTTCGTCGTTTAGTTGTAACTAAATAAGATAATAATTATTTTATACCTTTTAGTGTATATTATTCTTACTTTACCATACAGGGTATGGTCAAGTATTGTAATCGTGCAGGAAAAATGTGGTTTTTTCCTTCTTTTGTTCAAAATATCTAAAAAAACGGCTGAAACTATTTCGATTAAAAAAAATTGAGCAAAACCAGGGCATTTTAGTCTACACAAAAGCCCTCATAAGTGAACATAGAAAAAATTATATTTTTCGAGATAATAATTGTTTTGTCAAAATGTCTGTTAGTTAGTTTGTGAATTACCAAATTTGTGGACGAGCTAGCTCAAAAATTAGTGTGAATATCGAAACCAAATTTCATACGTAGTTTTGGTCCATTGAGATTAAGAGCTGATTAGATTTTGGTGCATATCGATCCAAAATTAAGGGGAGTCCAGGGGGGTTAAAAATTAAAAATCTAGGTCCTTTGAACAAACTCAACCTTATTTTGTATACATAATCAGTAGGTCCCAGGAGTCTAAAAATACAAAAACTAACCCCCCCTCCCCTACATGATTATAAATAATTTTATTAAATATTAAATATACGTGAGGGGCCAGGTTGTATGGTAAAGTCAAGTTTTTTATTTTGATCAAGCAGAGAACAACTCTCAATGATTTCTTTTTACCTCGTATATTCTTTAGAGAGGAAAATCTATCCAATTGTGAATAGAATAGGTCATCTTGAATTTCTGATCTTGTATAGAATTCGAGGTGATTCATCAGGTTGTTTGATTTTGATGACTGTTCTAGTTTAGTTAGAATCAGTAGATGGAGCAATGGAGTTCCCTCTTGTCTCGAGACCTGGCTAGTTTTTTCTTTCCATCTGAAATGAATCACTGTGCATGTGAGTCATTCATCTGCATTGTGCATCGGATTTCCTCCGAGGCCTCTCTAATTACTCGCTGACAGTGTAATCCCTGTTCTGCATCCCCCGTATATGTCTGTCTGTCTGTCCTTGACCACTGCCCGGGCACTCATTCATTCGCGGTTGTCCTCTGTCGGCATTTATTTAGTCCCTCCGCTAAACTACACAGTTAAATAATCACAGGCCATAAATAATAATCCGAGTTGATTAACAATTTCATGTGACTTATTCGCAGAAATTTATGTCCTATCTACGCTACAAATACATATCACATTTTAACACATGACGGATGACTGAATGAATGGAGATACAGATAACAAGATTACAGAATTACTTTTTTATCTACTTTTCAATTCTCTATAAATTTATAGTATATTAAATAAATATAATTTTTTTATAAAAACAATCTGAAAACGTTTTTTTTTTTAGAAATCCAAACGTTTCGGGAGAAATTCTCCCATTATTTATCAATGGAAATTTGGAAAATGATTGCTTAAAAAAGGGAATATACAACTAATAAGTAACTATAAGTAATAAATAAATATTTTGGAAATACACAATGATACAGATTGCCTTGGATATGAAATTTCCTTGAATAAAAATAAAAAAAAATATAAATATTTACCAAAAATAATTTTAACTTTACCATACAGGGTATGGTCAAGTGTTGTAATCGTGCATGAAAAAAAGTAGTTTTTTTCCTTCTTTTTTTCAAAATATTTAAAAAACGGCTGAAACTATTTCGATTAAAAAAATTGAGCGAAACCATGGCATTTCGGTCTACAAAAAAGCTCTAATAAGTGAAATCGAAAAAATTATATTTTTCGAGATAATATTTGTTTTGTCAAAATGTCTGTTAGTAAGTTAGTTAGTTAGTTAGTCTGTGCGTTACCAAATTTTTGTGGACGAGCTAGCTCAAAAACTAGTTTGAATATCGAAACCAAATTTCACAGGTAGTTTTGGTCTATTGAGATTAAGAGCTGATTAGATTTTGGTGAATATCGACCCAAAATTAAGGGGGGTAGAGGGGGGGTTAAAAATTAAAAATCTAGGTCGTTTGAGCGAACTCAACCAAATTTTGTATATATAATCAGTGGGTCCCAAGAGTCTAAAAATTCAAAATCTAACCGCCCGAAATTGGGGGGGGGTCAAAAAATGAAAATCTTGGCCATTTACCAAACTCAACCAAATTTTGTATATATAATCAGTAGCATCCCAGGAGTCTAAAAATGCAAAAACTAATCCCCTCTCTCTACATGATTATAAATAATTTTATTAAATATTAAATATAAGTGAGGGGTCAGGTTGTATCGTAAAGTCAAGTGGATGGCCACATCAGAACACGTCAGCTTATTTCTAAAAATTTTTGGTAAATATTAGAAAAACAGTCCTAATATGATCTTTTGTTAATTTAATTATTTATATATTTTTTTTTTTAATTCCGCTTTTTATCTAGAATTTTGAGATTGGAAAAGTCAAAAGTGTGTCCCAGGATAGTTGAATGACTAGCTACTAGCATGGTACTTGTATTTCGATCACGTTTTTATATTCAAATAAGAAAATTAGTTGAAATATTTTATCTGTAATTTGTTGTCGGTTCAAATCGCCGATGAGATCTAGGTAAATTCGTTTTGTTATAATAGTAAACGAATGTGTATTTTTTATGTTTATAGATTTTTTATAATATTTGATTTTGAGTATTTTGGGCCTGATTTCAAACAAAATTTAATCAACTCTTAAAATAAATATATGTAAGAAAAAAAATTAAATGAGAAACCTCTTTTTGATACTTCACATTGGTTTTTGAGCTAGCCCTAGTAGCACAATGTTTCAAACTATATAGTAACTATATTGTCTCTATATAGATTTTGAGAATCTATATAGGCACTATATAGTTACTATATAGTTTGAAACATGTGCTACTAGGAGAGACCCTACATAAAATACTTCCTGAACAGTTATTAACATATTAAAATTAAAACGAAATTTAATTTCATGGGAACGCCTACAAGTTATGCAACCACGACTACACGATATTTCTTTTTCTTTTTCATTTCTTTAACTCCGGATACCTCAATTTTTTAATAGTATAAGTTGGTCAATCAAACGCTTGGAACAATTAGAGGTAACTTCAATTATTTCTCTTATATTACTACTAAATTTTTCCAATCAAATTATTATTATTATTCTTTTCACTGCTTTTTCATTTAAAATTCAAATTATTCTAATTTCAAATTATTTTTTTTATTTATTTATTATAAATAAAAATAAACATAATTAGACTTGACCTCTTGAATAAAAATCCCTATGTTCTCAGCTTAATATATACAATTGAGTGATGTGTTAGGATTGTATTTCCACTCAAAAATATATCTCCCAAATAATATAGCACGCACTATGTTCATAGCTAGAGGGGAGGGTAGGGTGTTAACCCCCCCCACCCAAAAAAAAATGTTTAGGTATTCATCAAAATTTTACAGGATATAAAACCTTCAATAAAAATTTAATAAAAATAATACTCGGATAAAAAAAAGCAATCTAGGCATCAGGGAGGTCATATTCCTACTCTTAGGAGTATATCCCTACTCGCTTAACTACTTGGTGGTTAGCTAACCCCTCCAAAAAATTAACTAACACCACCCGAATTTTTTTCTGGTTACGTGCGGTTGTTCCCTATCACGTCTTTCATGCCTCAAAATTGATGTTCTATCAACTTTTAGGGAAAAAATCCCCCCCCCCCAAAAAAAATACAATCTACTATATTAATATTTTATTTTAAGAAAACTTCAATTCCAATACAGCATATAATTTGGCTTTGAGAACAGAAAATTACATTTTTCAATAGTCACTTTCCTCTAACTTATCTCTGGTTGTGTTACACAAGAACTAACAATCGGAGCTATATATTTCTTAAGACAAACGAAAGAATTTTTTTCTTCAGAAGATAATACATTCAAGTCCAAACTCCTTCAGAATGAAGCTTGTCTTTTTGCAGCGAACTTCAATTTATATTGCAAGTGACATGAGTATATTTTATTTGATAGCTGATATTTTTCATATCATATAAATAAGCGACCAATATATATTAAATACATATATTTCATTCGTATATATTCCTATACAAGTTTTTTTTTTTGATTGTGATCTTCTTCGAGTCGGTTATTATTCATGCAAGCCCATTGGTTCACTTTGTCACGCTAATATTTATTTATGATTCAATCGAAAATGGATTATTCAAATAGCATTTATGTCTACTACCCCTCTCTACAATTTTTTTTTGAGTTGACGCAGGGGGTGGTGCAAGGGGGTTGAAAAAGAATGGCAGAGTGCGGGGGTGGCTGGTTGCTTCGGGTGACAAATGTTGCCCTTTCTCCGAAACGGTTCATATATAAAAGTTTGGACAAGTGTTAGGGGGCGTTTTTGGAGTTGGTAGAAAGGGCGCAGGGGGTCTCGTGCCACCCTCTATTCTCGTCTTCTGTCTTGAAACAAAAGCAGCACCCAAACAAGAAAAAAACATATCGGAGAATTATCATATTTCAAACAAGAGATTACATACGTATGAGGGCTCAAAACGAGCTATTAGTAGAGAGGGTGGTTTTCTTTTGGAACAGGAATACGGAAATAGGACCTGGAGAGCCGCTTGTATCCTAATTAATGGTGTCAAACTTATTTCAGACACTTTGCCCTAACTAGGGATGAAAAATTAACAATTGTCGTTTTTATTTGCAAAGCATTAAGGACATTTACAAACGAGACTGAAATATAATATTGACAAGAAGATCCTTAACAAGGGAAGAATTTACATTACAGAATCTATGAACGATTTATCATTTTATTTTTTTAATTATCACTATTATCGAGTATTCTGCCTTAAGAATCAATATATATATAGGCAGATAAAATTTATTTCTTAGATAATATAGTCTCAAAGGTTTGACCTTTTTTTTAGTTTTAAATAATTTAATTTTGTTAAAGGAGAATGGTGTGGGTTCTTGGTGAACATATTTAAATAGACTAAAGAAAATTTTAAAAATTTTAAAATATAAAATTCTAGTTAGGTTTCAACAAAAATAAAAGACAAGATGCTTTTTGCATGACTCTATATATATTTTGGGGTACGAGCCCATCTTGAGGAGTTTACAGAGAAAAGTCTTATTATTATTTGTAAAATTTTTAAAATTTTTAAAATTTTCTTTACTTTATTTGAATAATTTAATTTTAATTCAATTGGCTGTTTCGGACACTTCAGTAGAGAATCGATTTTTGTTGGATTTGGTGAGGAAAAATAATTTTTAAGAAAAAAATAAAACCGACTTCAAAAAATTAAATGCAACAAATAAAATACACTAAAATGTATAAAATAATTATTATCTTATTTAGTTACAACTAAACGACGAAAAATTAACATGAAATTACTTTTTGAAGTCGGTGCCAGACAAACTATGCCTATAAGCGAGTCTACCCGCCAAACGTACTAAGTAAGATCCGTCGAGTGCGATTCATAAAAGGTATATGTTTGGCACCGACTTCAAAAAGTAATTTCATGTTAATATTTCGTCGTTTAGTTGTAACTAAATAAGATAATAATTATATTATACCTTTTAGTGTATTTTATTTGTTGCATTTAATTTTTTTGAAGTCGGTTTTATTTTTTTCTTAAAAATTATTTTTATTTTTCTCTTTTTAGTGATGTTATTAATAGTGATCATATCATCAGAACTTGACCAAATTAATATGGCACCATCCCTAAGATACACCCTTTCCAATAAAAAAAGAATCATCGAAATCGGTTCATAAACAAAGTAGTTAGGCTTGAACAAACCTAACAAAAAAGGTCTAATACCAATGAAAAAAATGGGACCAATCGGAAGCTAGACCGAAACCAATGCAAAAAATTTCAAAATCGGTTCACAATTGGCGGAGATATGAGGTAACAAAAAGACACAAAAAAAAAAAAAAAAATTCATTCAGTCGAATAGAGAACTTCCTCCTTTTTCGAAGTCGGTTAAAAATAAAATAATATGAGTTGTTTTTAAATTCTCAATGTATTTCGTGTGATTATTTTAATGAATTGTAACGAATTATTTCCTAGCTCTATAACAAGTATTATTTCGGTTCGAATGGGTAATTTTAGAATAACAGAAATCAGCTTTAATTTGTTTTCGACTAAAACTTGTCAGGACTTGTCTTATTAATCTACGCTTAATGACACAAATAACAAGAAGGGAGTGGATCCGGGGATTCTTCTATCCGCGGACTTTTTATCTAAAAGATTCTCAATTATATAAATAATAAATATGAATACACAGGTCTGCGAAATTTAGCTTTTGAAAAGTTGTTCGTAATATTGAGTTAGATATTTATTCTGATTTATACACCCAAACAAGTAGGAATTGATATCTAAAAAATTCTATCACAATACTCTTTTTTATCAATTTTTCATTCATTTCTATAACTAAATCAAAAATTAAGATTTTATTATTGTTATAATTATATTTTTATTTTTTTTTTTTGGTAAATATGTTAATTCAAGAAAAAATATCATATAAACGAATGATTTTTACAGGCTTCTTATATACTTTTAGCATTATTAATTATTGTTTTGTAAAAAAATGTGATGAGATATAGTAGGCAAAAAATAAATTTATTTTAAAATTCAGTAGGCTAAAGATCTATAAAAATCACATAAAATAATTCAAACAGTTTTTAAATCAGATCTGTGTAATTATTGAACATTTGAAAAAGATAAGTCCACATTAAGAAAAAAGAAAAGGATAATCCACTCAGTTGACAGAACAAAGGCTAACAGTAAAAAAATTGAAATTTTATTTAAAGTTGATGAAATCATTAAACCAGAAAAAAAATACCAATCAAATGATTTATGATGATAAATTTTTGTAAATCAATTTATACACCTTTTCCGGGTGGGCAAATGTATGGTGAAATGAAAAAATAGAAAGAAATTTTAAGGAAGAGATCCGAGCTGAAGGTACCTGTGAATGCAGGTTTTGAAAGACTGAAGGTTAAATTAATCAAAGAGAAATATATACACAGAAATAAAAAATTGTAGTATTATTATTAATAATATAATATAAATGCAAGTAAGAGAAGGGTTACCTATTTGTTAGAAGGGTAGAAACAGCCTAGGGGAGGAAATATTCTGAGCTCCTACACTGAGATGCACTCACTAGTACTATTTGTGGTCAACTGAAGAAATAAAATAAAAAACAAAAGGCGCAATGGAAATTTATCTAATCGAATTTCAAAGAATTTATAAAGAATGATAAATATAAGAAAAATAGAAAAAGGCGATCTACAGTAGAATTGCTTTTTATTATAACATTAATTTATTTAATTTGTTGGATTATGAATTTTAGTAAAACTAGGGGGTGTTTTAAGGGTTAAATTTCATCCATTTTCATTCAGAAAAAAAATTAAGAAAAATGTTGAAAAATAAATACAATACGTAATAATATAAATTAATAGTTGAACGTAAATTTTGGTAAAATTTTAACAAAATTAAACAATTTTGGGTTTTTTAATTATATATTTAATAACTTAACATTAATTTATTTCATTTCTTGGATTAAACATATAGCTAAATCAAGAAGGTGTTTTAAGAGCTCAATATCACCTTTATTCATTCAGAAAAAAAAATAATAAAATTGTTAAATACAATTCAAAATTAAATAAAATTGTCTCTGAATGTAAAATTTAGCAAAATTTCAACAAATGGATCAAAAGAAAATGGGAAGAAATTGTCATCTATTAATTCTATTAGGTCGGAAATTTATAAGACTATATTTAATTTATATGATGAATGCAAAGATTTAAGCATCTTTTTGAGTGTCTTTTTTTGAAAAAAGATGGATATTTTTTCAAAAATCAACCCAGACTTATATATACTATTAATAAATGAATTTACTTTAAGGACCAATCATAGATTTTAGGGGAAAATATTTTTACATTGTATATCAGAGGTTCGTCCCCTTAGGAATCGAACCCAAGGGCTAACTAGCTTGCCCTTGGGTTCGATTCCTAAGGGGACAAACCTCTGATATACAATGTAAAAATATTTTATTCAACTAATAATGTAAAAATATTTTCTCTAAAATCTATGATTGGTCCTCTAGAGGTGAACCGCGATTGGAATTAGATGTATACCTCTTTGGAATTATCTGGAATTATTTTGGAATTCGTTAAATAATGCCCCTTCATCTATTGTCTTCTACTTGGAAATGAAAGTGGAAGTGGAAGTAGGTGTACAGGATATTAGGTTGCGGTTCACACCTCGTTGGTCCTTAAAGTAAATTCATTTAATAATATTAATTATTTATGTCAGAAGTGATGTTTTTTAGCCCCTCCGGAATCGAACCCGAGTGCCAAAAAATGCAATTCGGGCACTTGGTTTGAAATTCTAAAGGTATTGCTATGGGCATTTTGTCTTTTATATTTCATAAAGTGAAGAAAATTTTGAAAAAAATTTTTAAGAAGCTTTTTAAAATTTAAAATACTTTTGTGAAATCTACCTAGTACAAAACTTTTTATGAAACCTATGTAGTATTTTAAATTTTAAAAAGTTTCTTCACTTTATTTAAAATGTTTCACCAAGAACCCAAACCATTCTCCCTTAACAAAATTTTATATTTCAATAAAATTATTCAAAAAATGATATTGTATTCATTTTTGAATAATAAATTCTATAGCTAGAGAATTCAAAATCTATCGGATCTCCATATTGGAAATTATAAATATTTTTTTTTGCATCAAAATGAACTTTCTATAGCTTCGTCTTTCTTTCTATAAAAAGAACAAATTTTGGATATTCGAAAAATCATCGGTCAATTGTAAACAAATGATAGAATCTAGTAAAGAGAAGCGATTGGTAGATTTCTGTCTAACCGAAATACACCCTTATCCATTTGTCGAGTGGAGAGCGAGAGGGGGTGGATATGGGGGGTGGATCCGTCGTAATGGAAAACAGCCCGGGACAACTCGGGGCGCGATTTGCCCGGATTCAATTTTCTCCATTCTAATTGACTCTGTCAGTCAAAGTGGTCAGCCCTCCCTCCTGCTCACCCCCCCCCCCACCCCTCTTCTGACCATCCTCTTTTTATCCACCCACCCAACACTCTCACTTGTCGAGTAACGAAATAAAGAACTATATGTAAATTTTTTGTCATTTAACCGTACTCTCTATTTCAATTTAATAAGATTCATTAAATTTGCCCACATAAATATGCTTGAAAAATGCAAATTATTGATTTTGTAAAAAAATAATTTTCTGGTAGGATTGAGTAAAATACTACTAAGTTATTTTCATTAAAATTATTATGTAAATACTGCTTTCTTGTAATCCAATTGTAAATTAGTTGGTGGTATTAGATAAATGAAATTTAATCGGATTTCCCAAGATTTCTATTTCATAAAGATAAGAGTAAATAAATATTATATTTAATATTGATTTACTATGAGTTAAGGATACTAGGTCACTTATTTCACATTAAAATTAAAAAATTAAAAGATATAAAATTTTTTCTTTTTCAATATATATATTTCGGGCTATCAACCCATCTTCAGGAAGTACAGAAAGTAGTTACTTTCTGTACTTCCTGAATGGGTGATAGCCCGAAATATTATATTGAAAAAAAATTTTATATCTTTTAATTTTTTAATTTTAATGTGAAATAAGTGACCTAGTATCTTAACTCATAGTAAATCAATATTAAATATAATATTTATTTACTCTTATCTTTATTAAAGATGTTTCACCTTGCACCAACACCACAATCTCTACTAATTATTTCTATTTCAGTTTCTTTTGTGTAAATTTTTAAATTTGTAGAATATTATAATAAAAAAAAATTTACAACTATTGGCTTGGTGCATAATTATCAGACGTTTTTAAACAATAATCTTTTTTATCTTTCTCAGCATTAACCACTAGCCATTATACGATACTATTAATTAATTTTTTAGGGGGACTGGTTAGCTGAATGGTTAGCGTACCAACCTAGTAATCAAGTCGTCCTGGGTTCGAGCTCGACTCAAGGCAACCGGCTAAAAATCTGATCCCTGCATAGAAGTTTTAATTTAATATTTGTATCGTAAATTGGGTGATGGCTAGAAAGGGCCGAAAAGCCAAAAAAAAATTCTCAATAATGTAGGGACCAGATTATAGTGAGTCAGGCTTTGGACCCGCGTTAGTACCTTATCCACTCGACCAATTTGACCCCCTAAACAATATTTATTATGAAAAAAGGAACAAAAAAAATTCAACAATAACATTTTTAAATGACGACACATTATTACATAAAAATAGAAGAATACTTTTATTAATAAATTTATAAAATGTGGGTCAGGTTGGACGAGGGGTTATCGAACATGCCTTTTAATCAAGCCCGACTCGCTGCAAACCGTTTTTAATCTGATCCCTACATAATATTATAGAAAAAACATAATTAATATAAAGTATCGTAAAATGGCTAATGGTTAAGGCCGAGAAAGCAAAAAAAAAAAAAATTATAAAATTTTTATTAAAAAATAAGACGCCAAAAAAACGCCTGATAATTATGTTAGCTTCCGGGCCGCACATAATCGCCGCCGGTTTCCGACTCCTGATCTAATAGATCGGAAACGGAATTTTTAATTATAGAAAAATAGAAAATTATTTTTAATTATATTTCAGGAGGATTGTTTTTATCCCCTCGAGAACCGAACCTGAGTACCAAAATTAGCAATCCGGGTACATGTACAACACACAGCGTACCCAATTACCCTGGATTGCTAATTTTACTACTCGGATTAATAATTAATTCCTGAAGAGGTAAAAAAGAACCCTTCTGCAGACCCATGGGTCAAAATCGAATTGCCGATTCTACCCACACAGACAGCGAAAACAGATTAAATAAAAACATAACAATTGAAATTTTATTCAATTTTGATGAAATCACAAAAGAAATAAAGAAAAGCTTAATCAAATAATTTATGAGGATAAATTTTCGAAAATGGTTTGATAAATCTTTTCCTGCTTGGACAAATGAATGAATGAATGAATGAATTACTGTGTATTTCAACTCAGAGAGTAATAAATAAAAAAAAAACCGAAAATGTTTAGCGACATTTTGAAATATCGTTTTGATTACTTCATTTTGTTATTATCGAGCATTTATTTATTCTATTATATTCTCTTTTTATCTCCGTCTCAATAGTTTATTTATTTTATTTTTTTTCATAATAGTGAAATTTATTTCCATTTAATCTTGACAAATTAATGAAAATAAAATTCACCAAAGACAAACTTGAACAAGTTCATTTGCATGAAGCAAGTGGGATTTTTCGTATGAATTTACGAGCTAACGTATTTGGCAACCGACAACAAAAACAACCAACCGGTAGACAAAATGCATTTTTATCATCGACACAACAACACAAATTCAGTATGTAAAGAGAGAAATAAATAAATAAATAAATAAAGTCAACGTTTTAGACCATTGTGAATTTCACAGAGATAGGGTAAAAGAAAAATAAATAGACTAAATTATTCTTATTTTTTACTTTACTATACAGAAGTATAGTCAAGTATTTTAGTTGTGCATGAAAAAACTGTTTCATTTATTTTATTTTATTTATTTAATTATATTTTTTTGCTTTTCGTAATATCTCAAAAATAGCTGAAACTATTTTAATAAATAAAAAAAATATATAAATAAAATTGAGAGAATTCAGGGCATTTCGATCTATAATAAAACTTTATATAATATTTATTTATTTATTTATTTTTCTCAGATTTAACCATTAGCCATTTTACGATACCTTATATTAATTAATTTTTTCTTACTTATGTAGGATTTTCAATTGATATATTTTTTAATTGTTTAAATGTGTGAGCCTCATCCATATAAGGTCACTGGGGAAGTGTAACTTCCCCTCTATTGAAGTCATTTCCCCTTTATTGTAACAAAGAATTTCAAACAGATAAGTCGCCAAAGAAGTTTCACTTCAAAAAATCATTTAAGGGGTGTTTCTTCTCCTCATTAGTAATTTTTTTTTAGTCTTTATTGAGTTTTATAATAAATTATATTGGCCCGATATTTTATTTTTGGCCCGCTTCTAAAAATTTTTGCCCATTACAGATTTAAGGGAAACATTTCATGGCACCTCGAAACGCGACCCGCCAAGGGCAAGGAGATGCCGGACCGAAGGTAGCTTGCGAGGGGTGAATCGCGATTGAAATTAGGTGTACACCATCTTTGGAATTGTTTGGAATTACTTTGGAATTCATTAAATAATCTATTGTCTTCTACTTGGAAATGAAAGTAGAAGTGGTAGTAGGTGTACACGATTTTAGGTCGCGGTTCACCCCTTGGTAGCTTGTATGAAATAAAAGACTGTTGGTAGTATTGTGTGGAATAAACTGAATTTGTTCCTCAAGTGGCGAGTCTATTTTCTTTTTATTTATCATTCTAATTAAATAGGGGGAACGCGGAATCCGTAGGGCTTCCACTAGTAATCCCTGCCTGTTTCTCGGGCGTCCCTGGGGAACTCGGGTTACGGGATTGACTCCATTTGTCCGGGATATATAGGACGAAGGCACGCAAACCCAGGCAAATCCAACACCAACACCAAGACCGTGCTCCGCATTGCAATCCGGAAGCGCATTAACGATCAGCCGAAAAGCATTACTACTACTACTACTACTACTCACACACCCCTAAGAATAAGAAAAAGAAAAAACATCGGCACATACTTACATACAAAACACAGACCATTTTTCCATTCCTTGAACGGGAGGGAGGATTTTCCAGAACATACACTAACACACTGATATGAATCATTCAAGATTCACTCAAGAATTTATTTATATATCGAATAGAAAGAGAGAGAAAGAAGAATGCTTTAAAAAGTCAGCATGATTGGGTAAAAAAAAAAAGAAATTTTAGAATATACCACTATATACAAAACAAAAATAAGTTATACTATTGTCATTGATATTGTGTCGAGGTTATTATTACAATGCGAATTTACCTATGTCCAATCGGGTATTTTAATCAATGAGTAATAATAATAACAAATAAAATATCTACTCTTATTAAACGAGCAAAAATTGTATATTTTATTTATTTGTTTATATATTTGTATCTTGGTTCTATTTTGAAAACGACTCTACCGATTTTGATGAAATTCACGGGTTAGGGGGTTTTCGGGGTGGCAATTCGATCTGTCACGGTCTCACATTCGACAACATTGTTTTTGATGGGTTTTTCGTAATCAAATTAATTATTCTCAGGTAGACAAATCCCATTCTTAGGGTTTTTAAAAAGGTTTCCTTTTCCTTTTGTTCCCAGGCAGACAATGGGTTGCCTTTATTCATTGTTCTAAAAGGCCTTGAAGAAGTATTGTGATTGTGGATTTTAACATATTTTTGTTCAACCTAAACGTTAGAAATATTAATAAACGTTTTATAATTGTTTTTATAAAGAACTTTATTTATTTAATAGAATAAAAAATAATCAAGAATTTATTTAAAAATATATTTCGCATAAGCAGGTCTCAATTTTCTGAAAAAACAACACATTTTGATAGGTTTTATTTATTAACAATTGGATGAATAAAAATGAATCATATGGTTGAATCAAAACAGGTGCAGGAGGTGGGGTGCAGTGGTGGGGGATCCGGGGGTAGGGCGAGGTTTCGGGGGTGGGGTCAAGCGGGGTGGAGGTGGGGGGGGGGTACGGTGGGCGAATACTATATATATTTGTATTTTTTTTAATTTGAAAACGGCTCTCAAATAAAAATCGACCTTTTTATCAGAATTTTAAATTAAAAATAATATTAAAATAAAGGTTTTAACGGAAGGAAGAAGTTACCGAGCATCGCTCGGTGCCTCAGGTACTTTATAATTAAAAGAGACGTGTTGATGTTCGTCAAATCTTACGAAACTAGAGTCTCTAAAAAATAAAATTACATATATATATATATGTTGCAGTAAAAACCCGTTTTTAGTAAGAACGGGTTCTTACTAGTTAAAACGCGTTTCACTCAATATCTTTGTGGAAACTAGAATTTACTGATGTTGTTTGAGTTTGGTTCAAAGGTCTAGAATCTTAATTTTTGTCCTTCCGCCTCATTTTGGGTGTTTATTTTCAAAAATTTTTAAACGAAAATGTCAAAAATTAGAAGCAAAGTTGTAGAGGATATAATTTTTGACATTTTCGTTTAAAAAATTTTGAAAATAAACGCTCAAAATGAGGCGGAAGGTCAAAAATGAAGATTCTAGACCTTTAAACCAAACTCAACTAACATCAGTAAACTCTAGTTGACAGAAAGGTATTCAGTGAAACGCGTTTTAACTAGTAACCTACCCCTTCTTACTAAAAAACGGGTTTTTACTTCAACATATACATACCAGTGGCGTGCGGTATATGGATGCTATGGATGTTTGCGCATCTCTAAAATTTCAAAATGTCAAGAGTTTGTTTCTTACGGTGTTAGAAAAAATCTAATGCTAAATTTGAAAAATAACACAAAATTGTCCGTTTATCTATGAATTTTACAAAAAAGTGAATGTGATTTCAATATTTGTAGAAAGACAATTACAAAAGTTTTTTATTTGGAAACCGATATAGTACAAGTCATATTATGATCCTAATCGGCTGATACGGGTGAGAATCTTGCAAAGCTGCATTCGAGGGTTTCGCTTATGTATTTTACGATAGGGTTTCTTTTTTTCAGCGGACATGCCGTGGACCTTGAAACTTACGATTTATTTCAAAAGACTAGGTATACTATGTTGTAAATAATAATTGATGTCCTGTCTGATTTCTATATTTGTCGAAAGACAATTACAAAAGTTTTTTATTTGGAAAGCGATATAGTACAAGTCATATTATGATCCTAGTCGGCTGATACGGGTGAGAATCTTGTAAAGCTGTATTCGAGGGTTTCGATTATGTATTGAACAATAGGGTTTCTTTTTTCAGCAGACCTTGAAACTTACGCTGTATTTCAAAAGACTAGGTATACTATGTTGTAAATAATAATCGGTGTCCCATAGTAATTTTATTTAATTCGACCAATTCAAAATTCTCCTCTCTTTAGTTGGTTTCAAAATTCCCATGAGTAAGCCAAAAATAAAATAAAATTTTAAAAATTGAAGGGTTATATTTTGGACAGCATCCTCTGGTTGAAATGTCATTATTTAAATATATTAGAAGCATTTTATTTTAGACACATGCTTATAAATCTGATTTAATGGAAAGACAGCTCAATTATTATGCACAGTATTGTTAAGTAGATACATAGTATACTATACATTTTTGAGTATCTAGTTGTGTATATTTGACCGAATATTTTTATTATTTGCGTTGCATATTTTGCTAATTATGTTGTAAATAGATAGTAAAGGAAATTCAAGTCTTAATATTAATACATATTTGTTTAATTTGTATGACTAAATAAACCCTAAAGTTTATCAAATTAAATTCTACATAGTCACTTAAGTTTTGGAAGAATCTTATAATACGTATTTAAAGGTCTCCAAACATCGAACTTGAATTCCTAAGAAATTCTCAAAATTCTTAAGCGAATTTTAAAAATTCAAAATTTGAAGTGAAATTTTCTATTACATATAAGAAAATAAAAAATTTCGAAAAAGAAAAAATTGATTTTTTAAATTTTAAAAATTTTCAAAATTCTTGAGTGACCTCAAAAATGTTTTCAATCAAAAATCTAAAATTTAAAGAGGATTCTTAAAACATTAAATACCAACAAATTGGTATTCGGCGTTAAATAAATGATAGGGAAAAATAATATCTTGTAGTCGTGGTTGCATAACTTGTAGGCGTTCCCATGAAACTACATAGTTCGTTTTAATTTTAATATATTAATAACTGTTCAGGGGGTTTCAAGACGTATATTTCGAGTTGCCAAGGCAAGTAAATTATTCCAGTTACACCTCTTCTTAAAATTAATTTGATTTCTTACTATATAAGGCGTAGTCTTGTAAGTATAATGACATAAAAGGAACTATTTATTGTTAAGAAAAATACAAATATTCACTGACAAGTAGTTGAAGTTTATGTTAGTGTGGGGCTGGGGGCAAAAAATAAATTCTCAGATATACTCAAAAAATTTAAATGGTACTTCATAATACACGAAGATCATATCCAGTCGACTCTCGATAATTCGAAATCCAAGGGGCTACAAGAAAAATTCCAATTATCGAAACTTCGAATAATATATAAGTTTGAATTATGAAGGGAAAGAAAAAAAAACGAATTATTAAGAGTTTTTATTATATTTTTGAAAATATGTATAAGCCTACATAAATTTTTTATATAGTCTCAAGTAAAAAAGTAAAAATAATGAAAACGACAGAATAGATAATAACATAGCTAAATAAAAAAATTAAGAATAAATGAGAAATTGCTAGGAAAAATTCGAATTATAAAGAGGGAAGTGGCCTAGTTCGAATTACAGAAAAGGATTTCGAGTTATCGAGTGTCATCAAAATACACAGCATTTTTTCGATTTACCGAAATTAACAGCTGAAGAGTTCGAATTATTGAGAGTCGAGTGTATATAATATATATTTTATTTGCATCAAGCATAGGACAACCTTATTAATTTCTTTTTATTAAGTATAGTTTAAAAGAACATTAAATAAATGTATAAATTAAATAATAATGTTTATAGATATCTACCTTGTCAAATCCAAATTAAGGACCAACACATTTGGGTAACAAACAAAAGAGACTAATAACGAATTTGGAAAGGTTGGCTGTGAAGGGCCCTAACAAAAAAAGAGAGACAAATGACAATCTAAAGCAATTGTTACCGGTTTTTGTTGCAAGTGGTCAAAAAGCAGAGAGAATACCATTCTTTCCTTTTTTGACACCCCCTCTTTTCTTTCTTAATCGATAAGGGAGAACATTATTTTTCCAAAGCATTTAGTTTCCATTTAGATTTACGAGCGGGGGAGGGGATTGGGTCAAAATGTCATCATCCTTTGTCAAATGGTCACTTTCACAGGCAAAAATGAAAAAATAAAAAAAATGGAAAAAAATTTACATATGTAAAATAAAAATGATAAGAAAGTAAGAACTTGTTTGTCAAGGGGTAGAAGAGTTGATTTGTTAATGGAATTAAAAGGGAATCCTCTCGAATAAAATATATTTATTGGATAGTCATTTTTTCTCACTCAAATACCAATATTTGTGTGTATTGCTGGGCTGGCCTTCCTCGACAAATGATCTTTCCGCGGTGGCCAGCCCATTTTAAATGAGTTTTATTATTATTATTATTTTTATTTTTTTTTAGCATTTTAATGTTAATTTTTATTTAAGTTTTTTTTTCGTTTGTAGTGTTGTAATTTAATTATCGTTTTTATTTCTCTTCTTGATCGCATTGCACAGTTGTGGGGTGCTTTTGGCGCTCCCAACACTCTGGCCTCGGTTCTGGAGTCCTACATGTACTTTTCACTAATAGCCATAACATCTGGCGTAATTTTTGGACGGCTGATGAGGGTTTTAATCTAATTTATAAACAAATCTGTATTCTTTCTGTAAAGAGCTGCCCCCCTCTGCGTGGCGAAATAAATCAGTCATTGAAATCGGAAAACTGGAAGTGGACATTTACATGAAAGATTTTTCGTTTTTTTTTTTTTATTTTCTCAAAAACGAAATAAAGGAAGGGGGTGTAAATTAGTAGTGTCGCGATGATTTCAAATAAATGAAAATGTGACAGTCGTGTGGTGAATACACCAGTTGATTTTTCACTATCCTTGGGCTGCCTTCCATCAGATCTCAATTAAAATTTCTACCAGTCCGTCTCTCTCCGAAGAGAAAATTCCTTCTAATGAATTCAGATTGTTTTTTATAAAAGAGGTGTATTTATTTATATAGTAAATATAAGTATATTAAGAAGATGAGATTGTATTAGATAAATAAGTAATCTAAAAAAATAATATAAGCAATTAAGTAAATGTCTGTATAATAAAATGCTAAGAGAAATTGGGTGAAGGGGTTGTTTGTAGACACGAAGAGTTTCATAGAGGGGGTGGATGGCAGGGGGTGGATGCGAGGGGTAGCTGGCTGGCTGGCCCGTCAATAGCAGAAGGGCTCGCTTGGCTAATTACTCCCCCTTCTTCAACCCCTTTAACCCTCAACCCTCAACCCTCAATCACCCCCTGTCTATTCAAAGATTCACCCTTACTCTACCCCGATACTAATCTTCATGATTTTTTTTCATAAATAAGTTCCGAATTGAATTATCTCTACACCTTTTTCAATTTTATTTCAGAAAATAAATATAAAGTTAATTTCAGAGAATCGCGATTGTATTTGAGAATTCTCAATTGAATAAAAGAAAATCACAATTTTATTTCAGAAATCTCAATTCAATTTCAGAAAATCCCAATTATATTTCATAATTGTCAATTGAATATTAAATCAACTAGTGTGTTCACCACACGACTTTCACATTTTAATTTATTTGAAATCATCGCACAATACTAATTTACACCCCCTTCCTTTATTTCGTTTTTTTTTTAATTTTCTCAAAATAAGTTAATTTCAATTTGCAACTTCTAGGTTGAAGGAATTGATGCCCTTAATAGTTGGAAACCGGATTTGGAACATAAAACCGGATATTGAGGCCAAAATGGGGTATGTACCCCCTTGCGTTTCGCAACCATAAGTCTCAGAGCTATGAAATTCGAAACTTAAGCCCGATATAGGCTAGAAGGAGTACAGCAAACTTTTGGTTGAAATCGGAAAACCGGAAGTGGACATTTACAAGAAAGATTTTCGTTTTTTTTGATTTTCTCAAAAACGGCTCTAAGGATTTTTTGAAAATTGGTGTATTTATCAAGTGTCATGAGTTATTAGTTGTGTCAAATTTTCAATCGGATTAAAATTAAATCAACTTTTTTCATCTTTGAGATACAAGCTCTCAAAGAGTCAGGACCCAGGGCATCGCAATACTTCCACATTATATACAATGAATATAAATGTGAAAGTAAAAATCTCACTCATAGTTCAGAAAATAAAGATATATAACAACTAACTAAACAATTGATATTTTCTGAAATACAATTATTAAGGTTTTTTAAAATTGGCTTGAGATTTCTGAAATACACTTGTGATTTTCTAATATTCAATTGAAAATTCTGAAATACAATTGGGGTTTTCTAAAATATACATGGTAAAGATGTAGAGTCGTATAATTCGCATAAGAGATTGAATTTCAATTATACCATAGGTACATAAAAAAATTCCTCAATCAGATTCAAAATATTATATTATCGACAATTCGACATTCATTGTCCAAAAAATAAATTAATATATTCACATATAGATACATAATTAAATAATAATAAATATCTAAAATACTAATAAAATATTGAAAAAATAAATAAATAAACTCTGATGCTGTAATCAGCAGACATTTAAATCAATTATATAATAATAATAAATAATATTAATAAAAAATAGCTACACTGTAAATAATATTAATTTAACCAATTAAAAAATAAATATCTCAAAAATATTAATAAATAAATAGAGATAATTGAAATGGAAAATATGCATGCACTCACTCACTCATTAGCGCTGAAGCGTATAGAAAATATGAGGGGGGTGAAAAACAGCCAAAAAAATAACATACCTGCAAAATAATAGAAAATAAATTGTTAATTAAAATATTCAGGAAAATTCAAAAAAAAATACATATATAATTAAATAGATATTTAAAACATATATAGGAGATTTAAAAGTGAAAATATTTATTTGCTACGAATCAATAAAGCTTCATTCTCAATTGGAAAAACAAATTATTAATAAAATAAGCCTTAGAAACTATAGTATCTAACATAGGAAATTAGATACATATAAAAGTCTATCTATATATATATATATGTGTATATATAATCCTTATTGTGTATGTGCTTGATCGACCCACGCCTAAACCACTGAACGTATCGAAACCATATTTATACCATATGTTTGTTTAGTGCTCCGGATGGTTTATCTAAATTTTGGGCCAAATCGGTTTGATTTGATTTCACACGATTAATTACTCTCAGGTAGAAGAATGCCAATCTTGGCGTTTTAAAAAAGGTTTCTCATTTCTTTTGTACCCAGGCAGACAATGGGTTTGGGTTAATTCATTGTTACCAAAGGCCTTGAAGAGACTTATATATTCGAACGGAGTAATATATATGTAAGTGTTCACTCCTAAATTCAAAAAATTAATTAATAGTCCTTATGAAAACGTGTTAAGATAATTGTCTAAATTTAAATAAAAATGTAATAGATGAAATTTTTACATAATAAATTTATTTAGTACCTAAATATCAAATTTTTTTTAAATATGCTCAAAATATTTATAATCTATAAAAAATATTTTTTATTTTGCATTCGCAATGAGTTAAATTATTTCTTGGAGCTGATTTTTAATTAATAAAATATACTTGTTTAATCAAAATAAAGTTGAACAAAATTATATTGCAAATAAACTTTTGGCCGTCTCGAGACGCTGCCCGTCAGATCCAAGATGCAGAGGGCGTGCCGGAGGCACGCCTGACGCATCTTGTATTATATATTAATTTATGTATATGGGTGTGTTTATTTATTTCCATCAAGCAGAGGACACACTCTATGATTTACTCTTAAAAATAGAAGTTCTAGTCGTAAAGTGAAGGCATGGTTAATTTTTAAAATTAAAATCTTATATCAAATTATTATTAGTTCAAGTATACGAAAAACATATGGCTATTTAGCCGAGGATTCCTACTAAGGTGGGATAAAAATTATAAACTATATTATATATTAGAATGAAAGTTTCTTTTTGCCGAGAGTAAAATAATTTTTATAAATTAAAAGAGACAATAAAAGAGTGTCTTCTGCTGGATTTTTTGTTAATTTATTTATAACGAGACTATAGTTTTGAGTGATTTGCCCCAATCATCAGTCTATTACAATTGTTTCACAGGAATTGATATGTGAAAGACTTTCATATAAGTTGTAGTTTGAGGAGAAATTCTTCCTGTCATTGAAAACTTCAATCTAGCGGTAGTTTTATTTAAGGGAATTAAACTAAATAAGTATTTTTAGTATTTTATTTTTCTAAACTAAACAAAAGTATATATCTAAATTTTTTATGATCTTTATTTATAAAATAAAACTTTTGTTTAAACATTATATGGAGAGTAAAATTAGTTTTTTATTTCTGTCATTTAAAATTAGAAAAATGAATAAATAAATCGAATTTCACGTGAATCGATATTTACTATAATAAGGTATATTCCGTTCCTACGGATGAACCTATAGATCCTAGCCCAATGGAATAAGCCAGGATGCATCCATGTTTGGTTGGTTGTGCCCTCAGAAAATCAGATTTAGGTTAACCTTATGGCTCTAGGAAAATTTAAGCCCACAATAGGTGAAATGAATGAAATCTGTAAGCAGCAGTAGAATCGAGTTTCATTTCACGAATCATCGTTTCTTTTCATTCGGTTTTTTTAAACAATTTTTCTTACTCGAGTTTCCAATAGCTCAATGCATAATTTTTTTAATCTGTATAATTTGAGCTGGCAATGAAGCCAGTATTACAGCAAAATGGGTGCAAAAGAGATATAATATTAAAAAACTATAGTGTCAGTTAAATTAAAGAAAAAATTTAACTTATTTGAAAAATTTCCTTTTGTTCGTTTTTAAAAAATTCCAAGTTCTATATTTTGTTTGATTTAAAATCTTTTTGTTAATAATACATCTAATATTCATATTAATAATATTTTATTAACACATTTTTTTTAATCAAACCACAATATAGAATAGGGCTTAAATTGCCGCGGCGTTAAATTTTCCGGATCTCTACTCTTATCCCCGGGCATCAGTGGTTGGAAAATAGGAAGGAGGATACATCTGGTTGCGCAAATGACCTTATAAGTCGCCGCGGCGGTAAATAAAATAATAATTATAATTTCTCATTAAATAAATAGCATTTGTGTGGGTGGGTAGATCGGGCGCCTTGTTATGAGAAGAAAACCAATTTATGAAAATAAATTAATTGTAAACTCTCTCAATATATATTTTAATTTATTTATTTTTTATTCAAATTTAATAACAATAATAAATTATATAAGCATCATTATTTATTTATAATTTTTTTCTCATATAAATCGATATATCTATATATTTTACATATATAATATATATATTTTGTTTTTTGTGTTTTTTAGGTTGAATATAAAATGCATAATGAACCGTGTTATAGTTAATTAGCAAAGCGTCAAACACCAGAGAGAGGAGAGAGGGAGGGCAAAAAAATAAATAAATCAACGACAACAAATTAATTAAAAACATATTATATATATATATATATATATCCACAGTGATATAGATATAGATTTACAAATGTCTCGATTCTCATGTGCATTCTTTTGGTTGATCGGATATTATTAATCGAAAATATTATATAAATTGGATATATTAGTAGAGGGGAGGGGATGGTAGAATGAACAGGATTGGCTGGTGAGTATTATGGTGGTAGTAAAGAGAGAAAAAATAAAATTAACAAAAAATAAATTGCAAAATTACATATAGAGTGAAAAGAGGCGTAAAATTAATGTCGACTCGATGTTCATTTTGAAATATATTTAATTATTTATTTTATTTATTTATTTATTTTTTAATGAAATTCTTCGATATTAAATTCAAATGGCAAAAACAAATAATTTTTATTAATATTTTCAATTGTTTAATAAATGTGTAATGAGGTGTCTAAATGATACATTTAATTAGGCATCCATTTGAAAAAAAATAATTAAATGTATTTATTTATAAATAAATAGTAATATTACAAAATCGGAATGTTGCTTTATATTAACGTCTGTTTTTTTTCTTTTTTTGAAATTAAATTCCATTGATAAAGGGAGAAATTCTATTCTCTGATGTATGTGTGTGTATTAGGCTAGCCCTTATTTTGGGTATTTTCGAATTTTTATTCTTCTAGAGACTCATATTGTTAGAAATAAAAAAAAAAAAAAAAAAAAAAAATACTCTAAGTTTCAAGTCTATCTCAATTTTAACCTTGCCAATTTTAAGCACTGAAATATCAATTTTTTATTCCAGCTAAAGTAATGTTTCAAAAAATTCGAAACTCAGTAGACTTTATTTTGATAATAGTAGCTATCTTTGATAATTTTTACAGGCTTATAGCTATTATAATTTTGGAGTTACACCTAAATAAAATACTGCGATATCTTACAGTTAGAAAGTTATAGACAACGAAATTTTAATAGCTAAAAATCTATGAAAATTCTGAGGGATATCTACTATTATAAGGATATAGTCTACAGTGTTCTAATTTTTTGAATCATTACTTTGGCCGAAATAAAAAATTGATCGTTCAATGCCAAAAACCCATTTTTTTCTTTATATATTTCGATCCATATGAGTCTCTGGGAGCATAAAAATTAGAAAATACCCGAAATAAGAGCCACCATAATATGTGTATATGTTGTAGTAAAACCCCGTTTTTTTAGTAAAAACGGCTTCTTTCTAGTTAAAACCCTTTTTACTGAATACTTTTGTGGCAACTAAAATTTAGTAATGTTGGTTGAGTTTGCTCCAGAGGTCTAGAATCTTCATTTTTGACCTTTCGCCTCATTTTTAAACGAAAATATCAAAAATTACATCCTCTTTAGAAGCAAAGTTGTAGAGGATGTAATTTTAGACATTTTCGCTTAAAATTTTTTGAAAATAAACACCTAAAATGAGGCGAAGGACAAACATGAAGATTCTAGACATTTGGAGCAAACTCAACCAACATCAGTAAATTCTAGCTGCCATAAAAGTATTCAGTGAAACGGGTTTTAACTAGTAAGAACCAGCCGTTTTTACAAAAAACGGGTTTTTACTGCAACAAATATAGCATAGTATGTCTTTGATTTCTCTTTATAAATAAATAAATATAATAGTAGCTAAATGCAAAATTTAAATTTTATATATTAAAACTTGGGTCCCATTTTCAATTTCCGTTTCAGGCCTACCAATATGTAGATCCGGCCCTATAGCCAGTGTAATTGAAATAAAAGTAAAAGGGAGATGAATGCCTCGAGTGGATTCAACGGGCGCCCCTTGAGAGTGATCAATGCGGCAACCAAATCGCTCGCCCAGCTTGACAGGTTGCTGACAACCAGGCAACATTACTTAACTTTTCTTTCAATCCATCTCTCGGTTTTATTTCCAATTCGTAATCGACTCCTTTTGTTTTCCCATGTCTTTTTTTCGTTTTTTTTTTGTTTATTATTATCATCTCTAAATGGACAAACTCTCTCACTTTTTCTGTCTTCTCCAGAGCCTCGACACTCGCTCACCTTTCCACTTATCCCGTTCAGAGATATTCACAATAAACAATAAATGCTATTTGATCGGATATTGTTCCTTTTGTGTTGCGTTTCAATAAAAGAAAATTCATGGCAAGTGACAGGCAGACAGACAAGTCATGAACTTGAGACAAAAAATGGAACGATGAGGTTTTAGAGAAAGGAGAAGGAAGGAAAAAGTATCGGATACAAAACAGAGAAGATAGCAGATTTAAGCCAGATTCAAATAATAGAAAAATAATATTTTTGAATGCGAAATTCATCTCTTGACTTTATTTTTTTTCAATCTTATGTAAAATAAAATGCTTATTTATATGTTTCCTAAAATAAATTATTTTTAGAATCAATTCTCTAGAGATGACTTATTTACTTAATATTTTTAGCGTTATCATTTGTCAATATATAAGCTTATACGTCGGTAAGACACATAGGGCTCATTGTATATATAACATGCTTTTTTTGGCTTGGTTCTTTTGTCCTTTTGGTTTATTAGACTCTTGAAATCGTATTTTGACAAGCATCTAACAAGAAGTATTGTTAGAGGAGAAATCAATGAGGTTGTCCTCTGTTGGATACAAATTAACATATGCATAATTGTATGATTTAATTCTTTACTCCTTGCAATGTAAAATGCTTTTCTAAAATAATGATTCATTTTCGCCTTGAGAAAGGCGCTTGTTGTTTACCCATCAGGATCTTTCGACCGACTGACGGGTGAGTAACGAGGACACGCCCCTTTTATAATGAGAGACGAGCGCGCGAACATTTATGCATGCGTCATTTTAATTTTAAAACCCACTAATAGTTCATAAAAAATATTATTAGGTATATATTAAAATTGGGAAATTTATTTAACTGGAATTTTTCCTCTTATTTAAAACAAGGACTAAAAAGATGATCGCAAGCTCAAGAAGACCAAGTAGCTACAGTCAATGGTGAGGAAGTAATCCCCGAAGTCGAAGGCTCAAATCCAATGTAAACTTTATTTCATGTAATACAACTGGTTCAATATATTTATTTATTATTATTATTTTTAATATTTAACTAGAGGTTTTTTTTATTATTAAACTATTAAAAATAATATTAATATATCACTATTAACTAAAGTAAAAAATAACCGAGCAGCGCTCAGTGTTTCAGTTACTACATAATTATATAGAATAGAATATTTATTTTCAAAGTACATTGTATATAAAAAAATTAATTAAAGACAATAAAACAATAAAACAATCAAATTCAGCAATTATTGCAACTTATGTTTATTTGTACCGCCTCCGTGGTCTAATGGTCAGAGTAACTGACTGGCAACCCGGAGGTCCCGGGTTCGATTCCCGGCTATGCTCAGAAATTTTTCTGTAAGTATAGGGTCTGGAACGGGGTTCACTCAGCCTCGTGAGGATAAATGAGTAACTGCTTGATTGAGAAGTAGCGAATCTTGGTTAAGAAAACTGAAACGAAGGTTGTAGATGTGCGTTGAGCTAACCACTTGACCCCTCGGTACTGTTTCCAATTAGGACAGCAACCAATTCAGTAGGCCAAGACCCATGAAGGGTTGTCGAGCCAGGGATTTATATTTTTATTTTTTTTTATTTTATTTTTTTATGTTTATTTGCATCAAGCAGAGGACAACTTCATTGATTTCTCCTTATGAATCATCAAGTGCTATTCTTGGTAAACTAAATCTTTTCCTTTTTTTAAATATATATTATTTATTTATTTATTAATAAATAATAATTATCGATCTGTCCCTGCTCGAGTATTCATTGTCACGTTATTCTAAATGAGCTCCGCATTTTTTTATATTTGTTTGATAATAATTTACGAAACTAGAAGCCGATAAAGCGTAAGTACTGATAATAATACTTGGTTTGGGATAAGATCAGCTCAGCCTCTCTCTCTCCCTTTCGAGAGAGAGATTTGAAGTCGAGCAACGTATGTCGGTTCGGCTGGCTAGAGGGGTCGGCCAGGGGGTCCGAGAGGGGATCCGGAGGATTCAACTTGGATTCAATTTCCAAATAGAGCCATGTGGGCGTAGCGTCTCTTATATCACTCGAGAGCTGATAAAGCAACAGACAGGCTAAACCATCCATTACGCAACCCAGTTTAGATTTTTTTTTTTACTTTTTATCCCCTCGGTGCTCGGTGGCTAAGTATTATTTTATTCTTTTTAGTTTATAGGTACTAGAATATGTTATACAAATCTTTTGTAAAAATCTAGAAAGGTTTATTAAACCGTGAGCCATTCTCCCTTTATCAATTAACATTTCAAAAATCATTACACATATGGTACGTATGTAAAAAATAAAAATATTTATTTATTGTTTTATAATTAAAAATAATGGGGAAGACTGAGAGGGAGAATAATGGAATTGGAATAATTATCGGAAAAGAGGTTTTTTTATTTAATTAGTTTTTTCCTCTTATTAAAAACAAGGACTAAAAATATGATCAAGGACAGTCGATGGTGGAGAAGTAATCTCCGAAATCGAAGCTCAAATACAATGTATACATTAATTCATGTAAAATAATTAGATCAATAAAATTAAAAAAATAAAAAAATAATTAAATTTTTTAAAAAAATAATCTTAAAATGGTTGATTTTAAATCAAAACGTTTCGGGAGAATTTCTCCCTTTATCAATGAAATTTTAAATTAAGTTGAAAGTTTCTTTTTACCGAGAGAAGCAGAATTTTTATAAATTGAAGGAGACAAATAAAAAAGGAAAAAAAAGTTGCTTTTACTAAGATTTACCATAAAAAGCAACACTGATAAGCATGTACTTAATTATAGAAATTTCTAGAAATTGTTTTGAGAATTTCGATTTTTGAAAATTTTCAACGACTATTTCTGATTTTAAAACAAAAGAAAAAAAAAGGCGAAAATTTTCAAAAATGGAAATTTTCAAAACATTGTAATCAAAATATATGATTTGGATCTATGTTAAGATTTGGAAACAAGTGACCGCAAAATTTTTTAATGATGAAAATCAATTAATTGAATAAAATAATTTTTCGCATGTTATATGTGAGATGTGGTCGACCTCAGAGGTCAAACTAAGTACCCGGATAGCATTCTTTTGAAATTCGTGTTCAATTCCCGAAGGGGTGAAACAACCTTCGTGACAAAAAATAATAATAATAATTAGTAACAGGAATAGTAGGGAACTGGACAAAATTAAAAACACAGAGTTTGACCAGACGTTTCGTCAATTTATTCTGACTTCCTCAGTGGCCAATTTTATCACTCCTTGTCAAAAAACAATTTCACTATAAGACAAAACATAATATATTATTTTATTATTTTTTTTATTGGTAAAGAATAAATAAATTGAATTGCTTCTTTCCAGTAATTTATTTTATTATTCAAATGGTTAATCCAAATATTTCGAGAGCGCTTTCGGCATCTCTTCCTCATTGGAATATATTATATTATATTATAGTGAAATTGTTTTTTGACAAAGAGTGATTAAATGGACCACTGAGGAAGTCAGAATAAACTGAAGAAACGTCTGGCTCATCTAATAAAAAACTGTGTATTTAATTTTGTCCAGTTCCTTACTATTCCTGTTACTATGGATGCAAATGATCCAAAATTAAAATAATAATCCAGAACATATCGGATCTAGTAATGGACTCTTCTCTTAAATTTCTATAGTAAATTTTCAAAGCTACTAATATCAGTATTTGAAGTTCAAAAATCATAAGCTATTAATTTAAAGAAATTAAAAATGTTAATTTAATTCATCGAGTGATGTCATGATTCATGATACAATCAGCTGTGATAAGATATAAGTAAGATTTAAGATATTGTATAAATAGAATATTTTTTTTGTATTTAGTGAATCGAATGGAATAAATCTTTGTCAACTCTATCCTTTGAATGATGTTGTTGTATATTGATTTCTATTGATATTTATTTAGGTGTTGCAGATAAAAACGATTTGATAAAAAGGATCGAATAGTTTTCAATAAACGTTTTAAGCTTCTCTCCGTATGTGTCCCGAGAAAAGAGGAAATGATTGGTATTCAGGTTACATCATTCTATTTAAACTAGACAAGTTTTTCAACAGGAAGGGGATGAAAAAACAGCAGGTAGGGAAGAATCCATTTTACACACATTTCTATTGCATTCTCAAAGAGTTATCGGAACGTTTACCCAAGTGGGTGTTGCACCCGGCCGGTAGTTTATTGTTCAAAACTAAAAAGACAAGAAAAAAGGGTTCGCCGATCGTGACAAACAAATTTACAAAATCAGCGGAAAAAGAATCCTGTTTCATAACAACTTGTATAAAGCCTATTTAAAAAGAGTTTGGTCGAAAATATAGATCATCGAGAATTGATTTTTTTAGGATAAATATTTGTATTTGTAGGATAAGATCAGGGATCAAATGACAAACATAACACATATCTACGATCTAAAGCTATTCTCACAAGAATTTTGTATTAGGAAAATACATTATTGAGAAACCGAGTGTAGTAACCTAAACTTCAAGATAACAAAGATCTTTCAAAAGCTGAATATAACACCGCTCAACAAAAATTAAACAAAAATTTGAATCCGTAAACCTAACAATGAATTCCAGTAGAGTTTTATACACTGATTATCATGGAAATTCCCGTTTTTTTACAACAGTTCAGAGTTTTGAGATATTATTGGTCAAAACGACGAAAAAGGCCATTTCGACCTATTTTCGAGTCCCATTAAATATTAAATAGCAATATTTGAAATCAAAATATTTTATTGACCAATCAGAAAACAGCTTCCTCTTTGATTTTCAAATTACCACTTGTTTATATCTCAATTAAAACTAGAGTTATAACTAAAAAACCAAGACCATATTTTTTTTATATATGTTTAATATTCTTTGGTATAATAACGTCGATTTAGTTTTTTAGCTAATAACTCAAGTTATAAATGAGCTAAAAACAAGTGGTAATTTCAAAATCAAAGAGGAAGCTGTTTTCTACCAGATCAAAAAATTTGTTGCTTTCAAATATTGCTGTTTAATATAAGATTCTCAATTATATAATATAATAAATATAAATACACAGATTAATTGAAAAGTTGTTGTTTTGCCGAGAGTAGCAGAGCTGTTGATTCACAAAGAGAAACAAAGAGGTTGTCCTCTGCTTGATACAAATAAACATACACAAATATATATCGAAATTATATATCTGTATATATATTATTTATTTGGTTGAGACTATAGTTTCGAAGACTTGGTCTTTATCATCAGTCTTTTTTAATTATAAATATTATTTTTCGTGGGGTCAATACCGGTAAAATATGCAGGTGACCTGGAAGTTGATTTTAATTTTAACTGGCTCCCAGGTAAGTAAAGATCGAAAATTTTCAATATCCATATGGTATTGACCCCATTACAAATAATATTAATAATTAAAAAAGACGAAACTATAGTCTCAAACAAATAAATAATATATATTCAGATATATAATTTCGATATATATGTGTGTATGTTTGTTTGCATCAAGCACATGACAACCTTTTTATTTCTCTTTATAAATACACAGCTCTGTGAAATTTAGCTTTTGAAAAGATTTTCATAATATTCAGATATTCTGATTTCTACATTCAAATACATTAGAAATGATATCTTTAAAAAATTTTATCAAATCACTATTTCTTAGTACACTTTGAAAATTCAAATTTTTTTGTTTAACCGAATAAATTGTCTATTATTATTATTATTACTATATATTGATGTAACTGAGATCAACCAGATGCTAGTAAAATCTCTGTTTATTTATTTATTTATTTATTATTGGTGCAACGGTGCGATTTGGGTTTAAAAAACATGAATAGTGGGAGTTGGAATCGAATGAAAAACACACAACACGGTGGTTACTTTTGCTATTATTTATCATAGCATTCAAGGGAAACAAAAGAAAGAAAGATAAATATACAGGCACGATATTGCATTTGGTAAATATTATTCCAATCAATTCACTGTGTGATGATTTAGTCTAGAACTAAAAAGTCAATCTGAAAAACTTTAGAAAAAAATTAATATTATCAATCAGCAAAACAGCTCGGCCAATTAAATAAATAAATAAATTAAATTGAAAGTTTCTTTTTGCCGAGAGTAGCAAAAATTTTTATAAATTGAAGGAGACAATAAAAGAGTGTGTCTTCTGCTGGAATTATAAATTTTTATATTTTTTTATAACGTTATAAATAAATCAAAAATTTATAATTCCAGCAGAAGACATACTCTTTTATTGTCTCCTTCAATAGATGAATTAATTACAAAAAAAAAATACATTTACCTTGTTTTTTTTTAAATATTTCAAAAAAGGTTAAGATTATTTAACCGATTTCTTTGCTGGAAAAAATTGAGCTCAAATTATGGTGCTAAGGTCTACAAAATAGTTTCTAATAATTAATATAAAAAAATGTTCCATACAGAAAAATCGTCTTCTGGTTGATGCAAAAAAACATTTATATATGTTGCAGTAAAAACCCGTTTTTTAGTAAGAACGGGTTCTTAGTTAAAACGCGTTTCACTGAATATTTTTGTGGCAACTAGAGTTTACTGATGTTGGTTGAGTTTGATTCAAAGGTCTAGAATCTTCATTTTTGACCTTCCGCCTCATTTTGGATGTTTATTTTCAAAAAATTTTAAACGAAAATGTCAAAAATTACATCCTCTACAACTTTGCTTCAATTTTTTCCCCAATCGGGGATTTGAAGATAGCTAATAGAATTATTTCTAATTACTGATGATGAAAGTCAAACCTTCGAAACTATATTCTCTAAGTACTCTAAAAAATAAATATAGGTACCTCTACATATTTATATTCGTTATACCTATATGTATGGTATATTTATATGTAGTATGTTTATTTTCATCAAGCAGATGACAATTTCTTTATGAATCAACATTTCTGGTATTCTCGGGTAAACAACATTTTTTTAATTAATTTTTTTTATCTAGCTCTAACCTAAGAGTATACCAAGTCTTTAAATCAAAAGTATTCCCTTTTTTCCAATATATATCAAATAAAATTCGATCTTGAAAATGACACAATTATTGTTAGTGAATTTTTTAATTTTAAATTTTTAGAGAGATAAGAAGCGTTTCGGTTGAATTTTCATCCCCTAAAAAAAAACACAATTAGTTTTTCAAGATAAAAGAAAATTCAACTACAATTATTGTCAAGTTATAAGTGAATTTTTAAAAGTTTATATTAAATTAATTTATTATTGGGGCAGGTCTAACTGATAAGCTACAATCATCTCATCTAGAAAATGTGAGGAGAGCTTATTTATTGGTGAAAAAGTTTTAGCTTTTTCCTCCAATTTATTTTGAGATAATTCTACATAGCCAAGTCATCATCATCCGAATGTCGTTTGTTTGGTGTCCAGAGAAGCGAGCCATAAAATAGACAGCCCTCTAGCTGGAAAGTAAAGTATTCCTCTCTCTCTTAGTATACAACCCCCTTGAATCGCCCACCAACCCCTTTTCGAATTCGAGAGAGACTTAGTAAACTCTCTCTCTCTTTACATGTATATGGTTTAACAAGTATATAAACGTTTAACTATGAAGAGGAAGGAAGGAATAAGACAACAGAGTTGAGGGTTGGTTGGTTGCTTCACAAGTTGAATAAATCAAACTGGTCTACAAAGTTGGACAAGTTGTGCTCTCAGGCAGCCAACCCAACAGAAAGAGAGTAGCGTACTTAAAGAAAAAGAAGAAAAAAATAACCATTACTTTCTTCTTTTTTTGGTGTGTGTAAACTCTCAAAGAATGTTTGCCAAAAAGACAGAAGAGAAAGAGAGGGGTATACAACAAAAAACAAAAAAAAAGAGGTTGAAAAGTTCGTTATTTGTGTTAAAAAAAATATGTTGTAGTAGAAAAAGAGTTACAGTGGAAATATTATTTATTAAATAAAAGAATAAATCATAACAATAGGGATAGAGATCTAATTTAGGAATAAAACTTTCAGGGAAAAATAAAACTTGAAAGAAAATTATAAAAATATTAGGGGTTGATTATTAAAAAATTATTTTTCGTTTCGCGTATGGAAATAAATAGATTTTCGAAATATGTTTTTTATATATTTTTTGAAAATATATTAAAAATATAAAATTTTTGTGTTAAATTTATATAAAATTTATACTAGAGCGACATAAAAATAATTATATTTTAAGATATAGAAAACATAAACTTTATATAAATTTAACACAAAAATTTTCAAAAAATATATAAAAAACATATTTTGAAAATTTATTTATTTCCATTTTATATTTTATTTATATATTTATTTATTTTTCAGAATATATTTACTATAGAAAATCACGATTGCCGTGACATCTCTTGTAATTATTTAGAATTAAATTCAACCCACCTGACATCTAGTGGCAGTAAGTTATGAGGAAATTCGTTTTGTTGTTATAGCAAGGAAGCCACATAAAAAACGAGTTTATCTTGCTATAACAACAAAACGAATTTTCCTCATAACTTTCTGCCACTAGATGTCAGGAGTGTTGAATTTAATTCTAAGTAATTATAAGAGATGTCACGCAAATCGTGATTTTCTCCAATAGTTAATATATTCTGAAAAATAAATATATAAATAAAATATAAATCTATCCAAATTTGTTTTGTTGTTATAGCAAGTTATCCACAGGTTATCTTGCTATAACAACAAAACGAATTTTCCCAAAACTTTCTGCCACTAAATATCAGGCGTGTTGAATTTAATCCTGAGTAATTATAAGAGATGTCACGCCAATCGTGATTTTCTCCAATAGTCAATATATTCTGAAAAATAAATAAATATATAAATAAAATATAAATTTATCCAAATTCATTTTGTTGTTATAGCAAGGTAGCCACATAACAAATGAGGTTATCTTACGATAATAACAAAACGAATTCTCCCCATAACTTTTTGCCACTAGATGTCAGGAGGGTTGAATTTAATTCTAAATAATTATAAGAGATGTCACGCCAATCGTGATTTTCTCCAATAGTTTATGTATTCCCAAAAAAACAAATATATAAATCTATCCAAATTCGTTTTGTTGTTATAGAAAGATAGCAGCCACATAACAAACTAAATTATCTTGTTATAACAACAAAACAAATTTTTCTATATCCTACCGATTAATTGAATTCATGAGAAATAATAGATCAAATATTTATAATTAAAAGACTGATGATGAAGTTCGAAACTATAGTATTAAACAAATAAATTTGATATACTAGTATATTTGGTATTATGTATGTATATGTTTATTTGCATTAAGAAGAAGACAGCCTCATTGATTTCCCTTTAGAGAAATTTATCCCTAAAATCGTATTCAAGAGCTGTATGGCATCAATCTTATATTAGGGAAAATCCAAATTTTGTTTATTTGAGAGCAGGAGCAGGTACAAGGTAGAGATTTAAAGAAAAAGGGACAAAAGACAACAGGAAGTGATCGACTGCGAAGGACAGAGAGTATTCTCTTAATGATGATGGAGAGAAGAAGTTGCCAGGCAAGAGAAATTGGATGGTCCACGGTCCAGGTTACCTGTACAAAACAACATCCCGAATGAGAAATTTCGAATGGGAAAACAACTATTGTGGGTGGATGAGGAAAAAAAGAAGATAATGCAAGATTTACCATGGATGAAATATCTTAAAGAACACACAAAAAAAGAGAAGAATAAAATGTCTAATAACAACCAACAGGTATTTTTCCAAAAAAAGTTGAGTAAACAACAAAAAAAATAAAAAATAAATCAGTTGTTAAAAAAATATTGAAATGAACTTAGTATTTCTACTGTTTATTAGAATGTTTAGAAATTTTTTTTTTTAGAAATGATCGAAATATTAAACAATACAAATTCAATTAATACAAAATCAGATATGGACTGTTTTTTAACTGGTTATATAGTGGATTTTCACATGTAAAAAAATTAAAAAATTTCTTTAATTATATTTTTGGAGAAAAGACTGAAGTCTTTGGTTAAACTCCTGATGATGTGCTCGTAACCCGAAATATGTAGAAGAGAAAAATAAAAAATATTCAAAAATATATTTAAAGAAATTTTTTATTTTTATTTTTTTACTTGTGAAACACCGCTATATAACCAGTTAAAAAACTGTGTTTAATATGTTTCACTATAAACCAAGCCCCCTTTCCCTTAGAACTTTCAGTGCCTGTCATCTGATTGACCATCCCAGCCCCTCCATTTACCATCTACCCTTGATTAGTGGTAAAAAGCATTTATTTTGCGACATACAACCGGCCCTAAGTGTTATGGACTGTTTTGCTAATAATTATTAAAAATTAAAAAAAAAAAAGAATTTCGTAAATTTTTATATTTTTTATTTTCATTCAAGGTAATTTTATCTTCAAGACATCATGTATCATTGTCTATTTCTTTGTTTATAGTTGCTTTATATTACTTTCTTAAAGAAATTAATTTCTTAAAAATTCCATTGACAAAAGGGAAATTTTTTGCGAAACGTTTGGATTTTAAATAAACGTTTTTAGATTGATTTTTTATAAATGATTTGTATTTATATATATATACAAAACAACCAATAAGATTTTTTTTCAATATAACCAAAATTGTGATATGATGGATTTTTTTAATATCAATTTCTTCTGTAAAATTAAAAATAAATTACTAGGTAGGTTTCGCAAATAAAAGAAATTCTGCTTATGAACAAAACTCAATATATATATATTGATAAATAATCATTGAAGGAGACAATAAAAGACTGTGTCTTCTGCTGGAATTATAAATTTTATTTATTTATAACGAGACTATAGTTTCGTTTCATAAATTAATTCCCGTGAATCAATTGTAATAGACTAATGAAGAGAGAAATGCCCTCGAAACTATAGTCTCGTTATAAATAAATAAAATTTATAATTCCAGCAGAAGACACACTCTTTTATTATCTCCTTCAATATTTAAAAATTCTGCTACCCTCGGCACAAAAACTTTCAATTTAAAATAAATAATCAGTGAAAACTCCTAAAGATGGGCTCGTCGTCTGAATAGTATACTCAGTCTTGCTCATAAGCAACATTTCTTTTATTTGCAAAACCTACCTAGTAGTTTATTTTTAATTTGATTTAATATGTTCCACCCCTAAACTATACCCTTTTCCCTGAACAAAATTTCTAAAGAATTTTGTATATAACTCAATAATACCAACAACTTTATAAAAGTTAAATTTCACTGTCCTGTGTAATTTTTCAATTCAGTAAAATTTATAAAACTGAGGATTGATTAGATGCCAGTCCATGGATAAATAAAAAGATGATTCCCATTAAAAGAAGATTCATTGGAAGATTTTCTTTTTACACTTTGAAAACGATGTTTTGGAAATTTTTTGTCACAATTCAAAGGGTCATTGAAAAAAGCATGTAAGAATTTCATTCATTGACTCGTTGAGGCCCGAAGAAGGAGAGAAGTCTCTCCAAAACATCGGTTTAAACGTGTTGACAGAAAATATTCCAATAAATTTTCTTTTAATGGAAATAATCGTTTGATTTATTCTTGGACTGGCATCTAATCAATCCTCAATTTTATTCTATCAGTTCGTCTAGGAGAAAAAACATATACTATATATATTTGCCTAGATTAATTTGCCGCAACGCTGACTTAATGCTGCCGACAGGGTGCGCCGTCGGTATATTTGCGGCAAATTTGAAATATAATCGTAATTTGGTCTCGAATTTTGAAATGAAAGACTCCAATTGATTTTAAATTAAGAAACATTAAATATATTGATAATTATTCCTCCCCCCCCCTCACCACTCAAAAATTAAATATTCAATTCGCTTTTCTTTGAGCATAGAAAAATCAATCAATCACATCTTATTTGATTTATATTTTATATATTATTTGTTTATTTTTTAATAATTTGCCACTTTTTTATAATTTTTTAAAAATCTAAATTTTGTTATTCTTATTTTTGGATGTTTACAAAATTGAACAACTTAAGATACGCATGCCCATATGAGTTTCTCATGGCAATACTGGAGCAGCCTGTCATACAAACAACACCTGATCTCTTTTAAATATTTGGAGCCTTATATCGATTATCGATCCCAAATTTAAAAAAAAATGATATAATATAATTCTCCTCCTCACACGATACCACTAATTTAAATAAATCTATTTCCACACAAAAAATATCACAATGCTGTAGATTATAGAAAGATTTATATCTAGAGCCTCATTTCTGTAGCTGTGTCAGGACGAAAATGAGGCGAAACTTTTAAGAGACTATGTATTTTTGGGAGTTTACAGGTATACATTTGGAGTGTGGTTTTTTAAGAGGAATACAATTTTTGGACCGAGACGCCGCCCGTCAGGGCACCAGAGGCACGCACGAAAAGCTCGTCTAATATATTTACCATAAATGAATTTTTAATATAATTTTAATAGAAAAATAAACACCTAACTGGGCCTTGAACTTGAATATTTCCGTAATTTCCTCTCAACCATGACAAAATTATGATGCATTTGTTAGTCAAATATAATAAAACAAAATTTGACATTCTTATATAATAAAATTGAATTGAATTTCAAAGTATATACATGATATATGTTTGATAATCACCTACGTAACTGACAGGGAATAACGTTATTGTTTTAATGAAAATAATTTCAATTGTATTTCTATGAGTATTATACAATAATAATATGAATAATAATTGATTTATCTCTTAAAAAAAAAGATGTAGAGATGATTCAGCTGGGCGGGCAGGTATACAAATTAATTGCCCCCCTTTCATTTTGATTCCCTTCCTCTGGTCAAGTAATTTTCTAATTAGCGCCAATGGGCAATTTACTGACCTTGTCTTGTCTACTTTTTAGTACTATAAAGAAGCAAATTTTGCATTCTTCTTTTATAGGTCTCTGACCGGAAAAATACCGGATATCCGGGCAGGTGATGGAATTCTATTTGTTGAATAATTTTTTACGCATTTCGAATGATCTTACCGATGGTTTTTTTCATAATTTTGATTTAGAATTTAACGGAAATAATTGATTAAAATTTGATGAATATTTTTTTCTTCATTGCCTATTTCACATTTTTATTTTAGAGAAAGATTAAAGTTTAATTATTGCATTCATTTATGTCATCTATCTGTAAAACTATGAAGTTAATTTCACACGAACAACTTCATTTGGTAGTATGTACGGTGCCCCTAAGGTATAGAAACTAAGTTGAGGAAAATAAAACATATTTTGTGGGCGTTAGAGCCAAAACTCACTTGAAAATTCAATAGTCGAATGAAAATAAATTTCGTAAATATTCAAAATTCGAAAAAATCAGCCAGCTACGATATAGTAAACTTTTGGTTCAATCGACATAACCCTTGTACCTACCCCATTACTTAAAGATTGGTGTGTTTTTTTTTTTTTAATTCTAACTTGTTATGGGATTCTGAAATAAAAGAAATATTTAACGCGAAGGAAGGAATATTATAATACATACGTGCGAGAGAAAAGAACAAAAAAGAGTCAAAAATCAAAATAAAATCAAAATTTTAAAAATATTCCAAAAAATCAATGTTTTAAAATTTTCCAAAAAATCAATATTTTGAAGAATTTTCAAAAACCAAAACTTACACATTTTCCAAAAAATTCAAAATTTTCAAATTTTTATTTTTAATTTTGTAAAAAAATCAAAATTTTCAAATTTTTATTTTTAATTTTGTGAAAAATACAAAATTTAATAACATTACTACAAATTAATATGGGGAATGCAAATAAATTTCGTAAATATAAATTAACTACTGTTAGTAAGTTACATTTATATATAACAATATATATAACATAAATAGATATCTACAGAGGGGTGAACCAGGATTGGAATTAGGTGTACACAGTTAGTGTCTTTGGAATTACTTTTGAATTCATTAGATAATCTATTGTCATCTACTTGGAAATGAAAGTGGAAGTAGGTGTACACAATTTTAGGTCGCTGTTCACCCCTCGGAATTTACTATATAGGTATATACGAAAATCCATGTGCTTTTCAATATCTAATTACTTTTCCCCCTTTAAATTCACATATATGTATATCGTGTCACGACATTCAGAGATTTTTTTCATAAAAATAAAAAAATGTATTCGATTTTCATGAAAAATGTTTTACCGATAAAATGTTAATGTGGTGAAGGCGATTGATTACGTCAAAGCAGTCATTGGACTACTCGTCATTGACGATGATAATTGACGATGATAATATAAAAATGTTAATCAAGTAGGAAAAGTTGAAAAAAAGTAACACCCGCACAATATTTATAAAATAAAAAAAAAAATAAACATTTAAAAAGTTAATATTTTGATTTCATTCAATTATATATAAATGAGTATTAAATATTTTTCACTGAATTATTATTTTTACATTTAAAATGACAACCTGAATAATATTTATATTGGATTTTATTATTATTTTTTGTAAATATAAAAATATTAATAAATATATAATGTTTACTATGCTCTCTGTTGTTTTTCCATAAAAAAAATATATATATAATTAAATAAATGATTGATTTATATATTTTTTTAATTAATATTTAGAATTCAAATTTTATATTTAACAAAAAATATTTTGTTTCGATTTCAAACTGTTGACATTATTTTGGAAATTATAAAAAATTGGAGAAAAATTGAAAATTTATTTAAGACATATAAATCCTTTTAGCAAATTTCACAGATAGTGGAGAGACAGTAATTAAGTTAGGAGGAGAGTATCTTTAGTAATAAATTTTTAAATATACTTATTTTTACTAAATTATGCAAAATTTATTTTTCACTATAAATAAGGGACACGTAATTCAATTTTCTAATTTCTAATCATCCTAATAATTTTTGTAAAAAACCATTTGTTTGTTTTAAAATAAGTAAATTAGTAATGGCAGATATTAGAGATTATTCAAAGTTAATCATAAGTGAGTTAAAAAATAATAAAAAATTCCTACTATAAAGATGTTAAGGACGTATGAGGTTTATTAAAATACTAACAATTTAATAGTTATAATCTCTGAGTTTTGATCCTTTTTTAGATCACGGTAAACGTTGTAAAGAGGAAAAATATATAATTTCAACAAATTTTGTAAAATTTACCATAATATCATTAAGGTAGTGACGATAATTGTCAGAGAGCAAAAATTTAATTTGGTACTTGGATGGATCATTGAATAGAGATTACGAATCTATCCGAAACAAGTGTGCTTTCTTTTATTAGCTCTAAAAAATAATAAATTTTGAATCTGTGGTTCTATTTTAGATTTAAAAGTCGCAGAAACTTGAATGCTTATTGGTATTCCTATATATATCTACCTATGTTTGTTTTCAAGATCCATGTAGGCTTTATATAATATTATACACATATACATAAAACAAGCAAATATAATTACCTATTATGTAGGTTACAAAAGTGCCTAAACCCGCATGATGACCTTGACGAAACAAACAAACAAAGAACAAGAGAATCTATCCATCCTACTTGAATGAAATTATAATCTCTGATGTTAAACAAAGTGGAAGAGATTGTTCTCTACTTACACACAATTAGATGAAGAACACGTTGTCTAGTCATAGAGTGACACTTACCTGAAACAAAAAGAAAACAAAAAGAGTTAATATTGAGAAATGTAAATTAAATAGTATAAAACATAAAAGCTTATTTCTTATTAGGAAAAATGAAGTAAGCCGTGAAAAAATTGGGAGAATATTTAAAATATGTCCTAGAGTTGTAAAATTTTATTTAGTTCTCACAAGCAGAGATTACTTGAGGTAGAGAGAGGTCATACCATCATTGTTAAGGTTTTGACCAGGTTTCCTTAACAACTTATGGCAAATTTCGGGATGGCTAATGCGTCGTTTGCTCCTTGTATCGGGTTTTTACGCGGAATTATACAAATTACGTTTTATCTTTTGATGGAAATCTATGGTCATGTTACTATATTTGTTAATGAGCATACATTTCTATTTTTTTCTTTTTTTTTTTTTACTTGTTTATTATTTGTTAAATTGTTGTAATTAATTTGTATTGATGTTTATTAATGTATTGTAGCTAGATTGTATTGATGTTTGGAGGACCTAGCCACCGAGGACTTGTGCCTCTAAGCAGGTCGAGGTATAAAGATTTATTTATTATTATTTATTATTTATTTATGATCATGTTATTTGTTAATGAGCATACATTTCAATTTTTCTTATTTGTTAATTGTTATTTTCTTGTATTTGATTTGTATTGATGTTTTATTTAATTTCTGTAGTTAATTTGTATTGGTATTTTGTTGACCTAGCCACCGAGGGCTTGTGCCTCTAAGCAGGTCCAGTAATAAAGATTTATTTATTTATTAAAATATGTAGATGAAATTTCCTTACAATAAATATAGTAACAAGAAAAGAAGGGAGTATCTTGTATGTTTCCTTTGTTGACCCTTTTAAACCCTGAAGAAGGAGGGGAGATACTCCGAAACGTCGGTTTTTAAGATGATAAAAATGACTTTCCATAAATTTGTTTTTTTTTCGAATTTTATTGTGTCATTATCTTTGGACTGTCTTCTATAAATTCTCCATTGAATAGTAAAAATATTTACAATGGAAATATTGAGGAAGTACCAGATTTAAGATCGAAAACCACGATTTAATTGTTAATTTCCTAAATTTTGAAAAACGTATTCTAAATTTCAAAATCATTTCAATTTAAAAACACTGATAATGAAGGTTAAACTTCAAAACTATAGTCTTTATCAAATAAATTACCTTATTATACAGTGAAACCCCTCAAATCCGAAATCCCGGGGATACCGAACGAGTTTTTTTTTTGACAAATTTAAGTTTGAGTAGGTGTTTTCTCGAACTCGAGGCTAGGTCAAAGTACACTTGTATTTTGCCACGATTGTGCAACCTAGTAAATAACGTCATTTTTGTAACTTTCTTCAGCTTCTCAATGATAGAAAGAGAACCATTTTCTTCAATAAGATATCCAAACTACCAGCTTTCGGCTAATCCGAACAAATTGAAATCCGAACATGCTACCGCCCCAATTAGTCGGATTTAAGGGGTTTCACTGTATTTATGTTTGTAAGTTCTAGATTTTAAATACTCTTTCTATTGTTGGATTTATGTAGATAAGCTTGTAGCGGGATATACAATAAGGCAGAAAAAAATTAAATTTTTATTAAAACAGAAAATTGTGAACCTGGGATATAATGTCGATTTTCTAATCCTAAAATTTTAGATAATTAACAGAATTCAAGGGGGAAAAAATTAATTTTAGAAATTAAATTAAAAGCAATTTTTCTAAGCTCTTATTTACAGATTTAGTCAAAATTAGATAGTAATTTCTTTTTTTCAGTATTTTCAAAGGTAATAAATAGTTAAATTATAAAATAAATAAAAAATTTTTAAATTAATTAAATAATATGTATATTAGTATAATTATAAATGCTTTCATTTTTTTTTTGTAAATGAATGCAAATTTCTTAATAATTCAATTAATTAGATATCACTAATAAATAAATAAATATTTTTCATTTTCTTGCAAGCGCTAAAGGGTCAGACACAGACTGTTGCTGATTCATCAGATACGCTCATTAACAACTTAATGAAGAGACAGACGTGTCCAGGAGATCAGGATTAACGGACTTGATGAGGACGAGGAGCTTCCAAAGGGGATAAATAAAGAAACGGGGGGCCAAGCGGAGGAAGAATGGACCTGGTCACTGGGCAAGATCCCCCCGTGCGTGTAGTTGTGTAATTTAACCGCCCTACAAGGACACTTAATTGCAACAAACTGCTCTTTTATTACAGTTGAAATCCTGATGATCTTAATGGTCAAAGAAAGTGAGAATAGAAATAAGTTTTTGAACATACACATACTGAATATATATTAAAGTAATTGACCAAAAAGTGGACACCTTAAAACATACCCCTTAAAGCGGACACCTTAAAACATATTTCTGTAAAATACGGACAAATAGTACCTAAATTCTTTATGTTATGTTGGCCACTCTTTGCAATACTATTCAGAAGGCGATGGAATTGCAGTAGACAGAATTTGGGGCCTGTTTGCCATATTTTAAACACAAATGTTTTAAGGTGCCCGCTTTAAGGGGTATGTTTTAAGAGTCCACTTTTGGGTCACTAAGTTTAATATAATATTAAGTATATGTACTAGTAAGTTCAAAAACTTATTTCTATTCTCACTTTCTTTGACCATTAAGATTTTAAAGTTTTATAGAGAAGTTTAAAGATTTTAAAGTAAAAAAAATTCGGAAATTTTTTAAAAATATTATAAATTCGATTGTTTTAAGGCTCTCAGATCATTATTTACTGAGATAGAGACATAGAGAAATTGAATTGGCGAGAAGGAAAGTACATTCCTGTTCGCTCCTGGTATCCGGATACAAATTTTAAATTTTAAGAAAATCAATAGTTAACGCTTGATTTCAAGGCTCCAATTGCTCGCTGTAATAATGGCTTCATTGCCAGCTCAAATTATACAGATTAAAAAAATATATTCATTGATCTATTCGAAAAACTCGAGTTGGAAAAGTTGTTTAAAAAACCATATGAAAAGAAACGATGATTCGTGAAATGAAACTCGATTATACTGTTGCTCACTAATTTCTATCATTTCAGCTACTCTTGATATTGACAAAATTTTTGTTCACAAAAGGTCGATGAAAATTAAATTGGTCGTAAGGAAAGTACACTCCTGTTCGCAGAGGCGTAGCCACAAGGGGAGGGGGGGGATAAGAACCCCCAAGTGCAGAGTTCATTTAATTTCTTGAAGTACCTTTTTAGTCCAATAAAATTGTTCTCTAAAGGGCGTTTTTTTTATTATAACTCGTAAGCTATCAACTTTTCGTAAATATCCTTCCTTTTTAAAATGAATGTACAACTACCCCAAAACTTTCCGGGCAAAAACACAATTTAACTGGACTATTTGTTTTAATAAAAAAAAATTCCCACTAAATATTTTGCTTTATGGATTGACCCCCCCCCCCCCCATGAAAATTTTCAGGCTAATTCTCTCAAAGATTACTTTAAAATGAAAGAATGTATATTAACGTTGAATATTATATATTATTTTAAAGTGAAACATACAAAGTAAATTAAGTAGATTCATATAAAATTAAGTGGAATGACCTTGATCAAGGTTACTTGTGAGTTAAAGAATGGGAGGGAGGAAGCCGATCAGCCGATCTCAACTGTCATCTAATCTAATCTTTCCATTATAGAACCAAATCAAACATCCTTTCGACTAACGTTTAATGTTCAATTTATAACGGCTTTTATCTCTTACTCTTTATTGATAAATTCATCATTTTAAATTAACTACCGCCATTAGATTTATACTAAAATATTCGTTCTGAAAAGGGGAGAATATTCCAATCGTGGCAGATCTAGAGCTAAGAGGGCACATGAGGCACTTGTCCCCCCACCCCCCTTCAGACGGTTGGAAATACTGTACTACAAGGAAAAGTGTTTATTTTATTTAAACTTTCTTTCCTTCTATTTTAAATATGATAATTTTAATGATCACAAAATATATAAAGTCAAAGCCAACACTCTTGGAACGAAGTATAAAAGTTGTGGTGGATGGAACATCATCTGAATCGTTCTCTACAAACTCTGGTGTTCCCCAAGGCTCTGTAATCTCCTCCACACTCTTCCTTATTTATATAAACGACCTTATTGATCAAACGGCAAACCCCACTCATTGTTACGCCGACGATAGCACTCTACACGGCAAACCCTCTCTCCCGAATAATCGAATCAATATTGCCTCCTCAATTACTCTCGACCTAGACAAACTGAATAAATGGGGCTCTCAAAATTTAGTTAACTTTAATTCAAATAAGACTCAATGTTGTCTAATTTCTAGGCGCGAAAATAGAGATTTCCCTGATATTCACTTCGATTCGAATACCCTGAAAATGTGTAACAGCCTATCCATGTTGGGCGTCTCTGTCGCATCTGACCTGTCTTGGAATGAACACATCTCCTCTGTGGCGAAATCTGCAGCAAGGAAGATTGGCTTCTTATTCAGGTCCAAGCGATTTTACAAACCCCCACAACTTCTCACCATCTACAAGGCCCAAATCCGCCCCTATCTCGAATACTGCTCTCATCTGTGGAGAGGAGCCTCAAAATATTCTCTTGCTACCCTTGATGCAATTCAGAAACGAGCCGTCAGGCTAATTGACGATTCTACCCTCACCGACTCCCTCGACTCGTTGGCTCATCGAAGAGATGTCTCTGCCCTTTCCCTTTTCTATAGATACTATCACGGCAGGTGCTCTGATGAGATAAAGTCAATAATTCCCCCAAAGCATACTTTGCACGCAGCACACGTTTTGCCGACTCCCAACACTCTTTGCGGTCAAATTGGAAAAGTGCCGGACCACTTCATTCGCGAATACATATATCCCCATGACTTCAAGGAACTGGAACTCTCTCCCAGCCTCTATCTTTCCCAGCACCTATGATCTTCAAACCTTCAAAACCAGGGTGCATAGACACCTACGTCTACACCCTCTCACTTAATCAACTTTCCCTTCTCTTCGGTAATGCAAGGGTCTTTCGAGATCCATAGGGGCTACACCTTTACTGGTGCACCCCTTCTTGCATTCGATTGCATTAAAAAAAAAAAAAAAAAATTAGATTTTTCTGAGACTATCTAAGCTGGTCTAATTATAGAAAAAGTTTAATATTTTGGCAGGTCTATCAGTTATTTCCATTTCACCTTATTATAATTCAGTTCTCATAATTATCAACTTATAAGGTACACAAAACATCAATACATGAAATTAAAAAACAAAAATGTTTGTATCTAATAAAGAGAAAAATGTAGCTTCCAGAGTTCTCTACCGTCCCGTTTCTAGAGTCCTGGAAGATGTAAGTGCGTGAGAGACGCTAATTGCTCCGTTATACTCGTATGAGATGGCGAAAATGTAATTTGGTATTTGCAATTCGATCATTAAATAAAGATTTACGAATCTATACTAAAGCAAGTATCCATTATTTTACTAATACTATAATAAACCTTCCAATATTTCTGCAAATTTCATATAATCCTTTAATTAGAGTAAAGGTCTCGCTTTTTAAGCTCCGCCTCGCATTTGAGTTGTCAATTTCCTACAAATCTGTGATCCGAAAGTTGGAAACTTTACATATATCCAACCTTAAAGTCTTTCTCCCGCCTAGACGAAAATCTCGAATTCACCCCTGTTCCAGTGTGAAGTGAAGTTAAGAAACTTGAGATCTGAAAAATTTAAGTCAGGAGAACTCGGAAAAATAGAACGAAAGAAATAAGTCCAGTCATTAAAATATGTGAATTACTACTACTTGTTTACAATTTAAGCTCATTGGATGTATGAGACTATTAAAATTTGGGAGGTATTTCAGATTCTATTGCATAAGAGCCCAATTACATATTTCGTCAGAAACTATTAGGCTCAATTCGTAGTTTACTCGGGTGCACGGATTCTAGATTTCATGATATACAAAAACACGTCTTCAGAATGACAGGTGAGATCATGTCGAAAAGTCGAGTATATAATAACAAAACGCGGGAACAACGTCAGAATAACAAATCCAAATGTTGTTTGTTCTTTGAAATTTACAATTTGTCATTTTATGTGGGTAATGTAATAATGTTAATCAAGATGATCCGGTGGGTGTCATTAATGGGGAGAGTTCTTTTTCCAGGGTGGTGGTGTTTTGGGAGTGATTGACCGTTGGTGGCGAGGCGGCAACAGGGCAGAGCCAGCAGCTGGGCCAGGGACCAGGGACCAGGGCCAGGTGCTAGCAGGCCCCCCAGGCCACGCCACGACCTGTGAGGGGCGCGTGCCAGCCAGCCAGCCTTTACAACCTACCTCTACCTGTCTCTTCACCGGTTTATCACTCGCCAAGATCAAAAACATAGCAACGATCATCCATCCGAAACTAGACTGCACATATATCACTTGCACATTTGGAAGAAATACCTGAACAACGTCCGCGATTGAGATTGCAATTCAAGAATTCTGTTATTGGGCAAGCGTTTATTGTCGAGCACATATCCTGTACGATCTTTGTTATTAAATTTAATGGGCGAATACTTCCGATAATGGCCCTGGTCCGTAAATTAAAAACCAGCCGAATGCAGTTCCTCTAATATCATCCCCATACTTCTTCTGTATTTATAATTTGAATCTTCTAAATTTGTCGATAATTTGAGCTGTTCCAAGCCCTTTATATTAATTAAAGCGGGTTAGTGGTGTTTCAGAGTAAAAATAGGTACACATAAAGGTTCAACCGAGGGGTGAACCGCGATTGGAATTAGGTGTACACCGTCTTTGGAATGATTTGGAATTACTTTGGAATTCATTAGATAATCTATTGTCATCTATTGTCTTCTACTTGGAAATGAAAGTGGAAGTGGAAGTAGGTGTACAGGATTTTAGGTCGCGGTTCCCCCTCAGGTTCAACCTACCCAATATATTTCGTTTATTAGCTGATTTTCAGAAATTCAATGAAATCTAAGCTCTTAAATAATTTCTTATAAGGAATTTTTCAAATTTTATGTGTATTCTTACTCTGAAAACTTTTAACCCTAAAATGTTTCACTACAAAACAGCATAGCATGCTCTTTGTTTAATCCTTTATATCAGAGTACATCCAAATATAATATGTTAAATTTTGCGTATTATACTTTATATAGACTAAATGATATAGATGTTAATTTACAATTACTTAAGTGAATAAACATATTTATTAAAAAAAATACAATTCTTTAATAAAACAAAATCAAAAAATTAGAAATCCAAAAGTTTCGGTAGAAATTCTTCCTTTAAAGTTAAAAATTTATATTTTTTATTTTTATTCATAGTAATTTCTATCTCCAGGACAATCTCTATCATCTAAACATTTTATGTTTTTATGTTCTTTATATTTCCTTTTTAAAGCAACTATTTATCCGAATTTTCATTGATAAAGGTAGAATTTCTCCCAAAACGTTTGAATTTCTAATAAACGTTTTTGGGAATGTTTTATAAAAGATTTGTACTTATTTATTACAATAACATTAATTAAAGAAACAAATTTTTTTATTTTATTTGAAAAAGAAGATTCAATAAGCAATTAAGAAAGTATTTTTGGCCCTATTAAGTAAATTTGTCTCTTCCAGTCCTCAGCCTAACCCAAATTGTTCTAACAAGAATGAATTATAATTTAAAATCAAACATCAAAAGAAGAAAAACCGTCGTAATTGTAAAAAAAGAGTTATGTACTCTGTTCATTCAATTCTCCTGAATATTCCAATTTAAATCGTTGACACATCCAATTTACAATATATTTTCTTCAGTTAGACTGCTTTTATTATAAATTTTCAACTGAAAATGCATTGGCAACGGTGTATGCATGCTGAGGACTTAAATGACTTGTGGATTTTCACTTGAATTGTAAAAATCCGTTTGGGTAATTGAATGCATTCAAGAAAACGAAGAATAAGAAAAGCTGGAGACTTGAATTCCCGAACGAAAGAACGGAAATTGGACATATATTTTTTGTTAAGTCTAAATTGGAATAAAGATATCATTAATTCGTTTACTTCTTTCTCTTTAATCAAAAAAAAAATATATAATTATTTAATAAATTGTTTGATAAATTCTTAAGATAACGTTTATGAGTATTTTTACTGAGACTAGATGAAAAAAAAATTAATAGAGGTACAACAAGTTTGACTGGAATTTCACTTCTTCAGTTGATCTCTGTCTTTGGGTGTGTGTGTGAAGAGTGTTAAAATTATAAAATATGACATTGGAGATGCGATCTCCATGATCGAACAGTAATCCGAGTTTGTCATCGAAAAAACTGAGTGTTTTGTTGTTGTTGTTGTTTAGAGGGATTGAATGATGAAGATGGTAGCCAAGGAAGTAAAAACAGAGGGAAAACAGGCGAGGGTTTCAGTGTCTGTCTGTCTGTCCATCGCCGTTATTCGATCCAAGACACAAAGCGACCGACAGGTGCACCCCGAGCTCATGGTGGCTGCCCCTTGACTTTCAGGGCACCAAACAGGGAATTAAAGGCGAGAAGAAATCTCAATAAAACTACTGAAAAACCTTGAACATCTTTAAAACAAAAAAATATTTTCTTTTTTATAAAATATTGAAATCTGTACTTTGGAATCTGATCTTTCTTGGAATGACCATATTACTTCTGTAGCAAAAGCTGTTTCATGTAAGTTTGGTCTTTTTTCGAATCAGACGCTTTTTTACGTCCAATCAACTTCTTACCCTATACAAGACTCAAATTCACCCTTGTCTCGAATCTGTGAAGAGGATCCTCTAATCTTGGATGTAATTCAGATCAGACTGACTATTGGTCCCTTTAATTACGTTTTTTATAAAAACTGCCATGGCTTTTGTTCCGAGGAGATCAATGTCCGCCTCCCTGGTGTAATGGTCAGCATCTCTGACTGGCAATCCGGAGGTCTCGGGTTCGATTCCCGGCAATACCCAGACATTTTTTCTGTAAGTATAGGGTCTTGTAATAAAAATCAAGTGGGAGATAATTTTAACCTAATTTATCGCTCGGAGAATTTACCACTGCTCGAAGCCCTTAAAACTTAGTAAATTGGATTGTATCTAACTTTCTGAGATTTGTCTCGTGATCCCGGCTTCTTTCCTTCTACTCTGTTCTTTTCACGATGGAGGGGCCAGCCCATGCAGGCCTTTAGGGTATGCTCCTTCTGGTGTATCTCCTTCTCACATCAATATCATTAAAAAAAAAATCTCTCAAAAAGCCTCATACCCCGTCACGATTAAGTTAGATTTTGTTCTGAGGAAATCTAATAAATAGTCTCTCAAAAAGCCTCATTTCCGAGAAATACGCGATTTTAAAAACACCCCGGCACGATTAAGTTAGATTCAAACTGAAGAAATCCATTTGGTAATTCATCTATCCCTATGAATTCTTAGAGACTGGATGTAACTCATTTCCCCTTTCCGTTTTTTAGTCTTTCAAGACCCGCATCCACAGATACCTTAAACTCCGATCCAATATCTGAAACTTCTTCTTTACACGATGCAAATATCCACCCCGGACTACAGAAATTGTACCTTTTTGGTGTAACTTCTTCTTGCATTAATATCACGATACCTTCAACTCTGACTCAATCGCTGAAATAAAATTTTTCTAACAAAGAATTTAAGTCCCAACAAGGTAACAATTCTTTTTTTATTTCATCTGTAAAGAATTCAGCTGAGATTAATCAATGTTGTCACAGCTATAGGTACACTATAGAATAAATTTTCTAAAAATGAAGTCCGCAATTTCCAACGAAAAAGAGGGGTACTCAAAGATTTTAGTGGTCCAAAAAAATGATGAAGAGCAGTGATCTAAAAGGATATTAATAAACTAAGGCTTCGAAAGAACCAGTAAATATAGCAGCTGCTTTGCCCCTTAAGGGTAGACAACCATCTCGTTTTAGTTAATAGACAAAAGAGTTGAGAATCCGCTTTCAAAGATGATTCACATCGCTAAAATGATAAAAACTATTGAGTAGAATGTGTTAATTTATTCAAATCAATTTTAGACAGTGAAAGTAAGAGAGAAATTTTCAAAAAAATGTTGGCTTCAATATGGAAACGAAAATGAGCCTGTCAATCGTAAAATGCAAATTTATAATGGCTAGTTCCTGAAAACTAAGAAACTATTTTGAAATATAGTTATGTGTCCGGGTAGAGCTAATATCTTATTTAAATTTTGAATTATAAGAGATTAATTCATTACGCTATTTACTAATCTAAAAACTAAATTTCTTATCAAAAGATTTAATTTGTCATTCAATAAATATTTTAAAAATTTACAAATGAATTTTTTCAATTGGTTTTTTAATTTTAAAATCCACTAATAGTTCATTACAAATATTATTATTATTATTATTATTATTTCCGTACATAATTTATATTAATTCGAAAGTTAATAATGGGAATTAAAGACAAGACTTTTTGTGTGATTTTTTTATTTTTCAACCAACGTTTCGTCGACTTTGCCGACTTCTTCAGGGCTTCAAATACTTACATAAAACTATCGTACATTATTTGCTTTTACTTTCAGTTTCTGATGCTTCTTCATTGGTAACGAAGATAAAATAATATACTTTAGATGAATGTGTGATGTGGGTATTAAACCCCTGAAGAAGTCGGCAAATTCGACGAAACGTTGGTTGAAAAATAAAAAAAATCACACAAAAAACTTCTCCTAAATTCTTATTATAAACTTTCGAATTATTATCATGACATTTATATTAAAATTATGAAATTTAATTAATTAGAAGTGTTTTCTATCGAAGACCAAGTGGTGGAACTCAATGCTGATTTGATGCGAAGGCAGAAATTTCGAATAAAATAATTTATTAAAATGTCATTTTCATTCTCTTAAAAAATCCGACAATTCGGAGGATCGTCCCTAGTTCTTCAGGGGTTAAAAGGGTCAAAGAAACCGCCGAGTATATTATTTTTAATTGTAATCATAATCAAAACTTGGTGCACTGGATGATGATGGCCGAAACGGGTCAAAACGTTGGCAATAAAATAGTTTTTAAGAAAAAAATAAAACCGACTTCAAAAAAATTAAATTCAACAATTAAAATACACTAAAAGGTATAAAATAATTATTATCTTATTTAGTTACAACTAAACGACGAAATATTAACATGAAATTACTTTTTGAAGTCGGTGCCAAACAAACTATACCTATAAGCGAGCGTACCCGCCAAACGTACTAAGTAAGATCTGTCGAGTGCGATTCATAAAAGGTATATGTTTGGCACCGACTTCAAAAAGTAATTTCATGTTAATATTTCGTCGTTTAGTTGTAACTAAATAAGATAATAATTATTATATACCTTTTAGTGTATTTTATTTGTTGCATTTAATTTTTTTGAAGTCGGTTTTATTTTTTTCTTAAAAATTATTTTTATTTTTCTCTTTTTAATGATGTTATTAATAGTGATCATATCATCAGAACTTGAGCAAATTAATATGGCACCATCCCTAAGATACCCCCTTTCTAATAAAAAAAGAATCATCAAAATCGGTTCATAAACAAAGAAGTTAGGCCTGAACAAACCTAACAATAAAAGTCTAATTCCAATGAAAAAAAAAACGGGACCAATCGGAAGCTAGATTGAACCCAACGCAAAAAAATCATCAAAATCGGTTGACAATTGACGAAGATATAAGGTAACATAGACACACAAAAAAATTCAGTCTAATAGAGAACCTCCTCCTTTTTTGAAGTTGGTTAAAAATCAATTAAATTTTATTTCAATTTTATTTAATTCTGGTTACAAAAAAATCAACCTTTATAATTGAATTTAAAATTAAAATTAATATTAATATATCACTTTTAACTGGAGGAAAAAATTACTAAACACGGTACTACTTATAAATATTTGTGAACAGGTAGGTATATATTTTGTTTTATCTTTAGAAAAAATCGATGATATTAAAATTGATATAAAAGAAAGTCAAAGTAGACGATTAGCATTGTCTGGAGAGATGATCAATTATAAGGGTATCTTCCTTCCTCGGTGGTCCTGTATATCCAAAATCTCTTAATAAAGGGTTCTGTGTTAAAATCGCGTCTACTCCCCACCCACACCTAAACGGCTGGAGGTAATTTAGTGATAAAAAAATGATAAAACAGATAACATAATTAATTCGTAAATTAGTAGGTATAAGGACTTAAATAGAAATTTGATTATTTTTTTCTTGGTTTTTAATAATCGTATTCGAATGAGTCTTTATTTTTTGATATATGAAATGTGAAGAGAAAGACGATTAATCTTTCGTTCTCCCTAGCAATCTCGGTATTCTTTCTTAAGATGAATTAGCAATTTTAAAAATTATTATCTATAAATGCTGCTGATCCGGGTATGGGACAAGAGAGCGAAAATGAAATAAGTAATCAATCAGATTGGGACTCTGAGGAAGAAAAATGGAGAAATAATTACAAGAATATGAAATTATCTAAACATTTATTAACAAATATTCAATTTATGTCTACTCGAAACGTATGAAATGATTATGAAATGCTGTGCTCTACGCGTTCCAAACCCTATCTCACTGCTAGAGAATTCCAGGAAACTCGAACGCTCATACAGAACAGAAAACTCTGCCTACATCTCCCGACAGCGTCTCCGGGTCTTTTTAGGGTTATATAGTATAACTATCTATATATATAAAAAATTAAGGTTTTGTCTATACATTCCTCCAAATCACGCCAAATTTTGGTTGCACGGGTTTCAAGCAAAGTTATGAACGAAAACACCCTCAACAAAATTCCTATATGTCTGTCTGTCTGTATGTTTCCGTGTTTTCCGCGAAAAATTGCTCACGATTTACGTAAAAACGGATGATGGGATTATTATGAAATTTCATATTTGGAACAGGTGTCTTCTAACTTACGTTTATAGCTATATAACGTTTTGATATTTTGACCCCAAAAGGGGGGTAGGGTCGAAAAATGAAAATTCTTGCTCTTGGACCAAACTCAACCAAATTTTATATACATAATCTCTGAGTCCCCAGAAGGCTAGAAATGCAAAAACTGGGTGCGGAAGGTGGGTGCGTGTGTGGTATGGGGTGGAGGTAGGTTAGGGTATGGGGTGCGGGAGGTAGTATGAGGGTCCGCGGGCGGAATGGGGGTGGGGTGAGGGAGTGAGGCGGAGTAGGGTGGGGGTGCGGGGGTGTATGGCGGAGTCCAGGGGGCTTAGCGGGGTGGGGGTACAGGGTGGGTGGGGTGCGGTTGGAGAAGTGGGGGTTCGGGTGGTGGTCCAGAGGCCTAGTGGGGTGGAACGGGGGCTAGCAAGAGGGCCGCCGAAGGCGGGCCTTGCAGCTAGTATATATATAAAATAAAGATATTAGAAAAAGTCAAATATATACCGGCTGTCCATTGGCGTAATTATTGGATGAGAGGGGTATCCCTTTTTGGGGGCTAGCCCACAGAAAATATCCAAAATCATAAATAAATTGCGAACAATGAAATATATCATAAATAAATATAATACATAGAAAAGTAAAATAATGCAAACCTAATATAGGTACTAAGATGAAAAGTCGAGTAATTTTTGGTTAAAATCGGATTGTCGTTTAACCTAGAATATTTTGAATAAAAAATAATTCAAAACATTAAATCTTTAGCTAATATGGAAGACATTTCGCACAGTGACAGTGATAAATAAATAGGACAAAAATTATTAATATTAATATTATTTTTAATTACAATTGCATTCAAAATTTTGTGGCCTGTGATATGTCTTAAAATGATAGCCATTGTGGGTCAAAATGTTGGTAAAAATATAAATTAAATTTTATTTCAATTTTATATTATTTTGGCTCGGAATAAACGAATTTAACTGAACTTAAAATTAAATAAGCTGACATGTTCTGATGGAGCCATCCACTTGACTTCACCATACAACCTGACCCCTAAAATTATTTATAATCATGTAGGGGGATTAGTTTTTGCATTTTTTGACTTCTGGGGTCCCACTGATTATGTATACAAAATTTGGTTGAGTTTGGTAAATGGCCTAGATTTTCATTTTATGACCTTACACCCCTCCCACTTTGGGCGGTTAGTTTTTGCATTTTTAGACTTCTGGGGGTCCTCTGATTATGTATTCAAAATTTCGTTGAGTTTGCTCAAATGGCCTGGATTTTTAAATTTTAACCCCCCCCCTCCATCACCCTTAATTTTGGATCGATATGCACCAAAATCTAATCAGCTCTTAATCTCAATTGACCATAACTACGTGTGAAATTTGGTTTCGATTTTCAAACTAGTTTTTGAGCTAGCTCGTCCACAAAAATTTGGTAACGCACAGACTAACTAACAGACAGACTAACTAACATATAGACTAACTAACATACAGACTAACTAACAGACAGACTAACTAACAGACAGACTAACCAACAGACAGACTAACTAACAGACATACTAACTAACAGACAGACTAGCTAACAGACAGACAGACTAACTAACAGACAGACTAACTAACAGCCAGACTAGCTAACAGACAGACAGACTAACTAACAGACAGACTAACTAACAGACAGACTAACTAACAGACAGACTAACTAACAAACAGACTAATAGACAGACCAACTAACAGACAGACTAGCTAACAGACAGACAGACTAACTAACAGACAGACTAACTAACAGCCAGACTAGCTAACAGACAGACAGACTAACTAACAGACAGACTAACTAACAGACAGACTAACTAACAGACAGACTAACTAACAGACAGACAGACTAACTAACAGACAGACTAACTAACAGACAGACTAACTAACAGACAGACTAACTAACAGACAGACTAACTAACAAACAGACTAACTAATAGACAGACCAACTAACAGACAGACTAGCTAACAGACAGACAGACTAACTAACAGACAGACTAACTAACAGCCAGACTAGCTAACAGACAGACAGACTAACTAACAGACAGACTAACTAACAGACAGACTAACTAACAGACAGACTAACTAACAGACAGACTAACTAACAAACAGACTAACTAATAGACAGACCAACTAACAGACAGACTAACAGACATTTTGACAAAACAATTATTATCTCAAAAAATATAATTTTTTCGATGTTCACTTATTAGAGCTTTTTTGTAGAGCGAAATGCCACAGTTTCGCTCAATTTTTTTAATCGAAATAGTTTTAGCCGTTTTTAGATATTTTGAAAAAAAGAAGGAAAAAAATTACTTTTTTCATGCACGATTACAATACTGGATCCTACCTTGTATGGTAAAGTAAAATAATATTAATATATCGCTTTTAACTGAATCAAAAAATTACCGAGAATCGCTCGGTGTTCCAGGTACTAATATATAATGCTCCCAAGTTTATTCCATTCTATTTATTAGTAATAATCAAATTGCAAACATTGTCTTTCTATATTAAAATCGAATATTTCTGATTAATAATAGATTTATGACAGGATAATTAACGAGGCAATCGGGAAGGGGATCGGCCACTCTCTCTGACGTGGACTGTTTAATATTCATACTCGTTTTGGCATTAGTATCATTATCAATGATCAAAAATCAAACCCTTTTATGTTTTCGCATTTGCAGCACCCCCTCCACCCTTTTTGTTTTATTTTGGTATTACTCACTCATGTTTGAAATTAATTAAGTCCATTTTGAGATTTTAATTCAAACACCCTTAATATATATAGGTATATAATAAATAAATACTATTTAAAATAATAATCAAAGAGATTTGTGTAATTGAATAAAAAAATATTAAATAAATAAAAATCCTTAAAATCAAAAAAAATAAATAAATTATATTTGTTTAAATTATTTATTATTATTTTATCATATGTTTGTAATCAAGGGACAGAGCATTTTTTTGATTTATTTTGTTTTTGATGATTTCATTAAATATAAAATATAGTTACTTTTTTTTTAATTCGTCAATATTAAATAAATAAATGTCTCAATCGAATGATCTTGTATGTCACATACATAATGAAAGCCTATATAATCAAGGGGTAATCTATTGATCAATAAATCTAATTGGTTTTATTGATTTTCATATTATATAAATAGTATATTCCAAAGTGTTCTAAGAATTAATGATAGGGTTTCGAGCGATGATTGTCTATTTCAACAAACTAAGGAAATTGTGGATTTACATAGTACTAATGAAATTGTTATCTTAACTAGTTTGTGGACGTGTACTGAGGATAAACGTATTAAGTAAAATTGCTTTGCTGAATTGATAAATGTCTGAACTAATCTTAAACACTTTTAAAGGAAATAATATGTTATATATTGCTGTTTTTACTATTGTTTTAAACAAATAAGCCGACGTGTTCTGATGTGGCCATCCACTTGACATTACAATACAACCTAGCCCCTCACTTATATTTAATATTTAATAAAATTATTTATAATCATGTAGGGGGGGGGGGGTAGTTTTTGCATTTTTAGACTCCTGGGACCCACTGATTATGTATACAAAATTTGGTTGAATTTGGTAAATGGCCAAGATTTTCATTTTTTGACCCTCCGCCCTCCCCCCATTTTGGGCGGTTAGATTTTGCATTTTTAGACTTCTGGGGGCCAACTGATTATGTATACAAAATTTGGTTGAGTTTGGTAAATGGCCAAGATTTTCATTTTATGACCCCCCTCCCATTTTGGGCGGTTAGTTTTTGCATTTTTAGACTTCTGGGGACCCACTGATTATGTATACAAAATTTGGTTGAGTTTGGTAAATGACCAAGATTTTCATTTTTTGACCCCCACTCCCCATTTTGGGCGGTTAGTTTTTGCATTTTTAGACTTCTGGGGTTCCACTGATTATGTATACAAAATTTGGTTGAGTTTGCTCAAACGACCTAGATTTTTAATTTTTAACCCCCCCCCCTCGACCCTCCTTAATTTTGGGTCGATGTGCACCAAAATCTAATCAGCTCTTAATTTCAATGGACCAAAACTATGTGTGAAATTTGGTTTCGATATTCACACTAGTTTTTGAGCTAGCTCGTCCACAAATTTGTTAACGCACAGACTAACTAACTAACCAACAGACATTTTGACAAAACAATTATTATCTCGAAAAATATAATTTTTTCGATGTTCACTTATTAGAGCTTTTTTGTAGACCGAAATGCCATGGTTTCGCTCAATTTTTTTAATGGAAATAGTTTCAACCGTTTTTTAGATATTTTGAAAAAAAGAAGGAAAAACCCCACCTTTTTCATGCACGATTACAATACTTGACCATACCCTGTATGGTAAAATAATAACGGACCATGAATTTGTCATTGTACGGGGCAGGGGTCGCCCAAGTATTACAATAACCACAATAACAAAAAACTCGTAGAAAGTTCATTCTGGTGCAAAATATGTGAGATTTTAATGGGGAGAACTGATTAGATTTTGGCCTCTTTAGCTTTAGAATTTCCGGTACAAAAATGCAGAAAATTTCATTTTCACCTGGAGAACGGCTCGTCGTCCGAAATATATAATATATTGAGTCTTGATCTTAAGCTATATTTATTTAAATTGTGAAACCTACCTAGTATTCTTTTTATAATCTTATTATATATACCAGGAGTGGGTAATCTTTTTTAAAATATTAAGAATTTTCATAACTTTTCGGGCCCAGAAATATATAATGACATGAATATAATTTTTTCCGATTTCACTTACAGATTTAAATCCCAGAGAATCTTTTATTTTTATATTAGAAAATTTGAAAAAAAAATATATTTTTCTATCAATTATTTAATCAAGAGTGGATTTTCCAAAAATTCTAAGTTCTAAAGTTTTATCGATTAAAAACAAAGATGTCAGGTGTCTTTTTCAGTAAAATAGTTGGAATTTTTCAAAAAATCAGCTCACTGGCGGAACTATATCTATATTTTGAAAAAACTCAATTCTATGGTCACAATCTAGATTATAGTAGAAAATATGTTTATATTGTCAGAGGGCAAGGAGGTTAATGATCGGGTTCAACTCCCGGAGGGATGAAGCCTTCTGACATGCAATATAAACATATTTTCTACTAAAATCTTAGATTGTGACCATAGAATTGTGTTTTTTTTTAATTAATATTTTATTTGTAGGTACATATTGGATTCCAGCTTGAAATATTATTATAAACCAATAGGCAAAATGATAAAATATGATTAACCTTAACTAATATAATTAATTTATTATAATATGAGCAGTTATAAAAAATTATTAATTTTTTTAAAGATTTAAAAAAAAAAGTTAATAAATAAATTTTTAATTTAGTTTCCTTGGAATCGTGTTGCGGGTTCATAATGACCAATTCTGGGTGTACTTGCGCCCGCGGGCACGGGATTGGCCACCCCTGATATATATTATACTATTGTTATATCTGCCAATTTAATTTTGAATTTGTTTTTGAATTAATCTTTCTTATCTAGTCATAAGTGAGAAGTAATTTATTGAAATGAATTTAATAAGTAATTTGAAATGATTCCGCGACATTTCAGCCCCCGACAAAATATCCCCGACAAAATAACCCTTCCCCTCGTGAATCTTATGAGTAATGCAAATCGACTCCGGTTCGGTTAATATATATTAACCGAACCTCCGAAAGCTTAGTCCGGGCGGGGTGTGTTTCGGGCTCCCATTTTTTTTCTAACAAACACATTGAAAACAGAACCAGCCAATCGTCGGGCGGGGTGTGTTTGGGGCTCCCATTTTTTCTTAATCAAACACCACAGACAGCAGCACTTTCAAAGGGCTAATTAGCCGCCAAAATATGAAAGTCTGTTTAAATTATTCAAAACTATGATTATAAGCTTCTCACTTAATCTCTTTTGTATTCTCCTTATACTGGGGAATATTTTGTCAGAAGATATTATGCCGGGGGATATTTTGTCTGAAGGATATTTTGTCGGGGGATGTTTTGTCGGGGATATTTTGTCGGGGATATTTTGTCGGGAGATGAAATGTCGAGGCACCATTTGAAATTCTATTATTTGGTTGTTAATCTTATAAGTATATAGGTACATGTCAATTATAATTTTGTAAAATAATTTATTTCTAGAGCCAGGTTTAAAGATGCAAACGTAATCTGCTAGCTGCTTAAACACATCAAGTTATTATTATTATTATTTTTTGAATTTATCAATTTTACTTCATTCAACCGTAAAATTGATTATTAACTTTAATGGTATATAAAGATTATATACATATACTTTCCACAGGGTTTCATTTTTCCACTCTAGCAGAAATTCATAAGATAGTTAAAAAAACAAACGCGATCGTCATTTTTCAAATAAACTACCGAAACTTTATTTCCCAGACAATATTTATGGTCTAAGATATATTGTGTTTAATATTAATAAAATTTCAAATTAACTATAAAATTATACGAGAGATAAACTGACTAGGCTCCTGAAAGGGTTTCTTGAGGGGAAAGTAAAAGAGACAGAGCCATTTTGAAGGGAAGGGCAAATAGACCACCCAACATTAAAGACAAACATTAAGCAGTAGTAGTAGTAGTAAAAAAAAGATCAAATTGAAGCCAATTAAATCATTAATCGTTATCTTAAGCGTGGGAGGGCTGAGGTGGAAGTTGTTAAAAAAAAGCGGGGATGAGCGTTACAGAAAAACGTTACAAACGAGATTTGTAACATTTGTTTCGTTGTTAGGTCCTGGACGAGGCTGATTAATTAGGCGCCATGGCCATTGTCTTTTTGCTTTCCTGTTTCGTTTTTGCTACCATGCTGGGTTTTTTCTTTTGCCGGGACATTAAAATTAATTTGGAAACAAGACAATGAAACAGAGGACGTAGATATAATAGAGAAAGAGGGGGTTTGTGTATAAAAAGAAGATGATTCATCGGAAATGGTCATTAAAGACGAGATTTATAATATGATTTGATTTTTTTTTAAAGGGTTTTCCTTAAAAAATTGTAATTGATTTATAATTCAGATTATTGGAAAAAGGAACAGAAAAAAATTTAACGTGAATCGCTTAGAAATTGGGAATTAGTTATTTATTATCATATTTGAAGTCTTCTTCTGCTTAAAATACAGCATCATCAGATGAAAAAAATTTCATTTTAATAATACTACTATGAATAATACTTTTTCTACAAGCGCCATACTCGATTCCGAGCGTATACGATTACTATGGAGAGTATCCTCTACTAAAGGGATTCTCAACCTTTTTCAACCCACGTACCACTTTTTGTGTATCAATAACTATCCGTGCCACCAACAAAAACACCTTAGTTTTATTAAAATGTGTAATATTAGTTATAGTTAAAGTTTAACTGTTAAACTGTTTAATTACGAATACCTAATTTAAATTAAAAACAAGAAATTTTATTTTAATGGAAATATTATTACAAGTTTTTATTAATAAGACATAAAATTGAAAAAGTGCGGTGGTTTTGAATCATTTATCAATAACTTTTGTCACAATCCATTTCTAGCATGTATCGATATAATTTTATATACTTTTTAGTAGTTTACAGCGTACCTATCCGTTATGGATTTTCAGCGTACCCCAAGGGGACGCGTCCCACGGTTGAGAACCAATGCTCCACAGTGTAGTATTCCTGGGGAAATTTTTCTCATCAGTGGTTTCCCATTTTCACTGAATTTAGTGAGTTGTCTTGCATTCTTTGACAATGATTATTAGTCATACACACTTCAGTATAGTAAACATTTTTTGTAGCTAATTTTATGTTCTACAAAGGCTTAATGGGCATTTTCTCAAAAACTTCTTTTAAAGTACTTCTTTCACAAATTCAAAAATTCAAGAAGTCTTTGAAACTTGGAATATAAGTCATTAAAAGAATAATACACACACTGTTAAAATTTGAAGACGATTTACCACACCAAACATGAAATTATTGCAAATTAAAAAATGACATTTTTTAAATAGGGTAGATAGGGAAAGGGTGGGGATATGATCATTATTTGATTTTTTTTTCATTGAGGACATTTCACCATCTTGATGAAAAACTAATATTTGTTAGAATAATATATTCGGAGTAACTTAAAAAAAAAAAATTGAAATTATTTATCTCTTAGTTTTATATATAAAAAAAAAAACAACATATTTGGGGCGATTATTTTTAGTGGAGGGGATATAAGTGCAATGGCTTGGAAACGATCCGGCTAGGTATATGTGTATCCATATAGAGATTTCGTAGTGTGAGTGGACAGTCACATTAAAAAAACATAACCTAAAATTTTAGTTCCATTCATATTTATAGAGTGGTTACGAGGCTAAAACTTTTTGTGTGGATTGACGCGAAAGAACCTCCTTAAATACCGAAAAATTAAATTGAAACTTAAATTTTTTTCCAATGTTATTTAAATGGGAAATTGAATTTTTCGATGAGCTAAACCTTTAATCGACTTTGAATTTTTTCCATCGAGAATATATATATTTTTTTCTCTATAAGTGATCAGATTCTCAACTTGGACAGAAAAAAATGTTGCCCTAAAATGAAACACCCTAATATATAAATATATATTTAAACAGAGGACAACCTCAATGATTTCTCCTCCTAGTAATAATAATAATTTTTATAAGCGGTAGATATTTAAGTATAGCTGTTTATTTTTATTTATAAGGAATTTAAAAAATCAAAAGAAACAAGGACAGCTCACTTTAAACATAAAAATAAATTGAGCTATGTGCTCATATTTTCTTCTGATTATTTTTTAAATCCTTTTTAAATAATAATAATTTGTGATTTTCAGTATCAATTAGTAATAAACGAAATATTCAAGATTTCGAAAGAGAAATCAAAAGTGTTTCATGATAAAAATGTAGAAAGCAGATGTTCGAATATTAAAAAAAAAAAAAAAAAAAAAAAGAAGGCACCTACAATTTATACTAATTTTCAAAAAATAGAGAGAAAGTTCAAGGACGAATGAGGAAAGAAACGGGATTTGAGCTGAGAGGAAACGAAAAAACTTGCCTCTATTACATTTGAATATCAACAGGTCTATAGATGCACAGAAATATTATTGTATAATAATAAAAAAATATGGAAAATCGTTAGAATTAGAATTTTTTATTAAATTTACAAAATTTGAAGTTTTTTTCATCCAATAATCAAATATTTTCATAATTATTTTTAATTAAAATTTAATATGTATATATGTATGTATGTATCAGTGGCGTGCGGTCCATGGATCCTGTGGATGCGGCGCATCCTAAAATTTCAAGCATTTAGAGTATTTTCATAAATATGTACAGTATATTAGGTCGACTTCAAAATTTCAGGAGAATCTTTAAATTTTCAAATTATTATTTCAAATCTTTCTATAAAAATCATTTTTTGTTTTGAAAAGTATATTGGTTTTGGAAATGAAATGAAATTGTTGCATATTTTCAAGGGGCAATTAAAATGAATGATTTTTCCGAAAAGGGTGCCGATAGAAGGTTTGAACTCCCTGCATGGTATATCTTCCAATTCAAGCATGATCAAAGAAAAGTTCAGACGAGTTTTAGTCGAATAAAAATTGTTCTAGCTGAGGAACTATTAAAATAGAAAAAATACAATAAATAAAGATGATTGGAGAACCTCTGGACTAATCCATTTCTAGGACCACTCAATATATAAGATCGGAAATAACGAAGAGTGCTATTAGATTAGGTGCTTATAAGTCATAGTAGCTTGCTTTTAGCAATAGAATTATGAGAAATTTAAGATTTTCTTAGAGGACAGCCTGATTCATTTTGGAAGATGGTCGATTTCCATCTCAGGGACTGTGGAGTTTAAGTCACAAGAATTAATTTCTGACTCCTACAGTCACTGACACTAACCAGTATCCGTTTGGGCCGAAAGGTCCCAAAATATATTTCTTAAAAATTTAATGTTTAATTTGAAAAATAACGAAAATGATGAATATTTAAGAAAAAAAAGCGAAAATTTTAATATAATAATATAATTTTAAAAAATGAAGTGTAGTTTTTTGGACAGTATCCCCTGGTTGAAAAGTCACCGACCTCCACTGTTTATTATGGTGGCACAAAAAAAAAACGAATATTTTTTTATTTTTGGTTTCGAAAGAAAATATGTTAATTTATTATGTTTTTAAAACCAGCTCAATTAAAAAATTTTAAGAGGTAGCTCAAGAATTCAAAAATTTCCAAAATGGTAAAAAATTTAATTTTTTTTTTATCTTCATGTTATTATTACCTACGTTAAAAATTATAAATATTCTTAAAATTTCAATTCGATATATAAATTTATAGAAGTGGCTCAAGATTTTTCTAATTTAAAGCAGTGCACTCTTAGATGTTTTCAAGTGACCTGTAAATATGAACCTAGTGAAAAAATAAAACCCTATCCACACTACATAGTTGACCCTATCACTCTTGGACTCAGCAGATAGTATATTGCCCAAAACTCATGTACATATTATTAATTTAATTTAATATATTTCCTTAGAAAGTCGGACTGGTAAGCTAAATACGTAGGTTATAATGAAAGGCAGTCCATAAATTATTTAAATTTTATTCGATTTCCGACGTTTCAGAGACTTTTTTCTCTCCTTCTTCAGGGTATTGAATAGTTGTTGATGTGTGAGTATAACTCGGTTCCCATTTGTTTCTCCTTTCAGTGATACCAACAAAATTACAATATTTTCCAACATTATAGCATACATATTAATATTTGGTATATATATGTTTAGCGGCCCGCTGTTGTTTTGGCTACGAGCTTTTAGACACGGCCGCTAGATGACTCAGTCAGATCGAATTGCGACACTTTACATGACCGATAATATTTCAGTCATGTATTAAGTAAGGCAATTCGATCTCGACTAATCATCGAAGGAGGAGCCATCCATTAACTAGGAGCTCCTCACCCGCCAACTAGGTGGGTGGCGCCCAGACAGTCAAATCATTGTTAGGCCCCCACCAACTAGGTGGGCAGCGCGGGCACGCACCACGCAACCACAACCCGTAACATATGTATATGTTTATTTGAATCAAGCAGAGGACAGTTAAAACTATAATTTACAAGAATAAATTTTATATGTTTGATCCCTATGGAGTAAACTCAACCTTTCTGAAATAATTAAAAATAATCCAGCCCATCTCGGAACTAATAGATGACAACCTCTTGTGCTTTTCTTAAATACCTATTGGAAGAATATTCTAAAAAATAAATCCATCTATTTGGCCCTTCTCGTGTGCGTTTCTTCCCCCTTTAACAGCCCTCTCCCCTCCACTTTTAAGTGTTTTTTCCCCTTATACATTTTATGATTTGTCTTTAGAGTTCGTGCAAGAGAAGAGAGTATAGGACAAGGCCAGCCGATGCTGATCGATATGTCAATGATGCTCATTTATTATTATAATTTTATTTTCACTTGAATCGCGGCCAAAAAATTCGCTTTTATATCATGCGAGGAGCTAAAATAAAAAATAAAAAAATCCCATTTTCAATCGATCAGTGGTTATTTTTGAAATAGGGCCAAGAGAACTAACTCTAGTCGCTTGCTCGGTCGCAATAGAGAGAGAGATGATGCTTAAGGAGGAGGCTGAATCGTTCTTATCCAAGGTTGAGAATTTAAGACGATAGATGGATTTCCAATTTACAACGAAAAAGAAAAAATGTGTTGTGATTTTATCATATACTTGTCCCCTATCGTGTTTTTACTTGTATTTATTTTTATATCTCTCCTAAAAATTAAATTTATTAACCCTTTCCAAAAATACTGAAATGATACAAAGTGTCATCCTTTATCTCTCATTTTCGGATTTTTTAAGAAAATAAAGTTTTACTTTTAAAGGAATTTTAATATTTATTTTTATATCTCTCCTAAAAATTAAATTTATGAACCACTCCAAAATTGGTGAAGTGATACAAAGGGTCCCTTACCATTCATTTTCGGATTTTTTTAAGAAAATAAATTTTTACTTTTAAAGAAATTTTAATTTGTTCTAATATTATATTATATACAGAGCTCGAATATAATATTTATTTTTATATCTCTCCTAAAAATTAAATTTATGAACCATTTCAAAATTGGTGAAGTGATTACAAAGAGTCCCTCTCATTTTCGGATTTTTTTAAGAAAATAAAGTTTTGCTTTTAAAGAAATTTTAATTTATTCTAATATTATTTTATATACAAGTATTAATAAAATGAAAATGTTTTCAAGATCCGGTAGGTACATTTTTCTAATAAACAATAGAAGAGTTTTTTTTTTTTATATATTATTTATTGGCATCGGGCACAAACCCATTTTGCCAGCCAATACAATAGAAGAGTTATATTTTATCAAATCAACTAATTAAATGAATTTCCTAATTTTTATAAACATATATAAGTAAATTTGTAATGAACTATTAGTGTCCTTTAAAATAGAAAAATCTAATCATTTGATAGAATAAAATAGCAAATATTAGAAGTATTTTCTTATGGAGACTGACTTTTTTTTTGATGAGATTGATGTGAGGAGTTCATCAAAAAGGAGCATCACCTAAAGACTGGTAGAATTTACTGGAGAATTGTTGAAAAGGCGGCTCAAGGTCAATGAAAAATAAAATTTCGAATAAAAGAATTTAATGGATCGTGATTTTCATCATGATGAATTTAGCAAGAAATAGCAATATCAGAGCACTGTTGAAGGAGAGAAGAACCGAAAGACGTCTTAATTTATTCTTAATTCCCAACACAAACTTGATTTTAATGAAATTGATGAGAAAAGGAGTTACACAAAAGAAGCGCATCCTTTAAAGGCCTGAGTTGGTCCCTCCATTGTGAGTTGTTTTGGCAACATTTTTCGTCCCCAAAAACGAAAAAAGGCTGAATCTTACGTAAAAAGTACAAAAGAAAGACCTGATTAGTACAATTTTACTACATCCATAAAAACTCAAAAAGATCTGGATCTTTTTGATAACGAACCAAAAAATACATGTTTGGAAAGTTTTTATTAGAATATATGTACTTCGAACGGAATATAAGCTCTGAATCTGATGAAAAAAGACAAAAAATAGTCGTTTGTTTGTTTGTTTTTGGAATGATTAAAAAAAACATTTCTCGTTGTCTCTTTTAAATTCTGAAGAGAGAGAAAAGTTCCTCCAAAACGTCGTTTTTTCAATAAGATGAAAATGACGTTCCAATAAATTCTTTTACCCAAAATTTTGTTTTCATTATCCTCAGGCTGCCTTTCCATCAATTCTCCATTAAAATTGCACTGTTAAAAAAAAATTACTATATGTTTACAATACAAATAAATAGGAAATTTACAAGATTGCGTATAGTAAAAAAAATACTATATTATATTGGTAAAATCACATTAGCTCATTGAAAAAAAGATATTGTAACCATTTTTTCTTGTATTTATTAATTAGATTCGGTTTAGTTGAAATATGTTGTAAGATCACAATACTGGTATGTAATATTACTAAAAAGTTTTGAGGCCGGACTTCCCATTTTTTATAGTAAAATTAGATAATAAATTTTTAGCAGTGTTAATTAAAGTCTTTGAGTGAATTTAAGATTCGAGCCTGCTGGCAGGAAATTGATTGATATCTAGGGATGGCAACGATATATCGATTATTTTTTTTATATCGATATATTCCTTGCGATATATATCGAATATCGATATATGACTTACGATATATATCGAATATCGATATATGAATTGCGATATAAATCGAAAAATATATCGGAATTTTTTTTCACTTGTAAATACCAAAAGAGTGCTGCAATTTTTTAGGAAATTTTTATTTCACAACATCACAACTATTAAAAAATACTTTGAATAGGTACTCTAAACTCAAAAAAATAAAAATTTATGTCATGTATTGTAATAGAGATGGGAAAAAAATACCATAATACTAGAAAAATATCGACAAAAAATCTCAGCCGTCTGAGTGGCAAAAGACGGTCCAAGCTTTTGTTTTTGGAATCATTTTTTTAAATGTTTTTTGTGTTTTTTTAAGTTAATTTTTAAATTTAAGAAAATATACTACACATGACTGTGAATATTGACTACTGTTTTTGTTATATAACTAGCTTTGAATATAAAAAATGTATTTTTAAGATTAAATTATTTTTACTATCATAGGATGTTTTTATTTCTCAATAAGTTACAAATATCTACTGGTTAGTTTTTGACATGTTAATATCTAAAAAATAATTAATAAAAATATATCGATATATATCGTACATATCGATATATTTTCTGCGATATATTTATGTATCGATATATTAAAATAATTTGCCATCCCTATTGAAATTTTTAAAAATATCACTTCATCGTTGTTTAAAAACTTTAACCGTTTTTTAAGAAATTTTGAAAAATAGTAGTTTGTTTTGAAGATTACAGTATTTTCATAAATTATATATGCAAAAGTAAAAAAAATTCTCTCTCTACTGTATAGAAAATGTATTAATATGTTTCTAATAATATATAGTAATACTTAATACTTTTCTGGTTATCGGGGCAATTTCGTTTTCTTCTTCTTTTTTAATAATAATTTGAAAAGTCACGCCAAGCTTAATAAATAAGAAACGTCGTGGTTTGCATTTTGAAAGGATGAATTCGGACTCTCCCAATCGTTATTTAAAAAAAAAAGCACTGGTGACGGTTATTAGTCGGCGAATAATAATCATCTGGATGCTGATTTTTTTTTGTCGATTCCTGGAATGCATAAAGGCCAAGTTTTTTTTTCAGAAATATTATAATTATCCTGAATTATTATTAGAATAAAATCATTAGCAAGGCAATGATTATGCAATTTTTTAGGGTGTATGAATTTTTAAAAAGTGATGTAAATTTGGATATTGTTGAAATATACTATAATTCAATACAGATAATATTCTCATGTACCATTCAACTAGCCTGGGAAATAATTTTGATTTTTCTAATCCCAAAATTTTGGATTAAGAGAAGGATTTAGAAAAAAAAAATCATTTTAGAAATGAACAACAAAAATTCAATCAAAAAATGTCAAATATGGACACTTGGATAATTTTTTTAAGACGTGGGGTTTCATCAAAATTTCCTCACAATTAAAAATTTAATAATGATTGAAATAATAATAAAAAGCATTTTTGAAAATCTTATTTTCGTAAAAACAAAGGGTCTATTATTACTAAAAGGTGCTTTACGAAAATTAAACTAAGGTGTATAATTTTATATTCAAAATTTAATCAAATTTTCTTAAAAAATTGTTAATTTAATATTAAAAAGTGTCTTTTTTTTGTTTTGTTTTTTATGTTGAGTATATATATATTTTTTTTTTGGAGAGTCGGGTTGGCCAAGCTGGTTGAGGCGCTGGTTCCGCTTCAGCATCGTTGATGACGATGTTCAAGCGGGAGGCCCGGGTTCGAGTCTGGCTAGTATATAACATTTCTTCCGGCTAAAGCTCGGTTCCCTCACTAACACTTTTCTGATGTGCCGTCTAAATGGGACTTGTTCCCGATGACAATAAATAAATATTTTTTTTAATGATGTGGTTGTAAGAAGGTGTTACAACACCTATAATTCATGATTAATCATTAAATTTCTGAAAATTAAAAAATAATCACGGAATTCTTTTGAAAAATATATTTTATTTATTGTATTTTAAGGCTCTAAAGACGTGGATTTTTTCGAAAATTTTCACACAATTAAAAATTTTTAAAAATGATTGGAATAATTAAAAAGACAATATTTTAAATATGGAAATGGATAGGGAGTATTTGTTGACGCGATGCCTAAATTATTGTAAAAATAATCAATATGTAAAATTTTTAAATTTTAAAAATAAACAAATTTTGTTCAATTTAAAGTCTGAAACAAAGATCTTATAAAATATGTTTTATTTCATGTCAGAAGCGATCGGCCCCGTTGTAAAGTAAAGTAAATATGTTGGTGAAAATTAAGCCTTTAATAAAGTTAGAATTTTGAAAAAAAGATATTTTTTTAAAAACTCAAAAACTCGCTTGTATTTATTTATGATTTATTGTATTTTCGAAAATACCGAAAACTACTTTTTATAATTGTATTTCTTTAATTAGAAAACGATTTTATTTCTAGTTTCTACTCACCTCTCTAGAGAGAGTTCTAGTCCATGAAAACGCATTCCGAATTGCTATTATCTAATAGTTTGAGGTAATATAATATATCAAAATACTAATAAATCTAAATTTGGTAAAAAGTCGCTAGGCGATAAAAATAAAAAAATAAAAACTACTCTAGCGCACATGTTACTAGTTTGGTTCGCTTCTTAATTCGATTAAGGGAGGCAATTCGACCCCCTTGAGCGGTCTCATCGGATCCCTTTCCCGTTGCCCTATCTATCAATCCAATTTTGATAATTCAATTTTGTTCTCTTAGGAGGGAATCGGGTGCTTTTTCTGCCATTTGTTCATTTTTCGGGTGAAATCCCGCCCCCACCCGGCAGCCAATAAAAGTGAAAAGTGATCAACTTTGACATTTTCGTTTTCGAACAATTTATTTATCGACTTGCGAGTGTGTGCGTGTGTGTGTCTTTCTTTTCCATGGAATCGGACAATACGCCGGCGATTTGCTAGGCAAGTTTTTTGGCCGAGTGCCACCTGAGAGGGAAATCAGGTTCATCGAGGATTCCCACAGCATCTCGGCTGATGGCTAGCGATCTTTTTGCCCCGGGAGTCTCTACCCTTCGCAGCTGATCTCATTAATAGCCTTGTTCCCATGTTCCCAATTAACACCGCGCGGGGGCGACATTTCCACTTCCTATGATTTCCCCCTACTTTTTTATTTATTATATGGGTTTTCTTAGGATTTTTTTGAAATTTAGACAGATTATTATTTAAATACTTCTGCATCGATTGGTGGCAAAACGAAATTTATGAACAATATAGTTCCGGAGATATTAAATTCCAAAGATAGAATTTTTCAGACTCTTATACATTGCACTGTGATATCGCAAAGTTTACATGAATATTTAATTATAAATAATAAACTCTTCTTACCATTATTATAAAAAACTAAGCCAACATTAAACAATAACTAATACTAATATTTCATTATTCGTGTCCATGATTAATAAAATTAAAGGAATCGTAGGGAGTTGGACAATATATATCATAATAATCATAATAATCTTCTTAATGACATCTTAAAAAAACATTCTTTATTCAATTTGATTCTTTTAGTTTTTTGACAAAAAACAATTAATTTGTTTAAAAGGTTTATATTTTATGTTAGTTGATGAATTGAATGAATTGTGATAGAACAAAGAATACTGTTTGAAATGTTTTTTCTCGTAGTAAAAAATCCTGACAAATAAGTTTAATAAATGAGCCACTGAAGAAGTTGCAAAACAGCAACGGAACGTATCCCATATTTAATCAAAACTTGAATTTAATTTAATTTAAAGTCTTGTCCAACTCCCTACGATTCCTTTAATAAATAACTAATACTTTTTTAAGAAAATTTTAATTCATAGTAACAACACAGTTTCTGAGATACTAATGAATAAATAATGAAAAATTTATAATAAAAACAAGCTGGCAACAACGCATTTATTTAACCTAAAAAGTGGGTTAACTTTAGTACTTTTTTGACGTTTTTTCGCTCCAGCCATTGTCGCAACAGCTTTCAATCGCTTATTAAGAACTTTTTGTTTTATAAATCTCTCTTTATAATTAGTTTATCTGAAATTTCTATGATAAAATATATACAAGTTCGGATAGTGTTGCCAGATTTGTCAAACGAGCACAGAATTGGCTTGTAGTGGTACATAAACAGCAAAAAGTCTTGGGCTTATGAATTATGAATCCTTATTGTCTGTCCTATATATTCTAGCATTAACTTTTTGCTAGTATTGTCGCGAAACAACTACATTAATACTATTCTCCATTGGCACGTTTAGCAGGCAATTTAATTCACAAAGTTTTTTTTTTAATGTCTGAAAAGTAAAAAAAAAAAAATTTTGTTGCGTTTATGGATGTACCTAATAGTAAAACGTGTAGTAATTCAGACGTTCATTTTTTATAATTTTCCAAAATTTAATAAAAATTTCGTGACAATCCAAAATTCTGTTGGTGAATATGAAACAGTGGACCGCAGAAAAATGTGGAAGTGTAAGTGTTTTTTCTATCAGTATGTTTGTCGATGTGACTACCCATTTTTAAGAATGAATAATCGTAAAATATTAGTTCTTCTGCTAAAATATATTTATTTCCAATGCGGATTGCTGATTAGATTTTGGACTTTCTACCTTTAAAACTTATAGTTCAAAAATGAAAACTAGTCAATTATCTTGAATTGGAGATATATCATAAAATTCATGATTATTTGGTCTTTTAGGTACCTCTTTATTTTCAATCATGGTTGCAAATTATTTTTCTGAACGTTTCAGACATTTTTATAACACAATGAGCAAAAAACTGAATTACTTATTTGTTCCTGACTTTATTAAATTAAAACACATTCACGTCCAAAGAAATTGAATCACTCTCTTTTCATTAATATAATGATACTTTGTATATTAGAAATTTAAATATCTTTTCTAAAAAGCTAGTGGAGGTAATTCTATATATTAAAAAATACTTAAATAAAGTTTTTATTATTGTTTTACTAAATTTTTTTGTTGAATAATTTCAACCTCCAAAATTTTAATTTTTTCCTAATTTTTCATTCCAAGTCAAATACATTAAAAATTAACTGGATGACTTTTGACGTAAAACATATTGATTTAATCTTTTAATCTTTGGTTTTAATACGGTATAATATTATATTAATATAAACATTATTTATATTTGAAAATAGTTAACATTCCACGCAAAGCTATTACATCAATTTCAAGAATGAGGACTGGACACTCATCACTGAAGTTACATCTGCATCGAATTGGAGTGGTGGAGTCCCCATTGTGTAGGTGTGAACTTACCAGTGAGGGGCTCAATCATGTGCTGCTTGAATGTGAGCTAAACAAAAAGTGGACACAATTGCTATACTGTGAAATCAACGAAAGTGTAAAATTCCCAATAAATAGTGATTATCTTTTGTCCTTGTGTGAGTGCAGTGAAAAAGTTGTGATGGCTGTTCAGAGATTTGTACTAAGGGCTAGTGTAAATATTTAAAATTATAAAATAATACAAAGAATGTGATTGGCTAAATGGTTCTGACCAAAAGCCAGGAAGGGGGGAAAAAACCTTCTCCTTAAAAAAAAAAAAAAAATTATATTTGAGAATAAAAATCAGATTGAACAACTCGCAAGGGCGGTGATTCCATTTCTTTGATCAGGAGTATAGTAATTAATTAATTAATGTTCTTACCCATCATTTTTGAGGTTAACTGATTTAATAATCATGGATAATAATTTAATAATTAAAGAAACAATATAAAAAAATCATTTTATGGTGTTTATTTCCTTCTTCTAACTGTAGATTCAATTGCAAATACATACCTAGGAGATTTATTAATAATAAACGAGTAGAAGTATTTATTTATTTAGTATTTATTGAAGCAAGCACAGTAGTTGGTTGATTTCATTTAAAATCCCGAGAGGAGCGGGTGAGGTGTTCAAGTTGAGAGGCTCCATTCTCTCGTTTCTTGCAGATTCCAGGGAAAGAAGATTAATGATCGTCGGATAAGAGGCCAAAGAAGATTTTATTAATTGGATTAGTTTCCGAGGAGTAAATAAATACAATTCTGCTATTTGTGTTATAATTGCGTGCGTTCTGTTTAAAGGACAGACAGAGAGAGAGAGAGAGAGAGAGAGAAGGCAAAGTGTACGTAAAAGCAACGGGTTACGAACTGCCGGAGGATTTTTTGCCAAAACGGAATTTCCTCCCAAGAGGTTGGCTGCCTGATTAACTCTCGAGACTTAAAAAAACAAAAAACAACCAGCAACGCGACCAAGGAATACAAAACAACAAGATGGTCCCCAATAAAAGACGAATATCATAATAGATACATTTTTAGATAACTAGATGTTTCGCGACAATACTAGCAAAAAGTTAATGCTAGAGTATATAGAACAGACAATAAGGATTCATAATTCATAAGCCCGAAACTTTTTGATGTTTATGTACCACTACTAGTCAATCTCGTGCTCATTTGACAAATAAGGCAACATTGTCCGAGCTTGAATATTTTTTAACATAGAAATGACAGATAAAATACCTTATAAAGGTCGATTTATTAAACAAAAGGTTCAATAAACGATTAAAAGCTGTTGCGACAATGGCTGAAGCGAAAAAACGTCAAAAAGTACTAAAGTTAATCCACTTTTTAGGTTAAATATATGCGTTGTTGCCAGCTTGTTTTTAGTATAAATGTTGGTAAAATAAATCTAGACAAAAATTGTAAGCAACCAATTTTTAGCAAAAACACTTATTTTTTTATCAAGAAAAAAAATTGATTTATAATGCAATATAAATAGTAATAGTGAATAATGTGATAAATGATATGAATAAAAATAAAATTAAACTTAAAATATGTTAAATCCATTTAGTTGAGTTTAATTTATAAAAAAAATGTCTACAATTATTAAATTATAGGGTATACAAGTGATGGTGTGACGTCACAATATAGGGAGAGCTCAATGTAAATGTTACACAGGGGAAGGAGGGGTCTAAAAATCTTGAAATTGTAAAAATTGGGACTTAATTTATGGACGCCCCCAAGTAACTCAATATAAATTTTCTATTTTTTTTTTTAAAGTTCGTCATTTAAATATTATTCAAAAAAAAGCAAATCCATTCTCCGTAACTACTTGTTGTGGATTCAATCTGTTAACTTCCAAATCCTATCATCCATGTATTCCTCGGATCATTGAGGTGAATGTACGTATAAAATACAAATGACAATCATTTGCCTTTCTGTAGGTATAATACTAATACTAATACTACTGTACTTTAATAAAGAAAAATAAGCAAACAATTCATAGGTTTGTTGTTGTTATTGTATCAAAGCTAGCATACAAAATAGAGGCAATTGAACGGGCGTTGGTGCAATTGCACATTTGTCAGAGGGAGGGGGTGAGGGGGTGCAAGGGGGTGACTGGATGCACCCGATAAACAAACGAGAATCGAAATGCATGGCACAAGAGGCTTCTATCTGGCCTGTGTCAGTTGGTACTCTACCCGAAGCCATACCTGCTCGCTGCATATTAACTGTTTTGTATATATATATACAACCACCCACGCATTGCCAATTCAAATCAGCCCCACCAGTCCGGGCTCTATTGATAATTATGATGTTATAGATAGATAGCTTAATATGTGGCCAAAATGCTAAATTATTGCTAATTGGCGGAGGATTCGCGTGCTTGATATTTATTTCCACCCCCTGGGCTAATAATATAAACGATCGCTTCGATGTGTCATCATTAATAAACACGAGGCAGCCGATACCAAGTATCGTAGCGGGCTATCTATCTATCAGCAATCTAGCTCTAATGTGTTTGCGATGTGCATCAAGACATAAACCCCTCCTGGCTGGGTTCATTTGCCATCAGCAACTAAATCAAGGCGTTGGTTCCCTACCATAAGCCCAATCGAAATTTCAAGTTATAATTAATTCATTTTACAAGTAGCTCGGTGTTTGCTTTACAATGTTCTGGTTTGTTTTATATCTATAAGCCAACAAAAATAGAATAGATGATCTATTAGTAAGAATGTAAATCTTGTACCTACCTATTAGTGAAAAAATTTGATAATTTTTCAAGAGCTAGATTTCGGTTTAAGGTGAAACATCTATCTATCTATCTATATAAAATAGAAATGTATGTAGATATGTATGTATATAAGATCCAAACGATCTGATTGGCCAGTGCATAGCCAATGGCAAAGCGTTAAATTATTAGAATGATTCTGATTGTTAAGATAGGAGTCGGGCTTAGACAATGCGTTAAATAAATTAAAAAAAAAATACTTTTGGCCGTTTCGAGACGCTGCCCGCCAGGGCAAGCGGTCCGGAGGGCCTAGGTGCAGAAGGCGTGCCGAAGACACGCCTGGAGCAGCTAGTTTTCAATAATAAAAAAGTAAAGTAAACTTTCAAGGTAGGTTTCACAAAAAAAAAAAAAAAAAAAAAAAAAAAACACATTGAAATTTTACTTACTTTTTTTGATTATTAAAAAATTTGATTATTTGAAAATTTATATAAGGACAATTTTATCAAAGATCTTAGTAGATTATTATGTATATATTATATGTCAGAAGGTTTCGCCCACTCATAATAAATACATAATAATGTACCAATATCTTTGATAAATTTGTCCTTATATAAATTCTCATATAATTAAAATATGGATTTGAAACCAGGAAGTTATTTTTTTTTGAAAAAATTTTTCCATCCATCCATTTTTCAAAAAGATAAGAGACTCAAATTTTCATATTAAAAAATTTAATGTTGAGATTTTTAAAGATCTTTACGATTCAAGATCCTTCAAGTTAAAAAAAGTGATTTTTAGAAAATGGGCTCCCCAACAAGGAAGAATTTCAATTAGAAATTGTTTTTTTGAACGGTTTTTCCATTTTTTTTATCAAATTTATTTTTTAAAACAAATAAGATGATAATTTAAAATGCGTTCTGTTTCTTAAATGTACCTTGTTAGGGACCACCTTTTTAATTTAGCATACAGAATATGGTCAAGTATTGAAATCGTGCATGAAAAAAGTGTTTTTTTTTTTAAATATCTCAAAAACGGACGAAAGAATTTTGATAAAAAAATTAAGCGAAATCACATGGCGTTTTGATCTACAAAAAAGCCTTAAGAGTGAAAAATTATATTATTATTTTATCAAAATGTTAGTTACTACGTTAGTTATAACTAGTAAGCACGTTACCAAATTTTGTGTACGCTGGTGCTCATTAACTATGGTGAAAATCAAAACGAAAGGGTATTGCCAGATATACATTGGAAATCTGTCCGCGCGGCGATTTTGGGGATCGTTTTGGTACCAAATAAAAATAATTCAGCCAAATTCACATGTATATTCTTTAATTTGAAATTAAGAGCTTATTACATTTTGGTTGAAATCGAACCAAAATATAAACTTAATATTTTATCATAACTGTATATGGCGTGATTAATCACCAGCAGTTTGATTTTAATGAAAGAACGATTTGCATAGGAACTAACCCTGATGATAACAGCAGAAAATCACTTGAAAAACATTTCTTTACATATTGACAAAAGAAGATACTACACCTGCCAATTGAGACAGAGACATATTAAGAGGGGGTGATTTATGTTTAGAAATATTTAAATGTTGAATCGGATTCAAAGATATATGTCTGAAGTAGGATACAAGTTTTAAGGAATTTAAAAATAATAACAAGAGAATTTTAGTTTGAAAAAGTTATAAAGGTGGGATGAAATTTTGTTATTAATTTTTTTAATATCTAATAGTTAGAAATTTTTTCAAATTATTAGAAACAACAGATTTTCCCTTAGATAAATTAATTAGAATAGGATTTTCAGTGAATCTAACCTTGATTTGCATGTCCACCTTTTAAGACAAGAGGAAAGGATGGAAGGAAATATGGAAGAATCGGTCTTCGAGTGATGGATGACTTTGATGAGTGTTTATAGTATAGGTATAAGTCAATTCCCTATCTTTATATCCCATAATGTTTTTTTTCCTCTATAGGTAACAATCTCCCGTCATTCAGTTCTACTCGACCATCGTGGGACATCGTCTAAATGACAATCTTCGTTCATCCTTGCCCGACCACCGTGGGACATTTTCATCATAATTATTATCCAATTGATAATGAATGATAATCTTCAAAAGATTTTCTGTTTAAAAAGTAGGAATTAATAGAAAAAGGTGTGAGCGTGGTTAATTGTGAATTTCACTGTTTTTGATGAAATAAAAGAATTATTAAAACGTTATTTTCCTCTTAAAAATCCCGACGATGGATGGAAGGATGATGGTCTTAGGGGGTGACAGCGTTGACAAAAAAAGGAAATTAATTTTGATATCAATTTTATTTAATTCTGGTTTCAAATAAAATTCGATCTTTTACCTGAATTTAAAATAATATTAGTATATTGCTTTTAAAAAATTATTGAGCAACACTTTGTCCCCAAGGTAAAAAGACAGAGTAATAGAGGGAGAAGTTGCAATTTTGTTGTAAACCTATTTTAATTTGAAAATAATTACTCAGTATAAAATGTGGCGGCTACTTAAAATGACAGTTTATGGTCTTATTTACACGACGGTAATATAAATGATTACATGGATGATTTTAAAGAGAATGGATTCCAACCAACAAGCCCACCAAGAAAGAAAGTTACTATTGGTTATTTATTTATTTATTTTTGTTTCAAATAACAATTCAAACAACAGGAAAGAGCTAATAAATAAAATAAAATGCGCTAAGTAAAAAATTAAATAGCTATTTATTTATTTATTAAAAAAAGAGATGACAAGAATTTTCAAAGTATTTAACTGCATAATTGTAGAAATAAATAATTAAATAAAAAGGGAGGAAAAAAACGAAGAAGAATAATTGTATTATTATAGTAGACCTCTCTTAATATTAAATGCTTCAATTGAATAAATGTTTCAATCACGAAATTATTATTATTTTGTGGAACAATTTTTCATTTATGACAAAAAATAAAAGGTAAGTATAATACCTAGTAAGAATAAGAATAATAAGCAAAATTTGAATATAATAATGACAAATGATATTCATTGTGGATAATTAGGATGACATTGAACTGGAACAGCTGTCATATGGGTGATACGGTTCTTTTTTTTTGTCTTTTTCTAAGAAAATGGAAGATTTACCTACTTAAGGTTGATTTTTGTTTTTGTTGCTGCTATATAAATATATATATATAGAAGAAAGTTGTTGCTTGATTTAATTTATATTAAATACTTACAGTACTTTTATGAAAACAATCTTAAAATTTTTATTAATGTTTAAGGGGAGACATTCTCAGTTTATAAATGAAAATTTTAAAAGCAACTATTTATTTAAATTTCCATTAATAAAGAGAGAAATTCTCCCAAAAAGTTTTGATATTCAGTAAATGTGGTGAGAATGTTTTCATAAAAAACAGCAATTTTATTAAATATATTTGCCAGAGGGTGAACCGCGATTGGAATTAGGTGTACACCGTCTTTGGAATTATTTGGAATTCATTAGATAATCTATTGTCATCTATTGTCTTCTACTTGGAAATGAAAGTGGAAGTGGAAGTAGGTGTACACGATTTTAAACCACGGTTCACCCCTCGTATTCACCTATATAATAAATATAAATTATTTTATTAAAGAATCTGGAATCGTTGATTAAAAGTACAAAAGTTTCGGGAAAAATTCTTCCTTGATCAATAGAAATTTGGAAAAATTATTTTTATTATTATTATTTTAATATAGTGCCTGAGAGGTACTATATTAAAAGGTACTAGCAATATTTTTTCTTTGTCAAATTTGTCAAATAAACGGAGATTTTTCCCGAAACTTTTGAGACTTTTAATCAAAGTTACTTATAGAAAAAAACACACACACACAAACAATCACTAAACTATTTGAATAGGTACTTATATAAATAAATAAAATTAAAGAAATATGTTAAAGCTAAAACTAAATTGGAAAAGTTTCTTTCTAAAAAAATATTTTTTTGATATCATATGGCATTTTGAAAGTAAAATTTCCGAAAATGAGAAAATAAACCATCAAACTTGATCATTGGGATTTAATAACAAATTTTATTACCAAAACAGGCTTCAATTTTGATAAAACGATGATCATTTAAAATAGAAAACACACAAATTTCACTTATATTCATATCATTCTACAAAAATTTTACTCTTTCAAATTAATTTTCTCACAGTGTTTTCCTTCAAGATAAAAAAAAACTACTGACAACACAATTCGTGATACTCATTGAGCAGAGATGAAAGCTTTTTTGAGAGAGAGAATCAAAAATAAAAATTTTAAAAAACAAATCAACCTAATTTGCAAAATTTTGACGCCGGTCATCCAATGATGAAAAAAATGCAACACTATAACCCTAGACATGGGTAAGAAAGGAATTGAAAAAACAGTTCTGTTAGAAGTTTTACGCAGCTAGAATCTAGTTGTCAATTAATTAATTTATTATTAACTATCTATCATTCAAATAAATGATTAGGCATATAAATTATAATAGAATATTTATCTGTTTTGATAGAATCTCTTCTGAATTTTTGAATAGATTTTCCACCAGTGACCCCCCCCCCTCCCTCCTCTTTCTTCATCACTTTGCATTTTAAATTGGCTTGAAGGACATCATCAGTTATTTTTGTAAGAGATCAATAAATAAAATTAACTTAATTGATAAGAAACGATAAAATGGAGGGAAAAAACGTTTAATCTTTTTTTTTTTCAGGTTGTTTTTGAAAAATACAAATTGAAATAATTCATCATTAGAGGATGAAGAGAAATCAACTCGTGTGGGCAACACACGACTTTCACATTAGTTTTTTCCTTATTTGAAATCATCATACCAATTTTCTTCATTCAAATTTCTTCAATTTTTCCAAGTCGTTTTGAAAAATAATGTAAATAGCATGTGAAATTTTTTTCTTTTAAGTTTTATATAACATTTGTTCCACAGCAAATAACCCGACAACATGGTAGCTCTAGAAGATGTCTTCTAGACATCTTAAAGACCTCTTAAAGACAATACGAGATCAATAAGACACATTTTAAGACGAATGTGCTTCTAAGCGCGATACAATCTCATATAATACAGGGTGGGCCATAAAGATCTACCACATTTTGAAGAGGTATAAAAAAATGAAAAAATTTAACTAGAAAAAAACTGAATATATTTTTGAAAAGAACATAAAATATATATATTTTTTTAATGTCTTTTAAACATTATATCAGATGAAAAAAAATGGGGGTTAAAAATGAAAATTCTATCCCTTTTGACCAAACTATGTATACAAAATTTGGTTAGTTTTTGCATTTCTAGCCTTCTGAGTGTCCACAGAATATGTATATAAAATTTGGTTGAGTTTGGGCGAAAGGGCTAGAATTTTCATTTTTGACACCTCCCCCTCCCCTCTTTTTTGTCTGATAATGTTTAAAACACATTTAAAAAAAAATATTTTATGTTCTTTTCAAAAATATATTCAGTTTTTCTAGTTAAATTATTTCATTTTTTTATACCTCTTCAAAATGTGGTAGACTTTATGCTCCACTCTGTATTTTTTGACTGACTAATTGAACGTGAGAGTTTTAACTCGTCAATTCGTCTAATTATATTTATATTCTCACTTGAGAATTTTCAGTGATCTATGATTTTTTTCTTACGTGAGAATTTCCAGTCATGAGATTTTTAGCTAGGTTAAATTTTTCACTAATATGGCATTTTTTATTCACTCATTTGAGATTTATCTTTTAATTGGCAACTGTTAATATTAGGTATAGCTAAAGTTATAAATATTAATTTATTATACGAAAAATATATGAGATTTTACTCTCATCTAAAATTTTTCTCTTACTCGAGAATTTTTATTAATTGAAGAAATTTCACTAATTTTCCACTGTTATGTAATTTAATTTTCATTTGAAAACTTAATATTATAATTTTTTTGATTATTTATGTACATCGAATAAATTAATAAGTTGTAGGGAAATAAGGACAATAGCTTATGCAAGTATTTTTTATTTTATGCCAACGTTTCGTCAACTTTGTTGACTTCTTCAGGGCTGAAACAAATTAATTTCTTTACATATTTGTCAATTTATAAATATTCATTCTTAGCAAACACATATAGGCACAGATTGAAATAGGAAATATTTTCAATCTGTGCCTATATGTGTTTGCTAAGAATGAATATTTATAAATTGACAAATATGCAAAGAAATTAATTTGTTTGAGCCCTGAGGAAGTCAACAAAGTTGACGAAACGTTGGCATAAAATAAAAATACTTGCATAAGCTATTGTCCTTATTTCCTACAATAACTTATTAAATTAATATTATAATTCAAATTATGAAAATTACAAAAATTACTTGATTTAAAATTTATTTCTTAAGGGAAAGTTTTCACTCATACGATGTTTCACTTTTATGTGATTTATTGTTTCACTTGAGGTCTTTATATTATAATTAATGTTATGTGAGGTCATTTAGATGAACATTTTACACATGTGACATGAGATCTTTATTGGAATTAAAATTTTAACAGGAGCGAGAGAAAATTTCAAAAGGATAAAAGAAATCATAAATACTTCATGAGAATAGATAAATAAAATGGGATAGAAAAGTAGATATTATGAGTAATTTAATTCAAGTCCTGTTAGAGGGATCGTTCGGACGAAGAGTATAACAGTGACGTCACAACGATATTGCATTTGAAATGGAATTGAAGATAGTGAATTTTTAATTATAAAAAAGCGTATAAAATTAGTTTTTAATAATGATGTTATATCTATTAAGATATAACATCGATCTGGGTATATAAATAAAAAATGTGATAAACTGCAATTGATGATGCTTTCAGTTATTTATTCCTACAGACCAGTGAAATGAAGAAATATAACTACTATTTATTTATCCAGTATATTTTGTCTTAGTAATTTCGAAAAGATCAAAGAGTTGTTGTTGTTGTTGTTTTTTTAACGAAAAGTGAATTCATTTAGTTCATAAATAAATAAATAAATAAAAAGCAGTCAACCCTTCCATGAAAGTTTCATAGATAATTTTTTTTTTTATGTTGGAGAAATGAACTCATTTTAGAATAATGAAAATGTAGTAAAATATCAACGTTTACAAGAAGAACGAAAAGAGAAAGAAGGGAGTGAAAGTGGTGCAATGTAATTAATTAAAAGACATAAAAAGAGAGAGAGAGAATGAGGGGGTGGAATTATGGAAAACGGTAGAGAGGGTGGATTCCAAAACTTCCCTCTACTGAAATAAATCCTGAGAAGAAGCGGAGGATAGAGTTTAGAGTCTCTGAATAAAAAATAAATAAATAAAAAAATGATAATAATAATGAACCAACAGACGACAGAACATAAAAACTTCAAGAAATATTACCATTTTTTTGTTTTATCTCCCTCCAAATGGAGTAATTTCAGAAAAGTGATTAGAAATCTTTCAGAGTAGAGGCAATTTTTTTGCTACTACACTCACCGGCAAAAAAAAACGCAACACCTAATTTTTTTATTTTTAATATTTTTAATTTTATAATATTTATCTTTGAACATATAAAAATCATTAATATAATTTCTAGGATAATTTTAAATATACAAATTTTAATTAAAGTTTAAAAATGTTCCTTTAAAGTTTATTTTTTTAAAAAAGTTCTAATATAAATGTAAATTGTCCTCACAAAAAGAAACAAAGAGGTAAAACTATTTTATTTCGACAATTTGAAGTTAACAACTGATTCTGAGGGCTTTACTTACTCGCAAAGTTTGAAGAATTTAATGGATACAAGCTATCCTTTTATAAATAATAATAATAAATGTTGAAAATCCCCCATTATTCTAAGCTGACCTTTACAAGAAAATATTGACATTATATAAAAGTAAAGAAAATTTTGAAATTTTTTTTTTAGAAAATTTAAAAATATAAAATACTAGGTAGGTTTCACAAAAATAGTTTCTTAAAAAAAAAATTCAAAAAATTTTCTATACTTTATTTAAAATGGTTCACCAAGAACTCACACCATTCTCTCTTAACAAAATTGATATTATAATTGAAATTTTTTAATTAGCTAGTAAAAAAATATTAAATTTAAACAAATTTTAAATTTAGGGAACGAAGAAAAGATTATTTTTATTACAGACAAAAGGATCAGCCGGGGCTCGAACCCGGGATCTTTGCATGTGTACTGCAATGCTTTTACATAAGAGTATTAGCTCCTATATCCACTAAGCTACTGATCCCTGAACCCAAACTAATACCTTTTGTCTATATGAATTATGGAATTTCTTTCTTTTTAATCCTCTCCTCGTTCATTTTTCGCAGGGTAGGCCTTGATTCATTAATTAAATTTAAAGTTTCTTTTTGCCGAGTGTAGCAGAATTTTTATAAATTGAAAGAGACAACAAAGAGTGTTTTCTGCTAGAATAATAAATTTTTAATTTATTTATACCGAAACTCTCGTTATAAATAAATTAATAAAAATTATAATTCTAGCAGAAAACACACTCATTTATTGTCTTTTTCAATTTATAAAAATATTCTTCTCTTTGATTATCATCTCCATATCTATGGAATTTATATGCTGCCTCATAGAAATAGATAATAATTTATCAAAATGAAGTATCTTACCCATCCAGGGACGTATGTCTATTGCCTTTATTGAGCAAATAAATTGAGACTCACCTGAAACAAAAGAAAAAATTCAATTAATGCAAAATTCACTCTCTCTCTATTTACGAGATGCTGTTTATATAGACTATAGACTAACACAACCCTCCCCCAGTGAGGGCGTAGAGATCTCTAAAATTCTAATATAGCTCAATTTATTGACACCATTATCTTTCTCTCTTTGAGATACATGCATGCGTGCAATGGACTTTATTAGTGCTCGTTAGTGCACGCTACTAGTAGCTAGTGCCCCCCCCCCCACCACTCGCATGTGATGTCTATTTATACTAGTAATGTATTTACTGCGCGAGCCATAATTACATATAGAGACATTAGCATTAATGCCGTGGAGGCAGGGAGGGGGCGTAACGAGATGGAGCGGGGGCGGGAGGGGTCATGATGGTGTTAATTTATTGCATTAACTCTCGTCCCCCCTCGCTGGGTGATTTATATCAGAGGCAATATTCCGTCTCTGTCTTGCTTGTGGTAACAGCAGACGAGGAAGGATGCCCCCCTTTTAGATAGCAAGAGTGGCTTTTTGCTTTCAAGTGGAATAAAAAAAATAATATATACGTATATGAAGAGAAGGGATGGATAAAGGGGCGGGTATAGTGATGTTGAACAAACGATATTAAAAAATAAGAAGGGTTGCTTACTTGTATATTTAACCAGTAAGCTTACGGATGCCAGTTATACAAACTTCAAATACAAAAATAATAGGGTAAGATGGCGCAAGATTTCCTTCTGTAGAAATAAATCCAGAGATTTTGGAGATTATATTATATGTGATTTATTATCTTAGGTTACAAGCTATTAAAAAATATAAAATAATTATTTTATAAGTAACAATTTGAGAACTATTTACAAAATAATCAACCTGTTAAATGCGCACTCCTGCACAAGCTATGAGGACAAGAGTGCGAACTTAGGTGTGCAAGAGTTCGCAATGAGAACAAGAATCACAAATGTCACATTTGGAGTGACCATTACCTATATAAGCTGAGCATTTCTCGTACCACCAGTTTTTGCAAAAAATGCACTCGTTCCAATCTTCCACGAGTGGTTCTTAATATATCTCTTAGAAACCAGACATACCCACACTTTTTGGTTTAGCATTTTTCGGCTGATTTAGCATTTATCGGTTTGTCTACTCTTTTTTGGAAAAAGTTTTTGATCGACAAAATCTATGAGAAATTAATTAAAAGGCGTGAACAACACTTGTATCGGACAAGATAGCGTGCGCACTCTTGCACATTTCTGCAATGGTGCGCACTCTTGCACTATTCTGATTAAAAAAACTGAAGCGTCACTAATGTCATCTATTACAAAGCATGTCTAAATGTCTCGTACGACACTGATAAGTTAATTACTGATGTAACTTAAACAGAAAAAATGCGTACCTTTTTAAATTCTTATTACAATTCTGTTTTCAAAACTGAAGAATATTACTTCGCAGACATTAAAATCACTTTTCTCATTTAAATTTTTGAAAGTAATATCACAAACACGTAAATCTTTTTGTCGATACTCTTATCATGTCAGTGGATAGTGGACAACTGACATTAGTCTCTAAACAACATTACGTGTTTAGATAATGGACTCATGCGTACTCTTGTACCTACCACCTTACTATATCTAAAGAAAATCAAGAGAGATGGTCATGTACTAAATTTGAGGTGTTATGGATTATTTTTGTTATGTCAGAAGGGTTGTTCTCATCCCTTCGGGAATCGAATATGAGTGTCCAAAAATGCAATTATATTCTTTAGAAATTTTTTAAATCTACTACTGCTGTAGTCCAGTTAAAATGTATGCTTAAAAGCGTGTCCCCCCGCGAGAATGTATTGGGGTAGTTTTAATTTCTTCCATGCTATATGTTTTTTGGTGTGCTTTTTTGAATCTGAAGATTGCTAACAAAATTTCACTGTAAAAAATGCAAAAAAAGTTTTAAAAAAATCTCATTTTTTGGCGGTATTTTTGCTTACCGCTCGAAAACTATTTACTTTTTCGTAAATAACCTTCCTTATTTAGCATGAATGTACATAAAAATTTCCTGCCAAATTTTAAAAATTGTGGTTTTTGTTCTCCGAATCTACCGTTCGGGCTCATGCGCTAGTAGAATTCAGTGATAAAATGTCAATATTAGGAGTCACTCTATGGTCTGATCTTTCTTGGAATTACCATATCTCAACCACTGCTAAATCAGCAGGGCATAAGCTTGGTCTCCTATTTAGGTCTAAACGCTATTATACTCCCAGTCAACTTCTTACACTGTATAAGGCTCAAATTCGTCCCTGTCTCGAATCTGGCTCTCATCTGTGGAGAAGGGCCTCCAAACATTCTCTTGCCACACTGGATTCAATTCAGGAACGAACAATTAAACTAATAGGAGACCCAGTCCTAACGAAACCCACTCGACACCCTGGCTCACCAAAGAACCGTTTCTGCCCTTTTCCTGTACTATAGATACTATCATGGTGTCTGTTCAGTTGAGCTGAAATCCCCCTTAAAGCCCTCTTTATGGGAAACACGCGATTTTTGAAAGCTCAGCACCCCTTCGCTGTCAAATTGGATAAAAGCCGAACCAACGCTTTCGCCAACTCTTTTATCCCTATGACCTCAAGAGACTCGAACTCACTTCCAGCCACCGTCTTCCGCTCAACTTATAACCTTCAGCTGTTTAAGACCCACATCCACAGATACCTTCAATTCCTACCCAGCCCATAAAATCCCCTCTTCTTCTTTTCACGATGGAGGGGCCACCCCAGGCCTTTAGGGGATGCACCTTTTTGGTGTATCTCCTTCTCTCATCAGTATATGGTAATTATAAAAAAAAATGGTGTATTTTGTCTCACTCACTTTTTCCACTCCAAAATTGTAATTTATTATTAAAGGCTGTCAATTAGTGAATTTTTCGCAGTTCTCTGTACATATCTTATTTAGATCGTATATGTAAAGGTACAGATCATTTTTTCAAAAATTACATGATGTTCGAGTTATTTAAAAAATACGAACAAATGACTATAGCTTGGGTTTTATTACACGAGAACTTGTAGATAAACTTTTAATCTTTATATTGGATCCAAATATGTAATGTACACTTGAAAGTATGTAATGCAAGAGATTTAAAAAATAAAGATTTATAGATTTGACAAAAATCTAAAAAAATTTCTACTTTGTTTTTTCTTATCCAAATTACATATGGTAAATTAAAAAGAGTGGAATCGGAAATGCAGGTTAATTTTAGAGAACTATTTCCTCGGCTTTATCGTTGATTAGTTGAATAGATTTATCTGATTGAAGTATCAATAGAATATTTACTGAGCTTATAAATATTTGGTATCTGTCCTTGTGTCTGTCCTCTCTCTATTGATATTCATCAAAACAAAAAATAAAAAAATAAAATAACCCCTCTCTCTCTCTGTCTGTGAGTACAGTGGAAACAATCCATACATATATCATTGAGTAAAGCCGATTTAATGGAGTCAATAGAAAGCCAATATTGTATCGATTTAGAGGGTGGGATTTGGGATTAGCCAGGGAATCCCCGCCACTTGTTTTTAATGAATCAATGAATGAATGAATGGCTGGGATCTCTGCTCGGGGACAGAAATTAATCGGTCTTTATCAGATTGGATAGGGATCAAATTAAATATTAAGGCTCTGTAATCAATCAATCAAAAAAACAAAGTAAGGCATTCTAGTAAAATGAAAATTGACGTGGAATTTCAGAAACTGTTCAAAAAATAAATAAATAATCCACTAAACACTTACTCAAAATTGTTAAGGTTATTCAATCCAAATTTTCAAGTGAAATTTGTCTTTTATTAAAAACTATAGATAGATAATATTTATTTGATAGTTTTTAAGTAATTTGGTGTTGGTACTTGGTGAAATATTTTTTAAATTATTAGATAAAAAATACTTGGTAGGATTCATATTAATGTGAAACCTACCAAGTATTTTTTATCCAATAAAATTTATTTGTCTTCAACAATTTATGTTATACAAATGCGTTTGGATTAAACAGACATCCATGCACCTTTTTGGTGTAACTCCTTCTCTCATCAATTTCATTAAAAAATTGTCCAGGGCATTACCGAAAAGAAATATAACTTACAACAAATAAATAAAAAAACTCACAAATAGATCAAAATATAAGATTTTAACTATAACAATGGGCGGCGGGTTAGGCCAGCGGTTAGCGTACAAGTATGCTAATCAAGTGGACCCGGGTTCGAATCCGACTCGAGGCAACCGGCTAAAAATCTAATCCCTACATAGAAGTCATAATAAAAAATAGTATCGTAAATTGGCCAGAAGGGCCGAAAAGACAAAAAAAATCTATAACAATATAATAACAATAATATTATAAATAACAAACGTGTACATAATACATGTATACAAATCAAACATAACAATTATTAATATCTACACTCGTGGTATCGAAAAACTTAACTACAGAACCATTAAATCCACAAGAAAATCAACGGGTGTGTGTAGACGACACGACTTTCATTTCCCACTTATTATTTATTGAAATCATCTTACTAATTTGCATCATTTAAATTTATTCCATAACAGTGTTTTGATGGAGATTAAAAAAATAGACACGAGTTCACATAAGTCGAGAGATACTAGTAAAGCAGAAAGATTTTTTAAAAATTCGAAAAATTAAATGAAAATGTAAAAAATGACCCTAAGCCTCAATTGCGGAATTTTAGCCCAGTCACCCAATAAATAAAATGCAACACCCATAGACCAAAATTCTTTGGAATGATTTTTGAAAAAACAAAATAAAAACTCACATTCAAGTAAAGATATATCGATTTTGACCAAAAAGCAGACCATCCCTGTCTAATAACCTAGCTTAAGTTTCAAATTATGTTGCTCTCTGATTTGCTGATAAATAGCTGTATACAAACACACATTCCCACACCAATAATTGAATTTTTGGGTTATTTTGAACCCACAAAACCCGTTTTATTTTTCTAAACTCAGTTGTGAAATGTCACTTTTACTTTTATTATTTTTAGTTGCCTTCTATTTCCTTTTTAAAGTACATGACTATTTTTCCAAATTTCCATCGATAAAGTGAGAATTTCTCCCATAACGTTGTTTGGATTTCTAATAAACGTTTTGAGATTATTTTATAAAATAATTAAAGTTATTTAAACTCAGTTTCTATGTATATTATATTAAAGGGATTTACTATGACTTAGAATGATAAAAGTGAACTTAATTTTTCTAGTTTCTAAAATAGAAGACTTCAAAAATCAACCTCCCGGAAGTGAATGCAATACTTACCTACATCGGTTTCACCTTGAAAGTGAAAGTCAAAATCATTGTCAAATGGAGATATTAAAAAGGTCAAAAACATAAAATATAAAAATATTCAAATATTGATTTAAAAAAAAAAAAAAAAACTACAGAGACTAAATATGGAAAAAGGGAGAAAGAACGAGTGAAATGTCATTCATCAAAAAACTAAGCTGTCAATAAAATAATTTTAAAAAAGGTAAGAGAAAGGGAGTGAAAAATAGGGGGAGGAGGGGAGAGTGAAAAAAATGAATAAAAATAAAAATAAATTAGCAGATTAAACTGAAAACAAAATAATGATGGAGGGTCATGATTTAATACACAATGCTATCAATCAATGGGATGGAATGGAACAATAGGACTTAATGATATTGTCTGCATATTGACATATCCAGCTGAAGGGCTCGGAATAATTACATTCATACAAAAATTATTAATATTACGCCATTCGTGCCAAACAGATTCATATTCAATATAGGGAGAAGGTTCGGACGAAATTAATAGCGATTCGAATGCAATGGACCATATAAAAATTTGATTTTTATTTATTTAATATACCTACAACAATACTAATCTTTTTATATATCTAAATAATATGTAAAATTGAAATCCACTTTTAGGGATGAAAAATATTAGAAATTAAAGAAAATATACATATACTTAGTAATATCTAAAAAAAAGGTTTCCGAATAATCTACTGAACATTTTTGGACAATTATTTCAGAATAAAAATAACATATCCCATACTATAGTGTGATCAGCACACACCCCGAAAGTGAAATTCTTATGCCTGTTTCACATTATTCCAGTCCAGTAGTCCAGCAAGTTAATCCAGTCCAGTGCTGGATTGGATTATATCGACTACATTAATTCCAGTCATCAAAAGCTGTTGAATCGGTCATGACAATGATTTCAAGAAAGGAGTTCAAAAATTGTTTTAAAACTGTTCAATTACTACTGTTAGAAGAAGTAACTGAAGTTAAAATTACAACAATGCGTGTTCACAAGAAAGAACAAAGCGTGTTCACTGTTCAACGTTTAATAGAGCACTGGATTGACCGTCCACACTATTCCAGTGCCGCTGGAATGAAAAAGTAGACCGAAAATCCAGTCACTGGACTGGATCGCTCACTGGAATGGGTATATTCCAGTGCTGGTTCGCATTATTCCAGTGGCATTCCAGCGCTGGTTATGATCGCTGGACTGGAATAATGTGAACCGGGCATTACTCGCCGAATCTCTGAAGATGCCAAAAATATTATAAAATCAAGTCTTTTCAGAGTTGTTAAATGTGATTTCAGTACATTCGCAATGACAGTATTTACTATTTTATACGAAAGGCAGAACGACCGAAAATCCAGTCACTGGACTAGATCGCTCAGTGGAATGGGTATATTCCAGTGCTGGTTCGGATTATTCCAGTGCCATTCCAGCGCTGGTTTCGGTCGCTGGTCTAGAATGCAAATGGAATAATGTGAACCGGGAATTACTCGAGGAATCCAGTAGTTTTTATGGGTAAAGACCTCTGAAGATGCTAAAAATATTGTGAAATCAAGTCTTTTCAGAGTGGTTAAATGTGATTTCAGCACATTCCCAATGACAGTATTTACTATTTTATACGAAATGAAGAACGATTGCCTCGTTAAGGTGCACAAGACCACCCCCACCCTCCCAATGTGTCAGATTTAGTTAAAAAAATTTCAAGTCATTTCAGAAGATCTTGTATTCACCAAACGCCTGAATATAGGCAATCATTTCATCACCTCTTCTTGAAAGCTGCGTAATATTTAGGCTCTACCGTAAAGTACTTGAGTTTTTGTGTTCATCGATAGAAACAATACTCAGAAAAATATTTCAATTAAAAATCTAGAATCCATATCTAGTTCGGTATGTTTTAAAATAGGAAGAATGAATTTTAATTTTATGTATATGCTATTTTTCGATTTAGGTACTATTTATGAAGTTAACTTTGGCAGCACATTAAATCTCAATAGAGTTTTCGGGCAAACTGAAAGTGTTTGGTGAGATTTTTTATTTCTCTCCATCCCTTCAGCTTGATGTATTTATTCTTTTGATAAATAGAAATAAAGATGATGATTAAATTTTCGTGGCTCATTTAATTTCTAAGATTTTTTTTTCCCTACTTTTCCCTTTAATAATAACAACATAATTTGTTATTCCTTTTGTTAAAAATTTTTCAAAATTTTTTTAAAACATGGTTATCTTTTACCATAGAAAAGAAGAAAATACTTATTTAATATAATTATACCATTTATTTAGTTATTTTCATTTTTTTCTTGTTTTGACAAAGAAAAAAAACGACATTTTTTTAATATTTTTCCCATCAATCTTACTAAATTATTGTATAAAACAATCGTGGAATAACAATTTCGAGGAAAAAGTGGAAAAAAAAACTATTTAAAACTCGCTAAACTACCTGCAAAAGCAATTGTTTTTGACTTTAAAAACACCTGTTAATTTATTTTTTTATCATAACTAAACGTTAAAATATCAATAAAATCATTTTATTAATTTCTAAACATGATAAGTAAAAAATCAAAATTGGAGGGAATTCAATAGTAAATCCCACTGTGTAGTCCGAATAAGAGAGTACATAGTAGGTATAAAAAAATACAGGTTTTATAAGGCTTATGCGGCCAATCAAAATCCAGCATCGCCCAATAGATGGCAGTGGCGCAACTCAGTTCCAGGGAGTGAGTAGTAAATACCATGTTCTCATATATAGAACAGAGAACATAATTATGAAATCCGTTTGAGGAGTCCCTGGGGACAGAGGAAGAAATTGAGAGAAGAATCAGCTTGAGCTGGAATAAATTTTGGCAACTAAAATTGATTCTAAAAAATGAAAATATCGATTCACTATCAAAGATAAAAGTACTAAATAAATGCGTAATACCAACAATGATCTACGGAGCCAAAACTAGGGTTTTAACAACAAAACTAGAAAGGAAAATAGAAACTACCCATAGTGGGATGCTGCGTAGTATAATGAAAATAAGAAAAATCGATAGAATATCTAACGAAAAACTCTATAAACTATCTAAGTCTGAAAATATATTAAAAACAATCAGACTATCTAAATGGCGGGACACATTTGCAGAATGAAGGACAGATGGACAAAAAGAATTACAGAATGGCACCCCCACCAGAAAAGAAAAAGAGGACGCCAATCGAGAAGATGGGTGGACGAGATAACGAATTTCACAGGAATGACATGGTCAAGAATAAATAGCTCGTGACAGAAATGAATGGAAGAGGTTGGGAGATGCCTTCGCCCTAAGGGATCTGGTTCCACAATTAAACTAACCAACTAGTTATTACTTATTATAAATGTTAAAATTCAAATTGTAAAAGTTGAGAAAAAAAATTAAAATATAATATGTATGTATATAAAAACTTTTGTAAACTACTGTAGATAAAATTATAAATTCCAAATTATAAAATTAATAATAGAAACTTGTATACTAAGAAATGTATAACTTGGAACCAATAAAGGCTATAATATAATATAATTTTGCTGAGAATGAAATACAATATATTATTGTTACTGCCACTGAACGAGTAGACAGAGAGGAAATGTCGCATTGGATTTCCTTCACTGACTTTTCAAAACCCTGAAGAAGGAGAGAATAGCTTCCGAAACGTCGGTTTTTGAATAAAAATAAAAAGATAGTATAAATTATCTTTTTTTTTGAACTGCCTCATCAATATCCACTTAATTCATTTTTAATTGCAATTATTTCATGTTTGGTGTGGTAAATCGTCTTCAAATTTTAACAGTGTGTTTATTTTGCTTTTAATGACTTATATTCCAAGTTTCGAAGAGTTCTTGAATTTTCGCACTTGTGAAAGAACTACCTTAAATATAATTTTGGCGTTTTGTAATACATATTTATGTGAAGTAACGTCCTATAAACTATAAATTCTTTTTATCGATCTAATACAAGTGTATTTATAGAGATACCAAATATGGCATTTGTTTCGATTTAAAGAGAAAAATTTAACTTTGACACCCTCGGAAAAAATCTGTAATGTATATAAACGGTCCCCCTGAGGTCTGAATTTGTGATTTTCGTAGAAAAATAAACTATGAATTCTCTATATATTTTTATCGATTCTAATACAAGAGTATTTAGAGAGACCAATACAGTATTTGTTTTGATATAATTATGTACTTTTGTAAACTTCTTTTCTGTTGTAAGAGGAGGCCCCCTCCTGCGCGGGCAAAATAAATATTATATAATAGGGAGCCATAGAAAAATTTTAATTGAAAAAAGGCCCCGCAACTAGGAAAAGTTTGGGAATCCCTTCTCTAAGCTATGCCAAGGAATTTTTCTTATTTATTTAAGAATTTAAAATTTTCAGTAGAATTAGTCACTGAAAGTTTCATTGATTAAGCACTAAATTGATTTTTTTATTCAATCTTTTTTTATTTTATTTTTATTGTTTAAATTCCAAAATTCTTTGCTTGTTATGTTAATTTCTTTATAGTCTAACATCTGCGCGCTTCAGATTTTTTTTTGTAATTTTCTTTCTTTTTTGTTTTTTGGAAATCTTTTAGTAACTGGTAATCGATTTATTACCCACTTCTCTCTCTCTAATCGACCAGCAGCCGATTGCTGTTTAATTTCTTCAACAAAAATCAGAAATCTTCTGATTCTTTTTTTCTTCATTCATTATTTACATTTGTTCGAACCAAGTTTTTTTTTATTTTTAACTAGCTGACGATCGGGCCTTCGGCCCGGCGTCACCTAGCCCCTGGCGGGGACCATCTAGTGCATACCAATTTAATAATTGAAATTTAAAATGATACTGTAAGTATTGAGAGAATGTGCTGAATGAAATTGATTCAACAATAAGGAAAGATTTATTTAACACATTGTCTAAGCAATATCTCTATCTGACCAATCAGAATCATTCTAATAATTTAACGCTTTGCCATTGGATATCCACTGGCCAATCAGATCGTTTGGATCATACAAACATATATATATATATATACATAATTTTCCATTTTATATATATAGATAGATAGATACACAGTAATAGAAACTAAAGGTAAATTCAACAAAAATCAATTCCCCTAAGTTTACGAGAATTTTCATTTTTCGAGGTATAATTGTATTGTGAGTGTTTTTGGATGCCTATCACGAGGGGATTAAATGATTTGGGTATGGCCCTGAAAGGTGGTTAGCGATCCCAAGCAGCCTCCGGGTCTTTTTGACCATATCGAGGCAGAAAGGAAGATTCAGTTGGCATCGCTCAGGTTGCACGCAGATGAACGAGAGAGAACTCTCTCTCTGGAAAGAGAGAGAATAGCATCTACGCCAAGATTTATTTTATGTCCAAAACGATAAATCAATGTAAATACAGTGTAGTTTATAGCCTCCAGTTCTTAACAATTCGTGTTTCAGTCAAAAATGGGGATAAACGAACAAATGAATAATAGGCTGAAGATTGGTGGGGTAGGGGGAGGCCGGATATCGGCAGAGTGGGGGTGGGAGAAAAAATAATATATGGGTTACAAAGCAATGATGAGAAGTTTTCACGACTCGGTAGGGTCTCTGTAAATTTTGCACATATGGTTGCATTTTTTGATTTAATTACCTCGTCATAATGAAGAGTTGAAGAAAAGATTTTGAAAAGTAGACATTTCGAATAAAATAATGTAATGAAATGAATTTAAAATATAAATGTGATTTTAATGATGGATTATCTATTTAAAATTAGTACATTGATGTAAATGTACATACGATTGGATATTCTAGCCTCTAAGTAAAGTAATTTTGAATGTTTAATTAACATTTGAATTTTTAGTGAAATCATACATAATTGAAAGTTTATTTTTGACGAGAGTAGCAGAATTTTTATAAATTAAAGGAGCCAATAAAAGAGTGTGTCTTCTCCTGGAAAAATACATTTTTTTATTTATTTATAACCAGACTATAGCTTAAAGCAGGGGTTCCCAACCTTTTTGCACCTGCATACCACTTGACTTTTTGAGAAATTTTGGCGTAAAATTATTTATAATCATGTAGGGGGGGGGGGTTAGTTTTTGCATTTTGAGACTTCTGGGGGTCCACTGATTATGTATACAAAATTTGGTTTAGTTTGGTAAATGGCAAAGATTTTCATTTTTTGACCCTACGCCCCACCCCATTTCGGGCGTTTATTTTTTGCATTTTTAGACTTCTTGGGACCCACTGATTATGTATACGAAATTTGGTTTAGTTTGGTAAATGGCAAAGATTTTCATTTATTGACCCTCCGCCCCCCCCACCCCATTTCGGGCGGTTATTTTTTGCATTTTTAGACTTCTGGGAACCCACTGATTATGTATACAAAATTTGGTTTATTTTGGTAAATGGCAAAGATTTTCATTTTTTGACCCTCGGCCTCCCCCATTTTTTTTTTTTTTTTTTTTTTGGCTTTTCGGCCCTTCCAGCCATAAGCCCAATTACGATACTAGATATATTTTTTAAAATCCGTCTCTACCCCCGGGAGTCAGATTCCGGCCGGCTGCCCCGAGTCGGATTCGAACCCGGGTCCCCTGGTTAGCTCGCTGTCACGCTACCGACTAGCCTATCGACCCCCCCTATTTCGGGCGGTTAGTTTTTGCATTTTTAGACTTCTGGTGGTCCACTGATTATGTATACAAAATTTGGTTGAGTTTGCTTAAACGACCTATATTTTCAATTTTTAACCCCCTCGACCCCCCTTAATTTTGGGTCGATATGCACCAAAATCTAATCATCTCTTAATCTCAATGGACCAAAACTACCTGTGAAATTTGGTTTCGATATTCATACTAGCTTTTGAGCTAGCTCGTACACAAATTTGGTAACGCACAGACTAACTAACTAACAGACATTTTGACAAAACAATTATTATCTCGAAAAATATAATTTTTTCGATGTTCACTTATAAGAGGTTTTTTGTAGAGCGAAATGCCATGGTTTCGCTCAATTTTTTTAATCGAAATAATTTCAGCCGTTTTTTAAATATTTTGAAAAAAATAAGGAAAAAACCCACTTTTTTCATGGACGATTACAATACTTGAACATACCCTGTATGGTAAAGTAAAAATGTGTACATATATTGATAAATAAAACAAGTGGATTGGATTAGTAATAATAATATTATTTTTTTTCATCAATGAGTAATAGGTTTATTTTTGAATAGCGACAACAACTTGTTAGTCATTTGAATCAATTGAGGATGGATATTTTTTATTCGAAAATCATTTGATTATATATTCCAAAAACGGTAATTGACAAATAAGCCTATTTAATGAATGATAGGGTAGTTGCTTAAAATTGGGCGTATTCATATAAAAATTAATCCAAATAGAATATGCATATTCAAATGATATTTAAAATAAATTGAGGATGGATAAAAAAAGGTAAAGAGTTCTTTCTAATGGTGATTATTATCAAACATGACTCATAGAAATTCCCACGGGTATACGAAATAACACAATGGATACATTTGGATAGAGTTCATAGGATGGATCCGTTTTAAAACTACTTCCGCCATTTCCGGTTTTATATTATGACTAATAAGATGAAAAACTCATTTGCAGATGAACTGATAGTAGGTATGTATGGTCTCCTCGATTATACTCATTAGCGAAGGATTAGTCAGACTAGTCAGTGCAATTTAATGATAATTGAAGTAGAGTGGTAGTAGTAGAAATGTATTTATATAGGTAAATGTACTTTAATTGCGTTAGTTATTCAATATAAATTATTATCTCCTTCTTATTCTTCCGAACAGGCGTCGTCTCCTCTCCACATATACCTGTGCTGAGTGTCTTTAGCTGTTTTACACATATTTATATGGGACCTACTTTTTAATGCCGATTCCGAACGGCTAGTTTGGAGAGGTTGGCTAGGCAATTATACTCTTGGTAGTTTGCCATTGCATTCCAAAAAGAGTCGGCTGCAAATATCTGCCGAGACTCGGTCTCGAACCAGCGTACTTCAAGACAGCACTCTGCCCACTGACCCACAGTCGGCTCTTATTAATATATAACATGCTTAGAACCATAGGCGCCGGAGTTTGAATTTTTCAGGGGAGGCTCAAAAAAAAAAAAAAAATGTAACAACAAAATTGAACTGAAAAATTTAATATATATTTTTACAAGAAAAATTAATTATTGATTGTTTTTAATTTAATGAAAAAATATAAATCTTTATAAAACAATTTTGGAATGTTTTTTTGAAACTAGACGTTTCGAGATATGGACATGGATTGTTTTTTTTAATGTTTATAAACATTTTTTAGAGAAAAATAATTTTTCATAAATATTTATATTTTTTATTTGAATTAAAAGTAATCTGGTCGCTAGTACAATTTGTACAATTGCCTGTTATCAAAATATTTAATTTCTTAGGTTTGTTTTCGAAACATTAGTGAAAAGAACTTTATTTTTCTTCTTTTTTAAAATTTTTAAAAAATTTCTATTGATAAAGGGAGAATTTTAAGATAGGTTTTACGGTATTTTAAAAAAAAGTAAAAAACAAGCTTCTAAAAAGTACAAAATAATTTAATAAACATAGAGTCAAAAAGCGTGGGGCACTTTGTCGAAATCAATTAAAAGTACATGCTTCTGCGCCCCATACTTTTTGACTTTATGTTTATTACATTATTTTGAACTTTTAAGAAGCGTGTTTTTTAATTTTTTTAAAATATAATTTATTATAGAAATATTTTAGATAACGGATAATAATTTGAAAATTTAAAGATCCTGCTGAAATTTTCAAGTCGATATTTATGAAAATAAAGATAAGAGTAAATAAATATTATATTTAATATTGATTTACTATGAGTTAAGGATTCTAGGTCACTTATTTTAATAATTTAATAAGTGACCTAGAATCCTTAACTCATAGTAAATCAATATTAAATATAATATTTATTTACTCTTATCTTTATTAAAGATGTTTCACCTTGCACCAACACCACAATCTCTACTAATTATTTATGAAAATACTTTAAATGTATGAAATTTTAAAGATGCGCCGCATCCACACCATCCATGGACCACACGTCACTGGTTTTTAACTCATTTTGACCCCTATCGTAGGCACTGTCTATCGGTGTTTGTGTGTGTGTGTGTGTGTGTGTGTTTAGAGCTTGCTATAGAATATGCATTTTATTCATCATTTTATCTAAATTTTCTTAGCCGTCCGTGTAAGTGATAAGCAAATTAAATAGCAAAGTTTTAAACTTAAACGAGCTGGAAGTTTTTATGGATCCGCAGAGTGATTTTAAAATTAGAGACGGCTCTTATCTCCCTCTCTCTCAATGATGATAGTGGCTGGGCTGACGGGCGATGGCATGGAAATTATTTACATCAGCCTGATAAAGAATCGCAACTTATTTTATTTATACTGTCAAATAATTTACTTAAATACTGAGATGTTAATTTAATGGAAGATAGAGAGAGCAAATTAGACGATCTACTTCTTTATTACCCTATTTAATAGCAAGGTGAGATACGGGTATACTTTAAGAATCCTATAAAAAATATATAGTGTGTTCGACACAAGACTTTTACTTAAAACATCATTTTTTTACTTTTAAATCACCTCCCAATCCCCCCCACCCCGCCCTTTCCAAAATACTCCACCAGAAATTAAAAAGTAAAGGGCTGGTTCAATTTGAACCAGTTATTGTATTGTTGTATGTATTTGTTTATAAAACAAAAATATAAAACTACGAATAAAAATATTTCTTTCTATAAAATTAGTGAATTTCACACGGAACCCCGAATTTTTTGGCGGAACACTAGCTGGCTTAAAGGAGGTTCGGGACAGCTTATCTATCTGGTTGATCTTCGAAAAAATCTTTTATATTTCTGCAGAGTGCTAACGTCTGCCTACTAAATTTTTTAATAAAAAAAATGTTAAAATTGAGGTTAATTTCGAATAGAAATCTTTGTTTTTATAATATTAATAAAAAGTATATTGAGTAAATTTTTCTCATTATAAAAACATTTATTTAACACAAAAACGATTTCAAAAAATAGAGTTGGAATTCTACACTAGTTCTTTTGTTATATTCTGTTGGCTGCAAATAACTAGACTGGCAAATCTATTGAAAAATATATCCTTCGATTCATAAAAGTTGAATTATTGATCTATATAAATTTGTTGAAAATGGTCTAATTTGTATAGAAGTTATAGGCCTTTTAAATGCTCGGTCCATTTACTTCTATGTTAAAAGAACAATTTTCAATAATTTATTTTTCGGTAATGGGAGAGACGATCAACTTCAAATTTCGGGAATAAATATTTAATACATCAATGAATCAATAGTAAATAATTTCAGAATTTTCTTATAAAAATGATGAATAGTCCCGAACCCCCTTAAACCAATATTTAGTTTCTATTTGATCATATCACTATTTTGTCAAATAGTCATTAGTATTATTTAATTTAAAACTGACGAAACCTCATTCTTTTTACTATCTACTTAAACATGACCTGATATATAAAGAAGTTATTTTATTCTAACTATTCGATACGCTAGGCAGGAAAAAACTTTTGAAAAAATTCATTTTTATTGTAATTAAAGGAAATTAAATAAAAATTTAAAAAGTGGTTTAAGCCGGATTAGGATTATAAGCTATTCAAGATTAAAGTATGAAAACTCGTTAGATTTAAAATCGTAATTAATTTGTGTCCAAAATATCCCCCCCCCCCTTAATTTATTTCTGAAATTGTTATACATAGCAGACATACTTTTTTAATTTAAAACATTAAAAAATAATATAAATGACAGAAGATACTTAATTCATTCTGAAGATAGTTAATTGCTTCTATAGAAGTTTACACTTCAAAAATAATTGCATATTTGAGCTATTTCATTGCATATTTTAACATTTGTCGCTTCATATTTTAACGGTATATTTTACTGCATAAAATTCCGGTCTCTGATCATAACAATCACAAACAATCTCGTCGATAACAATCGATTGAAAATGTGATTGTTAACTTCTTCTAAACTTACAGGTCTATAAGAAGATTTTCTAAATAAAAATGATTTCTTGTTCTTTTACACGGTTCTTTCATGCTCAACCCGCGAGTGATAATGTTACCTCAGAGTAGGGTCGTTTAATGGCTAATAAGATTTCTCCGGTAATAGAGAATCTATTTTCTTAAATGGCGGATCATTTATTAACTCTTAAGTGACGATTAATAAATAAATTATGAACCATAAAAAGAAAAAGGTAGCTAATGAAAGTAACCAAAGGAGGTGAGGTTCCTACAACTACAGAACTCAGCTGGTCATTTTATTGCCGTAGTTATATTTCATTCTCTCTATCTAGACAGACACAAGGATGGGGGAGTCGAAAATTTACATAATCTAAAACGAAAATGAATTGAAATTGTACATAAAAATACAACTTTCAAATTTAAATTTATTTTTTTATGTTTTTATCATATTGATTGAAATATATTTAAGCGTTTGTGTAATCTTTATGCTTGTATAAAAATTAAGATTTATCATTATTATAAGGAAAATAAAAATAATACCTTCAATTACTTAAACTATGAGTATTCTAATGAATAGGCAAATAAAGAATGAAAAATTATGACATTTCGATTATATGTTTGGTATTTACAATCGCAAACTAATTTTTCAAAGTCAAATTATAACAATTTTCTTTCTAAATTAATAAAGTTTGATAATTTTATTGAAATTTTATCTCAGATTATTTAATGGACCATATAACAACTAGTGCTGAATAAGGCTCTGTTAAAAAAGAACTAAATTCGAGGTGTTATGGATTATTTTTATTATTATGTCAGAAGGGTTGTTTCAGTCGCATTCGGGTTCAATTCCTGAAGGGACAAATCAACCATTTTTACATAATAATAAAAATAATCCACAACGACTCAAATTCGATTTTTCTAAAGAACTTGGATGTCCCAGCTTCTCTGCTACTAAATTTGAAGTTTCTAAGGGAACAGGAAGTGACTTATCAATTCATGTTTATTTTTGTTTTTATTTGCCTAGGCAAAAAGTTTTTTTCTAAGCATAAAGTATTTGCCAAATCAGTTTTTTGGGCAAATAGTTTTTAATATTATTCATCAGTGAATCTAAAATATTATTTTTTTGATCCGTGTAAGTATCCACGATAACTAGATAAGTATCCCTATGACCTCCAGAGACTGGAACTCGCGCCTTGCCACCATCTTTCCCGCGACTTATAACCTTCAGCTATTTAAGACCTGTATCCACAGATACCTTCGACCCCCGCCCAACCCATAAAATTCTTTCTTCTTCTTTTCACGATGGAGGGGCTAACCCAGGCCTTTAGGGGTTGCACCTTTTTGGTGTAACTCCTTCTCTCATCATTATCATAAAAAAAAACTTAAGAACAAAAAGTCTTAGGAAGTTCGATCTTGTGGTGTTAAAATGTTGGTATTTCCAAGGAGGAGAACTAATTTGCATTTGTGCTTCTAGCTCCAGATCTTCCAGTTAAAAAATACAAAATAATTCAAAAAATATTATTTTTTTGAGATTTTTAGTTATATATATAGTACAACCCCTGAATCCCCAGAACCCACATTCACACCCCACCCGCCACCTCCACCCCCCGGACCCCCAATTAACACCCCAACCCCGAAACTATCGAGAAAACCACCTGTGAATAATTATTTTAATTAACAAAAAACCCATCAAAAACAACTTAGCCGGAGATGAGATTGTGACAGATCGAATCGCCAACACAAACCCCCCAATCCGTGAGTTTCATCCAAATTGTTAGAGCCGTTTTCGAGAAACCGATTGGATATATATATATATATATATAGATTTGCCCGTTTAATATAATAAGATAAAGTACCTGGAGTCACCGAGCGATGCTCGGTAACTTCTTCCTTCAATTAAAACCTTTATTTTAATATTATTTTTAATTTAAAATTCTGATAAAAAGGTCAATTTTTATTTGAGAGCCGTTTTCAAATTAAAAAAAATACAAATATATATATAGTATTCGCCCAATGTACCCCCACCCCGCATGACCCCACCCCCTAAACCTCGCCCTACCCCCGGATCCCACACCACTACACCCCACCTCCTGCACCTGTTTTGATTCAACCATATGATTCATTTTTATTCATCCAAATGTTAATAAATAAAACCTATCAAAATGTGTTGTTTTTTCAGAAAATTGAGACCTGCTTATGCGAAATATATTTTAAAATAAATTCTTGATGATTTTTTATTCTATTAAATAAATAAAGTTCTTTATAAAAACAATTATAAAACGTTTATTAATATTTCTAACGTTTATGGAGAACAAAATATGTTAAAATCCACAATCACAATATTTCTTCAAGGCCTTTTAGAACAATTAAACAAACAACCCATTGTCTGCCTGGGTACAAAAGGAAAAGGGAAACCTTTTTTTAAAACCCTAAGAATGGGATTTGTCTACCTGAGAATAATTAATTTGATTACGAAAAAACCCATCAAAAACAATTTTGTCGAAGATGAGACCATGACAGATCGAATTGTCACCCCAAAAACCCCCTAACCCGTGAATTTCATCAAAATCGGTAGAGTCGTTTTCAAAATATAACCAAGATACAAATATATAAACAAACAAATATATATATATATATGTACAAATAAATATACAATTTTTGCTCGTTTAATAAGAGTAGATAGATAAATAAATAAACAATCGAACAAGTGTGATCTGTATTATTCAGCGAAACTACAAACACTGTACTGTGTCTTGAAAAGTTTTTATTTTTCCTCCAATGTTATGTATATTAAATCTTTGACTGGAGTGATTTAGCCAGAAGGGATGTCGAGGTTTTTAAAATGCTTGTTTCTTCGTAGAGGTGAAGGTAGCGTGTAGGGTCGAAGGCAACGAACTAAGGCTGTTGCTGGTGGTTAGGAGGAGGCCTTGTCTCGAGTCTCGAGTCTTGAGGGCCAGGTGCACACTCTGCATCCCAAGGCCGGATGTGTGCGCGTGCCTATGCCCCTGTGTGAGTGCGACTGCTCCCCTAGGTACAGTGTGTGTGTGTCTGTGTGTTAGAGTGGCGTATCGGCGCCACGCGACTGCCTTCCCTTGCTGTGTCCGGCTTCTTCTCTTCAAGAGAAAGAGAAAGATCGCCCTCAATCACCACCACTTGACACTAGGATCGTGCAAGAGCTTGCACCCCGGGAGAATAAGCCGGACACTAGAGACTAGAGAACAGCCATCCCAGGCTGGAACTGTTTTATATTTAAGCAAATGCATAATATATATATAAATGTCGGGACGGGGAATCTGCGGCCTTCAGAACCATAAAGTGCGTCCTTCTGTGAAAAATGCTGAATTTTGTGATGGAAGAACTTGCACCCCGGCAGAATAAGGGCCTGTTGTATGTCGCAAAGTAAATGCTTTTTACCACTAACAAACGGTAGATGGTAAATGGAGGGACTGGGATGGCCAATCAGATGACAGGCACTTTCGAAGTTCCTGTCATCTGATTAACCATACTGACTCTCCATCTACCGTTTGTTAGTGGTAAAAGCATTTACTTGCGACATGGCTGGCCCTAAGCCGGACACTATAGAGAACAGCCAGCTCATTTGGCATTTTAGGCTGGAACTGTTTTATATTTAACCAAATGCATATTATATATGCCGGGGTGTGGAACCTGCGGCCTTCAGAACCATAAAGTGAGGCCTTCTGGGTAAATTTTGTAACTAATCTGAAATATACGAAAAATATAATTCTGAAATTATATATGAGATCTCAGATCACAGATGTGTACTTTGAAAACAAAATGAAGCTGAAAGCATCCATGCTAGAACCCAATATCCCGATGTTGTCTCGACAAAATCAATCTCAGAGAAGTCATTATGAGAGCAAAAAGTAAATGAGTGATACATTTTCTTACTTTATTTTTTTAATATGTTATAGTCTTATACATTTTCAAGTACATTTTGAATGGAACTATGTAATTAATAACAAATCAGACCTATTCACAACTGTTATACTTTTATGTCCTTCTTGGGCATTGTCAATCTGGCCTTTAAAACAAAAGAGGTTCCCACCCGTGATATATGCATTAAGAACAAAGAAGACAAAACTCATTGTTTTTTCTCCAAATGAATCATCAACTATGCTAGTTCATAAAAAGAAATCAAATAGATTGCCCTCTGCTTGATGATCATAAACATACCATATACGTAAATGAATATGATGTAGCTATGTCAGTGTTGAAAAATTAAAAAATCAGTGGTCTTATCTTTAACCAATTTGACTCCTTTTTAATTAGAGATATTCTATCTGTTATTTCTCATGGGTTCAAATACCTGAATGGATTCGTATTGTTGTTATAGTAAGGTGGTCTCATCGCCGAAATAACAGAGAAAATATTTCTAAATTAAAAAAGACTGATGATGAAGGTTCAAACATTCGAAACTATAGTCTCTAACAAATCAATTAAATCAATATTCATCAATATTAATCTTCATCATCAGTCTTTTAATTAATAGAGATATTTGATCTGTTTTGTTTCATGGGTTAAAGATAAAGATAAATTTGGTTTTTATAATAGCAAGCTGGTCACAAAACAAACGATTCTTATTACTCAAGTAAGTAATCTTCATCCTATTTCCTTCAAGCAGCGGACAATCTCATTAATCATCTCTCTTTATGAAAAACTAGTTAGATTTTCGGTTGTCCAGCTTTATAAATTTACAAGGATAATTGGAAAAAAAAATTAATATTATTTGTTGAGTATTTCTGGAATTGTTTTAAGTTAAAATTAACCTAGAGTTTGCATTTGTGCCAAGTTTCAGCTTTTCAGCTCTAACTGTAAAGCGGATGGATCACATCACCGAAATTTGCAGTCTTTGAAATGGTTTACACATATTTTTTTACCCATTTATAAAAAATTAATTTAGGGTTTTGTTCAAAATAAAAATGGAGGTCAAAGCTTCAAAACTATAATTCCTAACAAATCAAATTTATAATTTGTATTTTTTCATTCTTGTATATTTATATAAAATCCCCGCGAAACGACTGTTCTTGTATTTTCTTGCAGTACAACTATCAAGAACCGAGTAATGAATCACCAAATATTAAGAAACCAAAATTTGTGGCCTCTCATCAAAAGACTATCTTTTGAGAGAAAAAGAAGAGGAATTTGATAAAAGGATCTATAAATAAAAAAAGGTGAGTGAGTGAGTATTCAAGTTTTATAATCGTAGAGGAAGAGAGTTACTAAAAAGATTAAAAATAATTTTCCTCCCGATTTGGAATGTGTCTCATCTGACAGACGACGACATCGTGGACGGGTTGTATTCCGCTGAGTGAAGGTGGTTATTTATATACCTCGCTCAGAAGCGCTTTATAAGGCATGGAGTTTCTCCCAAGTAAGGAAAAATGACGACCAGTGATAAATGATGTCGCTTGATGTTTTGTCTATCGCTGTCTAATCTCCGGACGAGAGAGATGATCCTGTCTCTACTCTCCCAGGCAGCCAACAAGTGGTCCTATGCACCCCCAAAAACGGGGGGTGGAAACCAACGCAACAGCCACCCGACATCCCCGTTTTCCTGTTCCAATTTAATTCCTTTCCCGACCATATGGCTCGGGTTCTGCATCCGTGCGCCCGTGAAATGGCTCTGTTCGGGGCCCCCCCATTATTGCTAGGAGACCCAGTTTTTGTGCCCAAAATCTGCTTGTTTAGGTCGCTTTTGAGTAGACACCATCCGAAAAACACCGACCAGCATGGTGCCTGGAATGCGCCGAAAAAATGAAAGTGCTCAGGTTTAAGATTGCATGCAACTTTTCTCTAAATACCAGATATCGGGGAAATTATTCATGAGTGAATTCAGAACGGTGCCGAAATTCGAAAATTAATACAAAAATTTGAGTGTTTTATTTTTGAAAAATAGATGAAATTTTTTCAAAAAACAACTCCCAAGGCTAACAACACAAAATACTATATTTTGAAAATAAATTATTACGGTAAAATCAAAGATCTTATTAGATAACATTTAGGGAAAGCGGTGTTGGTTTATAGTGAAACATATTAAACACAGGAGTTTTTTGATGGGTTATAGTGGTGTTTCACAAAGAGGAAAAAAAAATTTGAATTATATTTTGGAGATTTTTTATTTATCTTTACATATTTCGGGCTATGAACCCTGATGCCCGAAATATGTATAGAGATAAATAAAAAATCTCCAAAATATAATTTAAATTTTTTTTCAATTTTTAATTTTTATTTCCTCTTGTGAAACACCACTATAACCCTGTGTCTTATTAGATACTTTTGGATTAGTGTTTGTCTTTGACATTTTAAATTCTAAATTTTATATTTTGTATGTTTGGAATTTGTTCGGTATTCCGTTTTTCTGTTTGCATTTTTTCAGTGTTCCAATATTATTGCTTTTTTTTACGCATTAGCTTTAGCCAAATTATTAATCCACTTCCTGACCCCCGTGAAACAAGCCGTGCTTAGTGCGGGAGTGGCCCCTTATTCCATGTACTGTAATATAATTGTTGAAATGAATAAATTATTATTATAAATTGAAGGAGACAATAAAAGAGTGTGTCTTCTGCTGGAATTATAAATTTTTAATTTATTTATAACGAGACTATAGTTCCTCTTCATCAGTCTATTACAATTGATTCACATGAATTAATATATGAAAGTTTATAATTCCAGCAGAAGAAACTCTTTTATTGTCTCCTTCAATTTATAAAAATTCTGCTACTCTCAGCAAAAAGAAACTTTCAATTTAATTATTATTATAATTATGTACCTATATATTAAGGTCTTCAACTTCTGATGGGACGAAACCCTCTTATATGCAATATATGGTATAGGTACATAATTATTATCTAATAAGATCTTTGATTTGGCCTTAATCATTTATTTTGAAATTATTATATTAAATACTTCAATCAGTTAACTGGTTGGAGTAGCAAAGTTAATGATTCTTAAGTAAAAATCAATGAGATTGTCCTCTGAATATAATATAAATTAAGTATAAATCTTTTATAAAAATTCTGCTTTTATCAAAGGAATATGAAAAATTTGAAATACTTAATAGTTGCTTTAAAAACGAGAAATTTGTGAAAATATTCATGAATATATCTAGAACCATGTCCGAACTTTGAAATTATTATATTAAATATTTTAAAAGATATAGAAATCTAATTGCAAAGATTTAGTTTGCCTAGATTAGCAGAGTGGATAATTCATAAGGAGAAACGAGGGATGATCCGCGATTGGAAGTAGGTGTACACCTCTTTGGAAGTATTTTGGAAGTACTTGGAAATATTTGGAAGTACTTGGAAATATTTGGAAGTGCTTGGAAATATTTGGAAGTGCTTGGAAATGTTTGGAAGTACTTGGAAATATTTGAAAGTGCTTGTAAATATTTGGAAGTACTTGGGAATCTTTGGAAGTACTTGTAAATATTTGGAAGTACTTGGAAATATTTGGAAATGTTTGGAAGTACTTGGAAATATTTGAAAGTGCTTGGAAATATTTGGAATTACTTGGGAATCTTTGGAAATACTTGGAAATATATGGAAGTACTTGGAAATATTTGGAAGTACAAGTGGAAGTAGGTGTACAGCATATTAGGTCGCGGTTCACCTCTCGAGGAGAAATAAATGAATTATCCTCTGCTTGATGTAAATAAGTATAAATATATCGACACTAGAAAGCAATATGCTAGAAAAATTTAACTTTACATGTGAGTCAAAAAACGATTTAAAAAAGAGAAATTAGTAATTGTTTTGTACTAGTCAAATACGGAAGAAAATGTTCCAAAAAAAAAAAAAAATTGCCAGCTTTTAATCTCATTAGAAAATCACTAATTTGAACTTTGATTTTTATTCCCTTATTAAATTTTGAATTAAAACGTATACAAGATTTGGAAAACTCATTTAGACGAAATAATTAACAACTCTTAAAATAATAGTATTTTTTTTCACTATTTTGGAGACCAAAAAGTCGGGATTCCGCTCAAAAAAAAAAAAATTAAAAATAAGTAACACATTTCTCATGGAGAATTGCTTAATTAAGTAAAAATGTATTAATCGTCATAGCTACCAAAGCTTCAACGTAATCGATTTAAAGTAAATGTCAGCTAAATATATGACAAGATTAATTATTATTGCATACTATTATCGAAATTCTAAAATTTTATTTATGTATTTTAAAAATAAAATATTTAAATTGAAATATCACGTAATTTTAACAATTATATAATTTTTCATTTTTTTTAACGACCTATTAGCTTCTCAGTGTGGGTGATGTATTTCTCTATAATTTGTTTTTAAATTTTTATAACACTTTGAATAAATTAAGTATGTATTTATTATCCCAAGTATGATTTAGTGTGATATATAATTAAAATCGATTACCTATTTATTTTATGATTATAGAGAAATATATATGATCTTGTTTAGAAAAAAAAACTGTACTCACACTTGTGCAGAAGTGATTTTCGTCACTTGTGGATAATTATATATAGCGAAATGATTTATTAATTTCAATGAGCTTACCCACACACACTTTCTTTTAGACTTGTTAAATAAAGTTACAGGTTGTTAAAAAAAAGAGAGAGCATTAAAAATCGAAACTGTCATATTTGGAAATTGGTTTAGTGATTACTTTTTAGTAATAAATTTCTAGTACTATACTTGGTCAAGATGGGGAAATAAATGACGAATGATTGGGGAGAGGGGTAGAGGAAAGTTTAAAAATTACTAAACGACAAATATGGACAAAATTATAGTTGGCACTTTTGATAATTATTGTATTTTTGTAGTAAAAAAAATACAATATATTTTTTAATCAACGACCTTGGCATGTTGTAATAAGAATATTTGCGTTAAGTAACATTTGATGCGATTTCAGCCAGAACTTCTCCTTCTATGTATCTTTAAAGTCAAATCTAAAATTTTTCATTTCATGAATCCTTTTTGTTATCATTGTATAAGAAATCCCCACTTGATCAGTTATCGGATTTAATATTTTTTTTTTTTTTTTTTTTGATTTAAACTATCATAATGAAATTAGAAATTAAATTTTCAAAATCTTCGAGTCCTACCATGCGTTAAACATGGAGGCAGCACTAATGCCGAAGGTAGCGTTCTCTTGTGTTTATTTATTCAAATAATTTGGGGGGATTGGGGGAAATATTCTTTTATAGTATATATCATAAATAAAAGAGTACACGGAGCCTAGGAGGCTGTGAGCGAGTCTCTTTGTCTTAACGTTTAATAAATAATCCCCCAAAGTTTACATTTTCGTCTCCAGTTGGCGCTAAAAGTCATGACGCACAGTCCCTATTGAATTGTTTTCAGTTTAAACTGAACACCCTATTACTTCCATAAGAAATTAAGAATTTGAAAACGCCTCTAGAATTAGGTACTGAAACCACGTGATAAGGGTTAGTTAGTTGAAAGATATTTAAACGATTATCATTTTGACAACAAAAGGTAAAACTGCAAAATATTATAATTAAAATATATATGGTGTGACTGTATGTTTAGATTTAGAATCAATAAACATTAACATTTTTTAATGATAAAGATTAAATCTTTGAAAAAAAAGTTCTTCGCCATTAGTTACACCTTGGAGGGCAAGCCAAGTGTCCGGACTGTATTTTTGGCATATAATTTCTATTCCCGAAATAGTGAATACAATCCTATTTCTTTAGGCAATTAACTTTTGTTAATTCTACAGTTGAAAATCACTCTAGAACTAGACACGGAAATCTAGTGATAAGTGTAAATTAATTGGAAGTTAACTAAAGCCAAATTTGCAAAATATTTGAATGTCAAATTTTTATTGAAATCCCACATCATTAATTATAACTATTTAATGAACATAACAATAAATACTTCAACATGACGATGTTTCGATCTCTTAATATGCGACTGGTCTATAGGTAGGTACTCAAAGCGACGTGGCCAAATTAGTTATTCTAAAATTGGGTGTGCTCATACTTAAGAACGATCGCAGATTAAGCGATCGAAACATCATAGTTATATTGTATTATTTATGCTGCTGTTCAATAATATTAGTTGTAATTAATGATGTGTGATTTAAATAATAATTTGACCTTCATAATCACAAAATTAACAGCTACTTATCTGCAAAATATATATTTTCAGTCTTGTTTTCACACAATGAAAAGTGTTGTTTTTTTAAAGAAATAGCACATTGTGTACATAGTACATACGTCCGAGGTCTATTTTAGGTACTTACGTCCAGGGCCATAAAAAGGACAACCCATGGACTTACTATCAACTTCATACGCAGTACGTACGCGAATTACGATCCATGTATTAACATATTGTATCCTGAAAAGATCACAACGTACGGAGTACGTACTTACAACTTTGAATTTAGTACGTAAAAGATTGCGGTACAAAAATGTACTTGGAAAGTACACACTTACATCCGATCGCGGACGTGCTATGGATGTCCTTGGTACATATGTGTGCTATCTGGGTAGATATTAAATAACTTTTAAATTTTCATTTCACAAAAGACCGGAATAAATAAAATGTGATTTCTTTTTCATTAATCTTTTTTTTTCTTTTCTGGAAATTCACTATTTCCATTAACTTTGCTTCTTTGTTGTTCAGATTCATAAAATAGAGCAGCGGTCATTAAAAAAAAAGAAAAAAGAAAAGTGAAGTTGAAACATTTGTCGGCGGGCAATAAAAAAGGTACCTGTATATTTGTGAGAGAGGATTCTAATTAGGCACCCCTTAGGGCTCCTTTGGGTTCGGATGTTCGGATGCGGACAGCAGGAGGGAACAGCCAGAGCAGCAGCTGTTGTTGCTCGCAGTGCATTCAAGTCTCCCAAGAGATTCTCTTCGCAAAGCCACACGTTCGGCTATTTAATATTTAAAAGATAGCTGGCTAGGCAGAAGACAGACATTTATAGCCAACCAAACAACAGCCCACTTAATTCTTCTTTTATTTAGGAATAAATCACTTTCTAGTATTTCTCTGATAACAATATTTTAACAGTGTCGTAAATTTCCAATTAAATGAAAATAACAAATTTTGTCCATATTTCGAAAAGATTTATTTATTTATTTTTGTTGTTGTGAAATGATGGTTTTTGAATTCTCTTGATATTTATAGATAGATATCAAATTGATGTATTTTGATTGATGAGCTATTATATTCTTTACAACTTTGTATTTCAAACGTGATTTTAAAATAACTAAGTACAGTCGGCTCTCGACAATTCGAACCTCGATAATTCGGAATCTTCAGCTGTATATTTTGATACGCTAGATAGCTCGAAATCTTTTTCGTAACAAGAGGGTGAGAGAACGTTCTATAAGAACTAGACCACGTCCCCTCTTTATAATTCGAATTTTTCCTAGCGAAAAACTATTCTTAATTTTTTTTAAATAGGTATGTTATTATCTATTGCATTGTTAATACATATGCAATTTTTTTGTTCTTTTCCGTCGTTTTCATTATTATTTTACTTTTTTACTTGAGGCTATATATAAAATTTATGTAAGCTCATACATATTTTCAAAAATATAATAAAAACTTTTAATAATTTTTCACACGTAGTTTTGTTCCATTGAGATTAAGAGCTGATTAGATTTTGGTGCATATTGACCCAAAATTAAGGGGGCTAGAGGGGGATTAAAAATTAAAAATCTAGGTTATTTGAGCAAACTCAACCAAATTTTGTATACATAATCAGTGGGACCCCAGAAGTCTAAAAATGCAAAAACTAACCGCCCGAAAGGGGGGGGTCAAAAAATGAAAATCTAGGCCCTTGTACCAAACTCAACCAAATTTTGTATACATAATCAGTGGGCCCCCTGGAGTCTAAAAATGGAAAAACTAACCCCCCTCCCCTACATGATTATAAATAATTCTATTAAATATTAAATATAAGTGAGGGGCCAGGTTGTATGGTAAAGTCAAGTGGATGGCCACATCAGAACGCGTCAGCTTATTTTCTTTCCTCTTGATAATTCAAACGTCATGATAATTCGAAGTCTCGATAATTCTAATTTTTCTTGTAGTCCCTTGGATTTTGAATTATCGAGAGTCGACAGTATTTATTTATTTATTTTTCGAACAATTTCCATTTGTTAATAATTTTGATTTTGTACAAATTCATGATTTCGTTAGAGGTATATGATTGTTTTTTTTTTTATGTTTCTTTTTGTTAAATAAATGAATCAAAATTTTAAAAAATTTTCCTCTAAATATTCGAAAAATGTAAAAGATTTAATTTGCCACTTTTCAGAATTAAATAGATAATAATTATAGAAATATTTGTATCTGTTACATTCTTCCAACCATCAAACGGATAGAAGAGATTCATTAGTTTTTTTTTCAATATATATTTTATTTATAGCTAAAAGCGCATTCTCAATTGGCAACGTTTCAATCACTAAATCTTGGAATTTCTTTTTCTCTCTCTTCAAGTTGTTCATCAATTTGTTCATTAATGACAAATCTGTTATAACGGCCTAGTCATCTTTGAAAATTTATTTAAATATCTGATATTAATAGTGATATATTATCCAAAACAAAAAAAAAACGTTATTTATTTGATTATTTATAAAATTCGCGATGAAAAAGAAATGTTGATATCTCGGATCTTCGGATACAGCCCCTTCCTTTATTTAATCGGATTAAAAATTTGACAAAACTAAAAACTCATGACACTTGATAAATATACTAATTTTTAAAAAAATCGTTAGAGCCGTTTTTGAGAAAATCAAAAAAAAAAACGAAAAATCTTTCATGTAAAAGTCCACTTCCGGTCTTCCGATTTTATCCAAAAGCTTGATGTACTTCTTCTAGCCTATATCAAGCTTAAGTTTCGAATTTCGTATCTCTGGGAAAGTTGCGAAACACAGGGGGGTAAATTCTTACGTACGTAAACATCATTTTATTTTAGCCAAAATCTTGTTATAGCCTCTAGATAGCTTAAGTTTCAAATTTCAAGGCTCTGCGACTTTCCGAAGACGAGATATGAATGATTAAAATATTTATTATACGACACTCCTAATTTTACACCCCCTTCCTTTATTTCAATCGGATTAAAAATTTGACACAACTATTAACTCATGACACTTGATAAATACACTAATTTTCAAAAAAAGTCGTTAGAGCCGTTTTTGAGAAAATCAAAAAAAAAACGAAATAAAGGAAGGGGGTGTAAATTAGTAGTGTCGCGAAGATTTCAAATAAATGAAAATGTGAAAGTCGTGTGGTGAACACACCAGTTGTTTTACTAAGTATTCCTGTAAAGTTTATTTTTTAAGTAGAACTAACAAGGGTATTTTGTTCTTTATATGTATCTGACTAAATGGGCTTTATTAGTGAACTAATAATAAATTTAAGTACCTGGAGCCACCGAGCGATGCACGGTAACCCCTGCCCCCCCCCTCCCGAAACCACACACCTCTCCCCCACCACTACAACCCCAACATATATTTGTTTTAATATTTCCTTTTTGTGAAACTTAACCTAGAAAATTCTCCTCATAAGTTATATCAATAATTACTTAAATTAAGAAAAGATCAATTAAGATTAAATTTGTCGAAGCCCAGACCTAGCCAGATCGCTTTCTCATCCTCAAAACTTGTTAATAGAATTTGTTTCATCAAAATCGGTAGAGCCGTTTTCAAAATATGAACTAAGATACAAGCAAATACTATATATATATATATAAAACAATTTTTGCTCGTTTAATAAGAGTAGATAAATAAGACATCACTAGGTATTTTTAAACTCAGTTGACCATTAATCGTGCCATATGTTGCTTAACATTCGAGATCTCTGAAATCGTGTGATGCTTTCAACATTACTATACTAAGGTCGTTGGCAAATTCAAAATAAATTCTCATTAACGAAGGTGTCGTATTTTTTTTTTATTTTATTTTATTTTTTTGCCACACTCGATTGACTTTCTGATTGATCATGAAATCCAATCAATACGTTGCATTCGTCTCAATTAATTTATTATTCTTGCGAGCTTATAATTAATTGCTGCAATTCGTTACGCGTTCCAGGAGGAAGAAAAAAAGTTTAGAACTTTTTTTTTGTAAATCGCCTTCCAAAAATGGAATTTATTCTATATTTAGGTCTATAAACTAAATACTTATTATAATCGGATTGCGCGACGACGTCGACGTGAATATTTTTTAATTTTAAAACCCACTAATTAATTGTTTATAACAAATAAAATGTATTAAAATTAGGAAATTTAAATTATTATTTGAAAACCTACTACGGAGTCCGGGAGACGCAGCTTCCTGGCTAGCAAGATACCCGCCGAAGGCGGTGTTCGCAGCTGGTATATAGATAAGTTATCTAATGATAAAAAAAATGGCAATTGAGGAATGTTGTAAGAGATATTTTATCAGAATTGGATTCTCATGAAAATTATTATAAACATTATTATTATGCTTTTGGCATCCGGAAAATTCATCGACCACAATTCATCGACTAGGCAATTCACGAATAGGAAATAGACCGACGCCCTATTGGTCGACGATCAGTTCATCGACAACGATTCATCGTCGGCAAATCATCGACATTTTCGATAAATTATCGTCGATGAATTTTCCTAGAGCCTATGCTTTTAAAAGAGATTGGTAGATAAGGGTTGTAGAAAGTTCCTTTTATGTGCTAAAATGTTAATATTTCCAAAGCAAGGACCTGATTAGATTTCTATGTATCTATAAAAAATTGAATTAATATAAAGCTATCAAAAAGTTGTAAGTAATAAGTAAAAATTTGTGTCCCAAGTTTGTATCACTAGAAATGGGTCAATTTGGGAGAATCTCAGGTCTATTTTCTAAAAACAGACGTTAAAATTTAACATCTTAAATTGGGTGTTAAAAAGTAAAGTAATAACACCAGCGTTAAAAATGCTATTCTCTAAACCAAGTTTTAACATCGACGTTAACATTTTACTTTTTAACACCAGGTGTTACCGATCCATATGAAGATAGCTACGTTTTCTGCTTGTTCGTGTTTTTACACCCTCGATCGACTCGCGCAAGTGCATTACTAACATTATTTATTATTCTGAATCTAGTTTTTGACAGTTCGCTTGGTTAATTTATTTTTAATACAAATTTTTATATTCTGAAATTATTATTGTTTAGATGATTTTGTATGATGTCTCAAAACTGAAAGTATAAATTTTTCTCCTAAAATAAAAAAATATATCCTGAAAATTGTAATAAATCTTATTTTAACAGCAAACGTTTTGGAAGGTAAAAAGAGAAGTCCAAAGACCACTAAAAAACAAATTGAAATCTTAATACAATCACAGATCCTGTTGCTTTTATCTAAAAGCTGTCAAAATCATAACTTACTTTTTGGTTAAAGACGCCATGTTTTGTGGATTAAATATGGAGTTAAAATATTAAAGGAACCCCTGGACATGACGTTAATTTTTAACACTTTTGACTAAATGTTAACGCTTTGTAGTTAAAGTCTTTGCTTACAGAATATCAATTTGAGGGAAGGAGGTGTTAAAATGAATTAACGCTGATTTCGGATGTTAAAAGTTAACGTTTTTACTTTGTTCTAAAAGGAAACTTCAGGGCGAATTTCAAATCCCTAGTCTCAGTAGATCCTAAGAAATCGTGGTAAATGAATAGTATTTGGATTTCATATAATATACATATAGTACGTAAGCGGATGAGTGATGGATAGATAAATTCCTTGATGACAAAAAATGGTAATTGAGGAATGTTATATCTCTAGGTAAATTTTCCCTCTCTTTCTTTTTTCATCTTTTTAATATTTAAATGAAATTTTTATAGGAATGTTTACGGATATTATCAAGATTAATGATTATATAATAATCATTAGTACAAGAGTATAAAAATAGGAAATCGATACTGAATTTGCATATTTTATGAGAGAAAAGAAAAAGACAAATCATCCTTTCAACTAGCGATTAATGTAATTAAATAGAAACGACCATCAACTAACTGCAAGCAAGATCGTTGAAATCTTTTAGAATTTGTGCAATGGATTATCGGGAATATTGCAAAAAAAAATTGAAGATTTTTTAAAATAATATATCTTATATATAAAAGCCCTTGTCAGACAGTACCCGTGGCGCTGTCAGGTGAACATGTGGGAGAAAAAGCAACTAATATTCAATGACTGTTGCTAGATTGTCAAATTTTTCAAATAAAACATCTCTATTCTCTATATACATTATATATTTAATATCTCTATATATTAATATATTCCTCTATATAGCTTAGAATATTAGATTTACGGCGTGTCTCATTTGAAATTTTAGTAGACAAATTTATTAATTTTAAATATATTAATATAAATTTAATTTTTTGGAAATAATTCATACTGCGAAAATTAATTTTTTTTTTTGAATTTAAGAAAAATATAAATTCTTAAAATTTTAGTAGACAAATTAATTTTAAAATATATATATTATATATATTTAATTTATAATATAAGTTTTAATGAGATATGATTTAATGGGATAATGAGATTAATTCTTAATTTATTACAGCGCGGGTCATTTGAAATTTTAGTAGATAAATTAATTTTAAAATTATTATATATAATTAATTTAGAGACATTTTTTAGATAAATTTAAATATTGAAATGTATTATTAAAAAGAAATAGGTTTCCAACCGATCGGGAATTTCGAAAGAAATGGTTGCATGCTCTAATAAAGTATTTATAAAGCATTTAATGATATTTTTTCATCTTTTCTTTGATCAATATTTATTATTCAAAAAAATATTTTTTCAAAACATATAATTACGGACAGCTAATAATCACATCTCGAGACGCTGCCCGCCAGGGCACAGCCGGAGGGCCGAGCGGTGCCGGGCGTGCCGTAGGCACGTCAGGTACTGCTCGTATACTTATAATATTTGATGGAACAGAGGACAATTGTGAATGTTTTAAAGAATTTTAATTTTGAACTTTGAATGTAAGTTATTAATGTATTTTAATGAAAGGATTGATTGTTTTATGTTTAATCTCTTAGTTCCAACAGCATCAGACAATTGAGTTATTTAGCGAGTCACCGAAGAAGTCAAAAATAAAATCACGAAACGTTTGGCACATTAAAGAATAAAACTCGGTTTATAATTTAATTCCTATCCAGTTCAATACGATTTCAATTAAAAATTTTAAGTATGGATGCGATGAATGAAACATTATATACCTATATATACTTTTACAGGGTGTTTCAAGAGGAATAGTAAATATTTTAGGAGGTGGTAGTAAAGACGAATTGCAATAAAAAATGTCATATAACATGAGTCCAATTTTTAATTTTTTTATTTTTCCAATATCGGCATATCACCATGTGTAAATATGCGCATTTTTTTATTTCAATTTACTTTTCCTCCTGAAACACCATGTATATTTAGGCAAATGGTAATTTCATCCAAAAAAATTGCCAAATAGCTTTAAAAACTATTCTATTTATAAACATTTTCCAATTTAATTTCAGAAAATGTCAAGTTAATTTCAGAAAATTCCAATTGTATTTGAGAATTCTCAATTCAATTTAAAAAAAAATTTCACTTGTTTTTCAGAAAATGTCAATTATATTTAAAAATATAAACATATTTATATTATATAGTCAACTAACTAAACAATTGACATTTTCTGAAATACAAGTGAGGTTTTCTTAAATTGAATTGACATTTCTGAAATATATTTGTGATTTTCTAATATTCATTTGAGAATTCTAAAATATAAATGGAAAAGTCTAGTTGACTAGGCAAAAGTGTTTGCCAAAATCCTTTTTTGAAAAATGGTTTTAAGTATTATTTAAATTCTAAATAACGATGTTAATAATCATTTAAATACCAAGTGGTGTTTAAAAGATTTTAGTAAAAAAGAAGATAATAATAAAAAGGAATATATGGTATATACATTAGGGTGTTCCTAATTTTTGGATTTTAATGTTTTTTTTGACACATGACCTCTCATTTTTTCGTATTAATTTATAACACTCAGAAATGAAATGTTTTATTATTTGGACCTTAAAACTCGTGCCTAATCACATCGAAACATACCAATTTTTGCAAAAAATCGGAGTTTTTCATTCATAAAATATAAACCGTTCATTAGTCGGCTGATACGGGTGAGAATTTTGAAAATTTGTATGGTAGGGTTAGTTTATGTATTGTCGGCAGGGTTAGCTTATGTAGAGTCGATAGGGTTTCTTTTTTTCAGCAGACTTTTAAGCTTAGGCTGTATTTCAAAAGACTAGGTATACTAAGTTGTAAATAATCGATGTTCCATCGAAATTTTATTTAATTCAACTAATTCAAAACTATCCTCTCTTTAGTTTAAAATAAAAGTAAAATATTAAAAATGGAAGGGTTATATTTTGAACAGCACCTTCAGGTTGAAATATCACCGCCCGCTACCGATACATAATTATATATTAGTATGTTTATTTGTACCAATCAGAAAACAACCTCATTGATTTCTCTTTATGAATCAATAACTCTGCTACTCTCGGCAAAACAAAATCTTTTGAATTTAAAAGTTTCCTTCTTATTTAAACAAACTATTTTTCAAAATGTTCCTTGATAAAGGGAGAATTTCTCCCGAAACGTCTGAACTTTTAACACATGTTTTGAGTTATGACGCATTGTATTAGTTTAATATAAAAAAACAATCAATAAATTATTTCAAAATATAATTAATATCTTGTTTGATTGGTTGTTCTATATATTCCTAATTAATATCTATTTCCGATTGTGAGTGTTTTGTTAGTTTGTTACGCGGTTTGTCATCGGGGGACGGAGTCCACTTTGCACGCAATGTGGGACGTGGGAGACTGAAAGTTGCACTCACACACACACGGACAAGTACACAAACATTTCTTTAAATTCAACCACACACACAGAGAGATAGATAGATCAACTTGAAAGATCAAGATGACGACGATCGGTTGTTGGTTGTTTTTCTTTTTACGCATCCGCAATCAGTCCAAAAATCTCCGTCAGAGTATTTCGACTCCTTCCAGAAGATGCTGGAGCTGGAGAGGAGCGGTTAAGCCATAAAAGGCTGATCGCTTCATTAACGCGATCAGACACCAAGGTCGTCTCAATCTCTCTCTGTTTTTCCTTCTAGTTTATCATCATGAACTTGTAATTTTCAGAAGAATTACAGTCGGTTGAAACAAATTCATACATAACGGATATAAATATGTATATAGGTATATATTTATTTATTAGAGACTAGTTTCGAATGTTTCATCATCACAGTCTTTAATGTTCTTCAAGTTCTACCTGCATTAATATACACTTTACTATCTGTATTTAGATTCTTTTAATATCTCCGGAAAATTTGCTAATACGCCGAAATACTAGTTCCTATATCGAGTTAAATACATAAATATATCGTCGTCTGAGAATTGGAGTGAACCAAGTCCATTTTTGAAAAATTTTAACTCTTAGTGCCAGTTGCATGTCGGTTGTTAAAGTCTTTGTAAAAGTTGACAAAGGGTAAAACCTTAGAATTCACCTTGTGACCGGCGGAATGACCACTCAGATGAAAGTGCGTGTCATCTGATTGGTCATCCGGCCGGGCACAAGGTGAATCTAAAGTTTTACCCTATGTCAACTTTTACAAAGACTTACTCATCCTAAGGGCCAGTTGTATGTCGCAAAGTAAATGCTTTTTACCACTAACACAGGGTAGATGGTAAATGGGGGGATTGGCCATCGGTCCCTCCATTTACCATCTACCTATGTTAGTGTAAAAAAGCATTTACTTTGCGACATACAACCGGACGTATAATGTACAAAACTTTCTTTTTACAAAATGAACCATCTCCACTTGGTCCCATAGTATTTTTAGTTGTTGATCTTCTAAAACTCAGTATAATAAATGCACTATGTCGATTTAAAAACAATGGATCTGAAAACTTTGAACTTCAATTTCTAAAAATAAGGATATGAGGACTATCACTACAATTCTCAATTGACGATATGTTAATTAATTTTTGTAAAACTCAGCTTGCATTTATATAATTCCAGTATTATTAAATAATATTTCATCTTGTACCAACATCATGTTTTCTAACAAGTATGGATTTAACTGGTGATCTGATTTCTTTAGGCAGTAATATACGATCTATTATGATCACCGAGAGCAATTATTTATTTATTTAATTATTTATATGATGCTCTTAGGCGATTAGCCTCATAGAGAAGATAACAAAAGTAACATAATATAAGAGATAATTAGAGTACAACTAAATATATAACCCTGACATATTTGAAGTACAACGGCTAAAGAATCTGGAGATCCTCATATTATGTATACAAAATTTTGTCAAGTTTGGCCGAAATGCCTAGAATTTTCAATTTAATACCCTCCCTTCCATTTTGGGTGGTTGGTTTTGGAGTTTCTAGTTCCCTAGATTATGTATACCAAATTTTGTTAAGTTTGTTCCAAATGCCTAGAATTTTTTTTATGACCCTCCTTCACATTTTGAGTGGTTGATTTTTGGGTTTCTAGTTCTCTAGGTGGTTACGGATTGTTTTTAACAGGATAATAATCCATCAACACAGAGCTACCATATACCAGTTATAAGTGTGTTTGGCAAATACCTATATTAAAAATAGCTCTTTAAAAAAATGAAGCAAAATAAATGCTATGTTAAGTACTGAGAATAAATTGCTCAGTATAAAATTGTGATTTCTTACAAGAAAAGAATTTCAAGTACAAATGGGGAGATAATTTGTATAATAGTGTCTTTTCTTACCTTAGAGATTGTTTTCATTTCCACTCTTTTACCATATAATGAAATAAATAAATTCAGAAACTCACCTGCAACAAAAGAAAAAATAATATTAATACAAAGCACTGATTTATTATATTAATAAAAATAAAATTTAAACTAGAAGAGATTGGTAGAATAAGGGTAGGTATAGATTAATAATAATAATTATTATAATTAATTTACTAACATAAAAATATACTATTCTTAAAATTATATACTACTTATAGATAGTGAGGAAAGTATTTTATTTATTTATTTATTTAATTGAAATGCCTGTAAAAAAATACACCTCAACCATCCTTGTCAAGCTTTTGACCAGGTTTCTTTAATAACTTATGGCAAATGCCGGACTGGCTAATGCGTCGCTTGCTCCTGGTATCGGGGTTTTGCGTGGAATTTTTAAATTACTTTTTGTCTTTTAATGGAAATCTATAGTCATGTTATTTGTTAATGAGCAGCATACATTTCTATTTTTTTTTTGTACTTGTTTATTACGTATTTGTTAAATTGTAGTTAATTTGTATTGGTGTTTGTTAATGTATTGTAGCTAGATTATATTGATGTTTAGAGGACTAGGTCCTAGCCACCAAGGACTTGTGCTTCTAAGCAGGTCGAGGAATAAAGATTTATTTATTTATTTATTTATAACATTATCACAAATAACTTCAAAAAATAGATTGTCGAGCCTGGGCTTTCAAAATTTTTTATAAAAACAAATCTTTTATAAATCACTCTAGAAACATTTATTGAAAATACCAGACATTTCAGGAGAAATCCTCCCTTTATAAATGGAAAATTTGAAAAAATATGTAGATCCTTAAAAAAATGATATCTAAGCAAATATATTAAGTTGCTTTATCATTTTTTTTCAAGTAATTATTTTTCAAATTTTCAAATTTCCATTGATAAAAGGGAGTATTTCTCCTGAAACGTCTGGGTTTTTTAATAAACATTTTTAGATTGGTATATAAAAGATTTGTATTTAGCTTATGAGAATCAATACTCTATTAAACAAAAATTGGCGTGGGACTCTCGCGAGGTTCAAGTGAAGCCTCTTAGCTTCTTTATTTAATTCAAGGAATTATCTCTTAATTAAATAAAATAGCGCATGTACGGAGAGATTAAAGGCGATAGAGAGGGGGGAGCGTTTCACTTCTCGTGATGCTCAGGCCAATTTGTCCGACCACGGCTATAGAAGTTTTCACTTCAAAAGGCAGATATACAGACATTGTAGGGTCCCGTTTTTTATTTGAACGGAACCCTTAACCACAATTAAAATTAAAACACTGGTTAAAAATTCTGAAAAAAAATACTTGTTAGCAATCCAAATAGCTATGAAATTAAATCCAGTTGACGCACTTGCCTGAGGTATTATTGAGCAAGTGTGGTCCTCAACTAAGTAGCGAGTTTGCTAAGATATTATAGTGATCTGAAGACGATTACATTGATTGTAGAGGATGGATGGACTCAATATCAAAGCGTGAGTTTTGCTAAACGAACCACGTTTTGTATTAAAAAGAGGTCATAAATTAGATGCTCGTTGAATTTAATTGAGTGAAATAACCACCCTGTATGTGTGTATGTGTGTGTGTGTGCTCCAATCAGAGGCTAATCGTTTGATTTGAGAGGCGTCAAGCATTCTTTTTTTTTTTATTAATAGCAATGGAATTATTATCGAGATTTCACCCACCAGCAATAAATTCCACCTGAATTGACATACTGATTACAAGGAGCAGGAGGAGGAGGTAGTATGTCTAAAGGGCCAAGGGCGATGCTTTTTTTTTATTATTATTCCCACCCTAGACTCTTCAATTTCACTCCCGCTCGCATATTAGCAGCTCTCGATCTCTGTTTCTTGATCATTTGCCATGCAATTATTTTAAATCGATGGAACAACATTTAAAAAAAATCAATACATTAAATCTTTTCAACGTCACGGCCGGAAGGCAGATGAACTGAGATATTTTCAAACTTCCGGTTCGAAAATGCATAAAATATTAGCATTTTTTGAATATTTTTATTGAAATTTTCATAAAGGCATAAATAAACAAATTGGTGTTTTTAGATATCCCATTATTAAATTAATCAATTTTAAATTATGATATGATTGACTGATTTACCACGAGTAGAGACAACTGTATTGCTGATTCATAAAAAGAAATCAATGAGGTTGTTCTGAGATTTATGTAAATAAACATAGTAATAAATCGAAAAAATAGTAATTATCATAGGACCACAATCAAACTAGTCTTAAAATTTGTAGAATGAATAGAAGTTTAAAATAAAAAATTATCAAAAAAATCGCTAAGTACATACAGTTTCAAAAACTAGATTAAAATTTTCAAACTAAAAAATCGCATATAAAAAGACTTTAAATAATTTTTTGTATTGTTTTCTAAAAAGTAAGTATGTAAAAAAAAATTCAAAAAAAAATTTGAATTTGGACCAATTTTGAAGAAGTTATGAGGAAAAACCGAAATTCGATATCTTTTAAACCGGCGATCAAAAAAAATTTCAAAATTTACCAGAAAGAGTTTTTTGATATGTACTAAAAATGGGTCAAAAATAAAGGAAATCAAAAATTAAAAATTTTCAAACTGTCCGTTAAATATTATAGGTATAGGTATCAGTAGCGGGCGGTGATATTTCAACCAGAGGATGCCGTCCAAAATATAACCCTTCTATTTTTAATTTTTTATTTTATTTTAAACAAAAGAGAAGAGAGTTTTGAATTGGTTGATTTAAATAAATTTACGATAGGATACCGATTATTTCCAACATAGAATACCTAGTCTTTTGAAATACAACGAAAGTATCAAGGTCTGATGAAAAAAGGAAACCCTATCGTGCACTACATAAGCAACCCTACCATAGCTTTCCAAGATTCTCACCCGATTCATCTCATAAGCGACTAGGATTATATGACCTGTACTATCGGTTTCTAAATGAAAAACTTTTGTAATTGTCTTTCGACAAATATAGAAATCACACATAAACTCACTTTTTTGTAAAATTCATCGATAAACTCAGAATTTTGTGTTATTTTTTAAATTTAACATTAGATTTTTTTAACACGGTATGAAAAGTAGTTTTTTGAAATACAACGAAAGTTTCAAGGTCTGCTGAAAAATAGAAACCCTATCAATAATATCGTACATAAGCAAACCATACAATAACTTTCCAAGATTCTCACCCGTATCAGCAGGCTAGGATCATATAAGTTGTACTATCGGTTTCCAAATGAAAAATTTATGTAATAGTCTTTTGACAAATATAGAAATCACACACACACTCACTTTTTTGTCAATTTCATCGATAAACTCAGAATTTTATGTTATTTTTACTTTATCCAATGCGAAGCATGGGGAAAGTATTGTAATCGGTCTCGCGGCAAGCGCGACTTCAAAGGGTCCTCAGGTAAAGACTACGGAACCCATGGACTCAATTAAGGTCTCAAATTGAAGTATTCAATTAGATTGAATTTTTGCACGTGACGGTTTTGCCAAAAATTACCTGGGATCTCGTCGAGAGGCCAAAAAGTGCCATTTTTTACTTTATTTTGAAAGTGCGTGGGGATGGATGTATGTATGTTATCGTTTTTTTCGTCCACGATTTTTCCACACCGTTGCACCGATTGAATTGAAATTGAAAACCTACCATTATTTTACAAAATGAAGCGCTGATTAGTTTTGGTACATATAGGTCCATAAACATTAGTACTTTATTTCAGTACTTTTTAGTTTTTTCTAAAATTTCTTGAAAATGACTTAACCAATTTTGATGAAATTTAATACTCTAATTAAGTTCTTTGGGGACCACAAAAAAGGTTAAATAAAGTTTTTAGTAAAATTATATTTTAAAGTACTTTACTCTAGAGTAAGATAGTACTTTTTTAAATTCTTTATTTAAAACTCATTAAAATGTAATCATTCATCGGTTTATTATAGTTCATTTAAGTCAGAATAGATAAGCTTCTTCAGCAATGGTTACCAATAATAACCGAAATGTCAAAAATCCAATGTAGAATTGTATCTGATTAATAATAAAGGAATATAAATATCAATATTTCAAATGAATTTGGATAAAGTTTAGAAACGAACCGTTGCAGTTTATTTAAATTTAACATTAGATTTTTTGTAACACGGTATGAAAATACTTTTGACTTTTTGAAATTTTAGGGATTGTTTGACGCTTACGAATAAATATCAAAAGATCAGTAGTTAGAGAACTTATAATTATTTTTTTTAAGGTGGAAGAAAAAATTTAATACTAAAATTAGAAAAAATCTTATTTTTTCTTCAGTTAGCTATATTATAAAATTTTCTGATTATAGGACACTTGAATGTTGCAAATTATAGGTTCTTTTAAGCGCACCACAGTAAGTTATATATTATATATTAATTAATTACTCATTCATTAGTATATTTTTTTACATGGTACAATTATAAAATTTAGTGATTATTCACGCTTCAGTGTGCGAAATCGGAGTCTTTCTGCACACTTCAGTGAAAACCCCTTAGGCTGATCTGTAGACCTTTCATTAATTAATCATTTTAAAATATTATGCATTTTAGCTTTTGTAAAATAATAAACAAATTTGAAGAATTTTATGAAATTTTGGGTTTGCGTAAATGGCATTTTATTAAAAGGTGTTGTTTTAATTATCCATATGCCGTCATCCTGGCGCCTTCTACCATGTCCATAATAAGCATCTTGGCTAATATATTTCCTAAAGATATTTGCCTAGTACTTTGAGAGATACGAATCTGCAGTTGTTTAGTCAACCTTTCAAGGTGTTTGAACATCCAATTTCCTTTCGCAATAAAATGTGTGGGTGGTTTATTACTCAGTACGGCCGGAGGGCAGGCTTCGACTGCGAATACAACTCAAAAATTTTCAAATTTATTTTCCCTCATTGAGTTAAAGAATGACTGGAAAGTGGAGAAAAATCATTTTCACCCTGTCTGGCTTCAAATACCCACGATAACTTAAGAAGGAAAAGTCGTATAAAGTTCGTTCTTATGCGAAAATGTTTGTGTTTTATTTAAATGGTGAGAATTGATTAAATTTTGGACTTTCTAGTTCCAGATATTCGGGTTAAAAAATGCAAAATTATTGAAAAAAATATATCATTTTTGTATAATATACATAGATACATATTATGTACTTTTTTTGAGATTTTCATCCGCTTCTAGAGTAAAAAATAATAATCAATCAAAAAGGTGAGTTGTGAATTAGTATTTAATAAATTACTGATTTTTTAATTCACCGAAGTTGCAAACATCGTACCGAGTCTTGCAAAAGTTTCACTTTTTCCTACAATTCAATTTTAAATATAAGTAGCTTGATTTTGTTAAGGGAGAATGGTGTAGGTTCTTGGTGAAACGTATTTAAATAAAGTAAATTTTTTTTTTAATATAAAATTCTAGGTAGGTTTCACAAAAAACCGTCTAGAATTTTATAATTTTAAAAAATTAAAAAAAATTTTATTTAAAATTTTTTTAATTTCTTTACTTTATAAAAGTAGCTAGAATTGAGTATATTATAAAAAAATAAATAAATAAATAAAATGCTGATCAGTAACAAATTCAAAACGTTTCCTCCTACACTCACTAATTATTATTATATTTAAAAGTTTTTTTTTAATGTATTGTCACCGGGAACAAAGCCCATTTTGAAGGGAGCCGAATTTTAGCCCGAAGAAATTTTATATGCTATCCAGGCTCGAACCCTGGCCTTCCGCTTGAACATCGTCATCAACGATGCTGAATCGAACCCAGCGCCTTAGCCAGCTCGGCCAACCCGACTCCTCTATTTAAAAGTCAAAGTGTTAAAATAAAAGATGAATTAACTTAATTATAACAAAAAAATCTAAAAGCATCCTTATTTTCAAATGAAGAAAAAAAATCGTGATTTTTTTTGACTACATATGAACTTCTGATTTTTTTCAACCCATTCTTCCGTCTTTTCTTCAGAATGAGTCATTCTTTTGAATAGGGAAATTTAGAGAATTTAAACATGAAAACAACATTCAAATTATCTGTTCAAAATGAGCAAAAGAATGTCCATAAGAACAAGCTTGAGAATTTATCATCGAGTTGAACATTTATTTATTTGTATAATAAATACTTTACTACACGATTGATGACATTTATTTATTTATGTATTATTATATTGTAATATGTTAATTATTTATTTAATTAATTATTTATATAATAAATAAATAAAAAATTAAGCAATCCATATTATCTTTGGCTGTTGTTGTTATTTTTATGATAGTAGAAACTTTCCTTTCTAAGAGGGAGTAGAATTAGCCAGTGGGCTGGTGAAGGGATCAGGTGTGACAGACAGAAAATCGACGACCAAGATGTGGAGGTGGGAGCCCAGGGGTCATTCAGGTGACCGAGGGCCCGTCATCCTGGCGCCTCCGCACAACTCAACAAAACATGGCCATAACGAGCCAGCATCTTGACTAGCTTTCATAGAGATTTTTGGTTAAGATTTTAACAGATATCAATCAGTCTTTGTTTGACCATTGATCAATGTTCCGCAGCACCCTACATAACGCCCCTGCATCGCATAAAAACCGTACAGACATTGCCTCCTCAATTAATTTAGACTTATACAAACTTCCACATAATTCCAAAGACGTGTACACCGAATTCCAATCGCTGTTCACCCCACGGTATAAGATAAGAGAGATAAAATGTTAATATAATTTAATTTCTTAAAATATGCATTTTAGTGTACAGACTTTAGGACCACCCTTTTCTAGTACTTATTGCTAGAATAACTTGTAGTACCTGGTCACCGAGCGATGCTCTGTAACTTTTTGCTTCAGTTAATATCTATATATTAATCCCCGAAACCCCCCCCCCCCTCGCCTCCCGGACCCCCATCACTTCACCCCCACTCTACCCCTACCCCCACCTACACCCCACCTCCGAAACCCGTACGTTTGTGGGATTTGAAACTCGATTTTTAATCAATTAAATTGCCCAATTTTTAATAGTATATAATAATAATTGTAATAATCTTATTGTGGGATATAAAATTAAAAAACCAATTATTTATTAAAAGGAAATTGAATAAAAATGTAAATATACATTTTTATCGAGACAACTACCTGCGAATAATTATTGCAATTAACAAAAAAACCATCAAAAACAACTTAGCCTAAGATGAGACCTTGACAGATCGAATGTCCAACACAAAACCCTCCTAACCAGTGAATTTCTTCCAAATCGTTAGAGCCATTTTCGAGAACCCGACCGGATATATATACAAACTTTGCTCGTTTAATATAATAAGACGAGCTTTTTGTGCGTGCCTTCGGCACGCCCTCGAATCTCGGCCCTTCGGGTTGGTGCCCTGGCGGGCAGCGTCTCGGTCAAAAATTTTATTCATCTTAAAAAACCACTCTCCAAATGTAAACTACCGAAAATACATCGTCTCTTAAAAGTTTCGCCTCTTTATTTTTTGAGTAGCGAGGGGGGGGGGGGGGGGAATAATTATCAATATATTTAATGTTTCTTAATTTAAAATGAATTGGAGTCTTTCATTTCAAAATTTGAGTCCAAATTAGAATTATATTTCAAATTTTCCTGGTTAATGAAAATCTATTGGAGCCATCCGTTTAAAATCCGAGCTGACAATTATATTTCAAATTTGCCTCGTTAATTAATATATATTTAATGTTTCTTAATTTAAAATCTATTGGTGTTTTTTCATTTTCATTCGAGTTCAAATGAATACAATATTATCTCGACACAAAGTCTAAATCAAAAATATATAGTTTTAGTAACAGAAATTAAGATATAAATATTAATGTTGCATTGGTGTAATGGCTAGAGCTGATGCCCTTAGTTCAAGAGTTCGTCGGTTCGATTCTAGACAAGAGGGTAATTTTTTTAAAGAAAATTCTCTCAGCGTTGTTACAAATTAATCTAGGCTCTTATATATAGTATATAAGATGAAATCTCTCTTTTTCGCTCTACCCTAATGCAGCATTCATTTGTATTATAGCCATGCAGTCAGTGCCTTTTTGATTTTAATAGACATCAGAAAGAGTTTGTTATCCCCACTGGTAGATTTCTCTCTAGTTATAATAGATCAGTGGGTTTTTTTTCTATTATTCAAATCTCTCTCTATTCAAAGGTTACTAGGTATTCTCCATACATCTATCTCTCTGTTCATTTGAACAAAAACAAAAAATAAATAATGATCGTGGTTGGCATAATCTTTGCAGATACAAATAAATAAATAAATAAATAATTGAGCTTGTATGTGTGTGATATTATTTATATTCAAAGTTACTGGCTGGCGTTTTCCTGTCAGATAGAGAGAGAATGAAGGAGTTGTAGAACGTGGAGTTGGAGCTTTGTTATCTCCATTTATGGAGAGATTTTCAAAAAGAGAAATGTGGCCGAGTCAATAATTTGTTTGCAAGCAAAATAAAGAAATTACACAAACATAATGAGACGAACGAATATATTTATGTACGAGTGAATAAAACGAGAGAGTTAACAAAAAGAAGACGAAAGAGGTTATTATATGCCTATTTTGGGACAGAATAGATAATTGCTGGTTCATTTTAGACAGTTAATTTAGTAAATTGTTCATTTGACTGCCGCGCTTATGAATAATTGCCAACTTCATTGAATAAAGTATGTTATTACATGTTCAGAATATTTTCAAAATAAATTACATTCAATGGTAAAAAGAATTTAAAAAGAATGTCGGGGGAGGGGATAAAAATGAAAAAAAAATGCTATGTGGTCAACATCTGTTCAATGAGAGAGAAAAAGGCAAAGGTCCGGTTACTAAACAACCACAAATCGCCTGTCTAGTCCTAGATTTAATGAATTAGTAGATAAATAAATAATTAGATCAAAATCAATAAATAAATTTAATTTAAAATGATGGAAGGCAGCCCATGGATAATGAAATTCGGAATAAAATAAATTTTGTATCTTTCGCTAGTTAAATAAATGCGCTGTTGCCAACTTGTTTTTGGTCGAAATTTTTGTTTATACATTTTTCATTATTTATTCATTATTATCTCAGAAACTGTGTTGTAAATATGAATCAAAATTGTCTTAAAATATATATTGGTTATAGTTTAATGTTGGTTTAGTTTTTTATAAAAATGGTAAGAAGGGTTTCTTAATTATAATTAAATATGTATGTAAATTTTCCGATATCCCGTATAGTGCAATGTTAAAGAGCCTGAAAAACTCGATTTTTGAAATTTAATATCTCCGGAACTGTATTGTTCATAAATTTCGTTTTGCCTCCAATCGATGCAGAAGTATTTAAATAATAATCTGCATAAATTTCAAAAAAATCCTAAGAAAACGCATTTGGCGGAACAACTACCTTAAGGGTTTAAAGGGTCAACGAAAGGGAAACAGACAGGATCTCCTTCAGCAATGATCGAAATTTGCCGTTTCATAACAGAAGCATCAATAGAATTTTTCCCTTAATTTTACACTGTTAAATATTCCAATTTTAGTGACTTGTAGAATTTAATTTTATAAATTAAAGGGTTGATTCCGTCAAATAAAATAAATAAATAAACTAATTTTAGATAATTAACGTTATCTATTAGAAAGATTTACTATTCAGTTTTGGTCACCCCTGGTAGACTATCTTCAGTAGTAAATTTCGATCACGTTTTGGAATCAGTCACTCTGCATAGTTATATAACCATTTACTACTGAAGATGGTATACCAGGAGTGACGGGAACTGATTAGTAAATCTATCTAATAAATAATGTTAATTATCTAAAATTACTCTATTTATTTATTTTATGTGACTGAATAAACCCTTTAATTTATAAAAATATTTTTTTTAATCTTTTAAACGTCTCTATCTCCGTAAATAATGGTCTGAGAGCCTTAAATCAATCAAATTCATAAGACTTTTAAAAAATTTTCTGAAAAATGTTTGTCTTTAAAATCTTTAAAAGTCTCTATTTCCGTAAATAGTGGTCTGAGAGCCTTAAAACAATCGAATTTATAAGATTTTTTAAAAAATTCTCAATTAAAGTTAGTTTTATTCTGATTTCCACATCCAAATACACTAGAAATGAAATCTAAAACAATTCTATCAAATCACAATTTTTTAGTATACTTTGAAATTTTAAATTGTCTCTCAATTTTTCATTTTTTTGTCATAAATGTGTCAATAAGTAGATGTTAATTATTAAAAAAATCTTATAAAGGAAGATTTTTCCACAAGCCAAAATAGGCTTATTAAATTAAGCATAATTAAGTATTGTTTTATGAAAAAATGTGATGTGATACACAAAAAAAGAAATTTATTTTAAGTAGTCAAAAATCTTTAACAATCACATAAAATTATTCAAAGAACTTTTTCATTATAGATCTGTGTAATTATTGAACATTTGAAAAAGATAAATCACATGAAGCAAAAAAAGACAAGGATAATCCACTCAGTTAAAAGAACAAATGTTAACAAAATTGAAATTTTATTTAAAGTTGATGGAATTTTAAAAAAAAGAGAAATGAAATAATTTGTGATGATAAATTTCCCTAAATGATTTTATAGGGTGGGCAAATGTATGGTAAAATGAAAAAAAAGAAAGAAATTTAAGGATCGGAGCTGAAGGTACCTGTGAATGCAGATTTTGAAAGACTGAAGGTTAAATTAATAAAATATAAATATTTACACCGAAATAAAAAAATTGTAGTATTATTATTAATGATATAATATAAATGCAATTAAGAGAAGGGTTACCTATTTGTTAGAAGGGTTGAAACAGCCTAGGGGAGGAAATATTCTGAGCTCCTGCACTGAGATGCACTCACTAGTACTATTTGTGGTCAACTGAAGAAAAGAAATGAAAAACAAAATGCGCGATGGAAATTTATCTAATCGAATTTCGAAGAATTTATAAAGAAGAAAAATATATATGAAAAATAGAAAAAGGCGCTCTACAGTAGAATTGTTTTTTATTATAACATTATTTTATTAAATTTGTTGGATTATGAATTTTAGCAAAACTAGGGGTTGTTTTAAGGGTTGAATTTCATCCTTTTTCATTGAGAAAATAAGCTGATGAGTTCTGATGTGGCCATCCACTTGACTTTACCATACAACCTGGACCCTAAAATTATTTTTAATCATGTAGGGGGGGGGGGGTGGTTAGTTTTTGCATTTTTATTCTTCTGGGGTCCCACTGATTATGTATACAAAATTTGGTTGAGTTTGGTAAATGGCCAAGATTTTCATTTTTTGACCCTACACCCTCCCCCTCATTTTGGGCGGTTAGTTTTTGCATTTTTAGACTTCTGGGGTCCCAATGATTATGTATACAAAATTTGGTTGAGTTTGCTCAAATAGCCTAGATTTTTAATTTTTTAACCCCCCTCCAACCCCCTTAATTTTCAGGTCGATATGCACCAAAATCTAATCAGCTCTTAATCTCAATGGACCAAAACTACGTGTGAAATTTGGTTTCGATTTTCACACTAGTTTTTGAGCTAGCTCGTCCACAAAAATTTGGTAACGCACAGACTAACGGACACCCAACCAGACAGACTAACTAACAGACATTTCGACAAAACAATTATTATCTCGAAAAATATAATTTTTTCGATGTTCACTTATTAGGGCATTTTTGTAGAGCGAAATGCCATGGTTTCGATCAATGTTTTTAATCAAAATAGTTTCAGCCGTTTTTAGATATTTCGAAAAAAAAGTGAGGAAAAAACCACTTTTTTCATGCACGATTATAATACTTGACCATACCCTGTATGGTAAAGTAAAAAATATATGAACTTTTTTTTGTTCACATTTTTGAAACATTATCAAATTTATTACCTTGATTTTATTCAAGTTCACCTATTATTTCTTTGAGTTTAAAGATTTTTTAATATATTAAATATAATGAGAATTCTGTGCAATTTTTTAATCAATAAATGTACTACATATTTGACACTTGGTGGCTGTAGTTTATTTTAACATTTTATCAAATATTTAGTGTTTTTGTCTTCAATTTTTTCTTTAGTGCATAAACAAATTTATTTGGCTATCTTTAACTGCATATTACTTGCATATTTCAGCATTTTTAACTGCATATTTTATGGGACATTTGGACAGTTTTTACTGAATAAAAATCCGGTCTCTAATGATGAGTCAAAGACCGGGGGATCTCCTTCCTTGTTTTGATATTTTCTGAAATAAAATTGGATAAGATGTGATAGACTTCATGGTTGCGGGTTGCAGATATACAAGGGCTTTCGGATTTTTCTTTATAAGCAGAATTTTTTTTATTGGTTATATCATTAGCATCCATATTAAAATTCATATAAGTTATTGTAGGGAACTGGATAAATTAAAACTCAGCCCCTTTCTTTAAATAAGCCACACGTTTCGTCAATTTATTTTGACTTCCTCAGTGGGTTGTTGCATCACTTTTATATATTTTTTTGTGTGAAACGGCGACAATTTTTAGTTGATCAAAGCAAAAGTCGTTTTAAAAATAACTGTGCTGAAAGAAATATTATTAATGAATATATGATGTTTTTTGTTTTAGTACAAAATGTTTTTGACAAGGAGTGATGAAACGAGGCACTGAGGAAGTGAAAATAAATTGTAGAAACGCCTGCATTATTTAAAAAAAGCTCTGAGTTTTAATTTATCTAGTACACTACTATTCATTTATTTTTTATTGGTACTGATTCAACAGTTGCTAAGATTATCTTTTAGTGGTACTTTTAGTTGAATTGTTAGCTAGCTGTTTATAATAATATAAGTTGCAGTAAAAGCCGATTTTTAGTAAGAACGGGTTCTCATTAGTTAAAACGCGTTTCATTGAATAACTTTGTGGCAACTAGAATTTACTGATGTTGTTTGAGTTTGGTCCAAAGATCTAGAATCTTGATTTTTGACCCTCAGGCTCATTTTGGGTGTTTATTTTCAAAAAAATTTTAATCGCAAATGTCAATAATTACATCCTCTACAACTTTGTTTCTAACGAGGATGTAATTTTTGACATTCTCGTTTAAAAAAATTTGAAAATAGACACCCAAAATAGGTGGAAGGTCGAAAATTAAGATTTTAGACCTTTGCACCAAACTCAACCAAGATCAGTAAATTCTAGTTGCCACAAAGTTATACAGTGAAACGCGTTTTAACTAGTAAGAACCCGTTCTTACTAAAAATCGTGTTCACCAAAAGCTTCGACAAGCATTCGATGCGATTCTGCAGCAGTTTTCTTCAAATGATAACAGAAAATCAACGCGGTCCGTAAATCGTAGTTCGTAGGCACAAAACTTGACATGTTTAAGGTTATAGAAAAATATACCGGTATATGGAAGTTGGGTTGTTGTGTGTTGAAAATTTTTGTCAGCTGTCAGAGGGAGATGATCGCGCTGCAGTAGCGGTCTTACGGTCCCAAACCAGATGGCTAGCACCGAGGGGTGATCCGCGATTGGAAGTAGGTGTACACTTCTTTGGAAGTATTTTGGAAGTACTTGGAAATATTTGGAAGTGCTTGGAAATATTTGGAAGTGCTTGGAAATATTTGGAAGTACTTGGAAATATTTTTGAAATGCTTGAAAATATTTGGAAGTACTTGGAAATATTTGGAATTACTTGGAAGTATTTGGAGATACTTGGGAATATTTGGAAGTACTTGGGAATGTTTGAAAGTACTTGGAAATATTTGGAAGTGCTTGGAAATTTTGGAAGTACGTGGAAATATTTGGAAGTGCTTGGAAATATTTGGAATTACTTGGAAATATTTGGAAGTACTTGGGAATGTTTGAAAGTACTTGGAAATATTTGTAAGTAGAAGTGGAAGTAGGTGTCGCGGTTCACCATCTATAGGGAATTCAGTTTTCATACTTCTACACATGGTATATGTTTATTCTCAAGCAGAAGACAACCTCATTGATTTCTTTTTATGTTAGCCAAATCCTATATAATATTCTTCTTGTTTGTTCTATTCCTTATTTGTGTGAAAAATAAATGCGGATATGAAAATAATCCGGTTTTTTATTAAGAAAAAATATTTTACGTGAATATAAATCTTAGCGAAAATGTTGAATATTAAATAAAAAAATTGGATGAAAAGAGGTGCGGGGTGTTGTTACGTTACGTGGCTGGCCAAATCGAAACGTGACAGGTTGAATGAAAAGAGAAGACGGGGTTTGTGAGTATGGTCCAATCTAATCATCAGCGACCAATCAGCCAGCCAAATAGAATAATAATCTAATATAAATCATCTGTTGAGGAGAGGGGATGGCGACTTATGGGATATGGATCAGTGGGATTGGAATCTTCGTGGGAATCGAGCCGAGATAGCGGAGCTGTTGCTCCTCTCGCTCCGGGAGGGAATTCTTGCCGAAGAGATGAGACCATCTTGCTAGCTCTTTCTCTTTAACTGGCTGCCTGTGTGTGTGTCCTCTGGCAAGGCCTTTTAAAACGGCTTGGCTGGCCATTGAAGCGTGTGCATCGATGGATGGAATCGGCTAATTATACACCCGTTGGAAAGATGCAAAAGAATCGAAGAAGAAGAAAAAAAGCAATGAGCCTCTAATGGATTTGAATTTATTGCCAAAGAGTATTAAAATGGATAGCAAGCGAGGGGCGGAAGAAGTATTTTTTAGGAAAATAAAGATGTTAATGCCATTGATTTAAGAAATAAAAAAAAAATTATTAAAAGAGAGGGATAAATAAAATTTAAAAGCAAAAAAAATAAAATAAAAAATCTTACAATATACCCACGGGTATACTCAAATAATGAAATTGCAAAAGGACAAATTAGTACATAAGTCTCAAAACAATCTTTTTTTCATTTTTTAGCTTTTATAAAATTTTTTACTTAAATATAAAGTATTAATTAAATAAATTCGATAATAAATTCATTTAAAATAAAGGTTAGTCTATATATAAATTATTTAGCAAATTTCACATTAAAAATAAATTCAAGTTTAAGTTTACATAGAAAGAGAGAATTAATGCATTACTTTGAGTGAGTCTTTGAGAATTATCTAATAATCCCTTTAATTTCAGAGGAAAAATAATAACAATTTATAATTTTACTTTAAAAAAAAAAAAATCAATACTTGAAAATGAGCAGACGGATGGGGGAAAAAAGGAACTTGTGAACCAGAGAGACAAAAACAAGCATTCGAGAGAGGCATTCTACACTGAGCTACACTAGACATTCTCTACTGAGAGCTCGCTAAAATCATCAACCTTTCTACACAGAGCACATTATAATTTTATCAAGCCTCAGGAGCTCGCTGAATCTATGCTCTCAATATCTTTCTACATTTCTCTATACAGCCTCCTGCATTATCATTCTAACCAGAGACCATTCCATTCATATATATATGTCCGAGGCGCTCACTATATATATATATATATATAATTGGAGCCAACTTGCTACCAGAAGAGAAGCAAACGTGATAATTGGAACCTTTTCAACACCGAACCTACCAGACTCCGAGAATTCCTTTCGGGTGCACCTAAATATCCAAAGATTGGTGCCTGAAGTACAAATCGGAGTCAAGGTGACGGAAGGAAGAGTTATCCTATACCTTTGGTCCATAAGGAATGTAATATCTTCATATACAATTTTCTTAAACAACCCATTTTATACTGTTCACTTCAATTACTAATAAAAAAAAAAAAATTCACATAGTTAAAATTTAAATAATTCTCTAAAAAAACTTTATTATTATTGAAAACCCACACATCCATCCTTTTTGTTTTATTTGCATTTTTTATTATTTAAATTCATTTTATTACTTAAATTCAGTAAAGTAGCTTGTTTTAACTTCCATCAATTTCAGCAACAAGCATTGAGAGAGAGACTACCCTGAGTAACACCCGCCGCGATTCAAGAAACTAGTATCTAAGCAAACCCACGTCACCTCACATTCAAGTCTCATATCCATGGTCAAAAACAAACACCCATCATCACTACACCCACTGCAATCTTTTAGCTTAAATTTAGGAAAATTAAATAAATTTTCAGCTAATCACAGATATAAATAATCATTAATAAGTTTTTGTAGGGAAATAAAGACAATAGCTTATGCAAATAATTTTTATTTTTGCCAATGTTAGGTCAACTTTGTAGACTTCCTCAGGGCTCTAAAAATCAAAGGCCTCAATTACTACACGTTATAACAATTTTTAAATCAAAATCAAATCTCAAACCACCTCAATACATACAAAAACAAATCAAACACACACAAAAAACTCATTTTACATACCAAACAAAGTTGAGGAAACGTTGGCAAAAAATAAAAATTATTTGCATAAGCTATTGTCCTTATTTCCCTACAACAACTTATGTAATTTAATCGATGGACATAAATAATCAAAATAATAAATAATAATTGTGAAACCTACCTAGTACTTTATTTTTAATCTTATTTAAACAAATAAATAAATATTTTTGTTGAACACTACTTAGAACAAAAGTCCTCCATACGACTTCCCATATGTTTTATATTGAAAAATGTTCTTTCAAAGATTAAAGAGAAAAAATTTAAAATAAAGTAAAAATAACCTCTTGCTACGATATATGATAAATAGACGAGAAAAGTGAAGGTGAACAATGATAATGGTTATAGGGTGGATTATTATAGTCTAGTTCAGAGGTGGGGAACCTTTTTACCCTGAGAGGCCACATTTAAAATAGCAGTAACAAAGAGGCCACCTAAGTTTCAATACCGATAAATGTAACTTTTGTAGAAGTTATTGCTGTTCAAATTCATTTTTTTTTTATTTTAAATTCAATTTTTTTTTATTTTAAATTCAGTTTTTCTTTATTTCAAATTCATTTCGAGGCCTCATAAGAAATTCAAAAAAGGTCACAGGTTCACCACCTCTGGTCCAGTTCGTTAATGAAATTATTGGTATGAAGAGGAATTTCCGCTTTGAATTTATAATGTACAATTTTTCTATATAAGTAATTCTTCCAAATCTTCTATTATTAGTTATTTTTTTTTAAATAGGAAACAAACAAAAGTAAAATTGGAAGATGACATTAATAAAAATGGATGAAAGCTTCTTTTTGCCGAGAGTTACAGAATTTTTATAAATTAAGAGAAAATTTTAGTACACAAGACTGTCGTCCATCTAAAAACCAACCACCCTAATCATAGCTTTACATAATCAACAGTAATTCAAAATCCATTAACGCTTTTGTGGCCTTTTATGAAAACTTTTTATTAAAAATCAGATTATTTTCATATACCTATAAACTTATATGTATTAACAAACAAATAAGCACATATAAAAACATAAAAGACGACGTTTCGATTAGTATATCTGTGAACGTTTTAAAGAATAAGATAGCCTGTTGGTTGTCCGTTTGGCCGTTGCTCAGATATCTCATATTTGAAAACGAGGACAAATATACTCAAAGAGAAACAAAGAGGTTGTCCTCTGCTTGATGCAAATAAATATACACACATATATATAGAAATTATATATCTGCATATATATTATTTATTTGTTTGAGACTATAGTTTTGAAGACTTGGTCTTCATCATCAGTCTTTTTTAATTATAAATATTATTTTTCATGGAGTCAATACCGAATGAAAGACTAAAGCCTTCGAAACTATACTCTCCAACAAATAAATAATATATATACAGATGTATAATTTCGATATATATATATATATATATATATATATATGTATGTTTATTTGCATCAAGCAGAGGACAACCTCTTTGTTTCTCTTTGTGAGTCAACAACTCTGCTACTCTAGGCAAAGAAAAAACTTTTCAATTAAGACAAATATACTGATCGAAATGTCGAGTTTTATATTATTATATGTGTTTATTTGTTTGTTAAATATATATATTTATTTTTTTAATTTATAAGATCTCAGGAAAATGGATAAATAAATTATATTCCGAGTTTTATATTAGTTAAAACGGACGTTTCGTCACTATATATTAGCGACTTATGATATAACCTTTTCGTAACTCAATAGTCCTATATTTATAAGGAACATTCTATCTTTTTAAAAACATATTTGATTGCAAAAATAATGTGGGTTTTAATATTTTTTTTTTTATAATAATTTAAAAACCAAAAATTTCAAGTCTTTTGGTTCACATGAATTTGTTGTTTCGAGCTATTAAATTATTCATTTTGCCCCATAAATATAGGCAATCGTTGTTATTAATAATAATGTCAAATGCTACGATAGTCTCACGGGCTGACATCTGGTCAGATTTTTTTAATTAGTTGATATAATTTATTGGCCTTTAGGTTATTAACCCGATTATGAACCGGGCGTAATGTAACCGATTTCCGGCTTCAATTGGCTTATGTCTAAACAACACTCGTTTGATTTTTCTTAAGATTTATCTTATTATTATTATTATTTCCTATCAAGTTAGGCTGGCTACTAAATTTGAATCCATTTAGGCCAATTGCTAAATGTCATCTAGTTTAAACTTGGGTCATATTTTCTAATCAATTTAATCTTATACATATATAAAACATAATGATTTTCGATAGTAATTGATATTAACGATAATTGGATAAATTATCCCTCTGATTTATTAAAATTAACTTTATCCTGTCTGCATCATTATTTTTTTAGATTAATACTTATTACTAATAGAAAAGAGAGGTTTTTTTTAGTTTCTTTATGAAGTGATGAAAATCTTGTTTTTTTTTGTGGGAAAAACGCAAAACTGGGATTTTTATAAATCATATTCTCAGGATTCAAAAAGTGATATTTTTAGGGAATTTAAGGGAGCACAAAATTACGAAAAACTGATGAACAGAATAGAAAAAATGATTTTCTTCTAGATATTAATGGGGAATTTTGTTGTAATCGTAAGCTGGTCACTTTACAAAAGAATTGTGAGAAATAACAGATATCCGTTTAAAAAATTTGTTAGAGACTATAGTTTCGCAGAATTGACTTTCATCATCAGTATTTTTAATTATAAGTATTTTATTCTTTATTTCCGAGGGGTGAACCGCGACCTAATATCGTGTACACCTACTTCTACTTTCACTTTCATTTCCAAATATTTCCAAAAAATTCCAGTACTCTAAATACTAAAATAATTTCAAAGACGTGTACCCACCCCTAATTCCATTCGCGGTTCACTCCTCGGTTATTTATCTTGAGTTCAAATATCCCCCGAACATCACACATTGGTCTTTAGAACGTTAAAATGAGGTATATCAACTACGTAATCCAGAATTATGTCGTATATATAAATCTTATTTTCGGGCCATCCATAAATTTCGTCACCCAAATTTCAAGATTTTTAGACCCCCCTCCCCCATTCAGCCAAATTCTCATTTCGGGTGGTTAGTTTTTGCATTGCTAGCCTTCTGGTAGTTCACAGAATATGTATACAAAATTTGGTTGAGTTTGGTCGAAAGAACTAGAATTTTCAATTTTGACCCCCTCCCACTTTTTTTCTGATAATGTTTAAAACATATCCAGAAAAAAATTATTTAATGTTATTTTCAAAAATATATTCTTTTTCTAGTTAAATTTTTTCATTTTTTATACCCCTTCAAAATGTGGTAGATCTTAATGCCCCACCCTGTATATTACAAGTACATTCTATATTCGTTATATTATACCGTATATGCCTATTTGTATCAAGCAGAAGTCAATCAAATTGATTTCTCTTTATGAATCAACTCTGCTACTCTCATCTAAACAAAATCCTTTAAATTAACTTTGTTCTATTTACAATTATTGTTATGAATATTAGAAAAATAAGATAAGAATTCATTTAAATTGAATTTTGTGATGAAAAATCGTCCCTTATTGGGGACCACCATTTTTATATTAAGTTTAAGATTGGGAAAAAGAATCTGAAAGGAGTTCATGAGAGAGAACAGCGTCTGGGCTGATTACATGCAAAATGCATTTTCAGATCCCCCCTGTCTTTTCAATCGTCTCTCGCGAAATGGAATATTAAATGGATCTGTTAATAGGATCTGACGACCCTCTTCGCTTTTTCCTTGAAAAAAGTATTCGGTTTTTTTTTCCAAGTCAATATAGATATTAAAAAAAAACTTTTAGCCTTGACGATTGAATGAATAATATCCCGAACCCGCATCATTAGACGTAACTGACAAATGAATGGATTTAAGGCCAACTCTGCAATTTGCAATTTCGGTGATTTCTCTTATATATATATTCCACTTAAATCTAAATAATCTATACCTATAATTTACCTGGTTCCTAACGAAAAAACCGTATTTTTTTCTGTCAAAATGATCTTGTCGAAAAGTTCGGTATTAATTAGTAAAGAAAATTATTGCGAAAGTTTTAAACAAATATTTTCGATACTCTTAAGATTTCACAAGGCCCCTCTAATAGAATTTGTGTTTAAATTAGGAATAGATAATACACTGACCGTAAAAAATTTATCACTTTCTTGGCTGAGTGCTCGCAGGCAAGCAAGCGTCCGAGGCCTGAATGTTTCGAATTTTGCATTTCGGTATCGTGACGGAAAAAATACCCGAACACTATATTTACTGTTATTTTATGAGGTTTCTATATTTTTTATCTGATAATATTTCAAAAAGTAAATATCTATATCAATTGCACTATGGTTTTCCGTTGTTCGTATTTTCTACAAATTTATTCCAGTTATTAAAAAAAATAAATAAAATTAAAAATTAAATTATATATAAGTATCAGTGGCGTGGGGTCCATTGATGCTGTGGATGCGGAGCATCCTAAAATTTCAAACATTTTTGAGTATTTTCAAAAAAAATATAGTAAGGTCGACTTCAAAATTTCAGGAGAATTAGTGAAAAAATTTAAATATTTTAATTTTCCTACATCACTCATGTCAAAAAAGATTCCACGCTATGAAATCAATTATTTAGCTAAGTAAAACAAGCTAAAAATAAATAAATATACGTATTATTGGAAGGATATTAATGTAAGTATACAACATAGGAGATATGTCGTAGATAAAACTTATCCTCTATATAAAAGAAGTGTTTGAATTCAATTTATCAATTGATAAAGATTATTTATTATTCTGAAAATCGATATCTATAATAAATAATAATTGAGGATGAAAAAAGTAAAAAAGGTACTACTAGATTAAAAAAATTAAGTGAGAACTTTATTAAATATTTTTAAATAGCCAATGTTACAGATTGTCTTCGAGATGAAATTACTTTAAATACACATAAAAAAATGTGAATAACCAAAACATTTTTTTTTCTGAAAATTTCTGATAAATATTAGAAAATCAGTCCATATATTTTGTTAATTGAATTGTTGTTAAAAATTTCGATCATTTTTAATATCAACCTTTTAGAGAAATTACGAAAAATATTTGACTAATTACTGAATTTTCAAAGTGTTGAATAACTATTTATGAAACTATAGGTGATATCTTTGAAGACATAGATAGAGGAATCGACTTAAAATCAAATCAATTGATTCTGATCTATTACTTGAGGAATAACCATTCTACATTGAATTTTTTGACGTTTCGATTATTATTGGTAACCATTGCTGAAGAGAAATGGATGGAGGTCGAGTTAAAATCAAAAATAGGCATCGATTCTCATCTAATACTTGAGGAATAACAATTGTACATTGGATTTTTGACGTTTCGGAAACTATTGGTAACCATTGCTGAATACATGAAGGAATCGGCTTAAAATCAAAAATAACAATCGATTCTTATCTAATACTAGAGGAATAACCTTATTGCATTCCATTTTTGATGTTTTGACTACTAATGGCAATCTCTACTGAAAACGTGGAAGAATCGACTTAAAATCAAAAAGGCTAAATTCTTTTTGGTAAACAACTCAAGCTTCGCATTGGATAAAGTAAAAAGATTTAATTTAGAAATGTCCAATATTTAGAAAAAAAAATAAAAAAATAGCTAAGAAAGGATATGGACTGGCTTTTTTCTAATATTTATTACCTATGTATCAGAAATTTTTAGAAAAAATAAATATATTTTTAGTAAATATGTAATTTTTTATTTTTATTCAAAGTAATTTTATTCTAAACAAATCTGTATCATTGTCTATTTTCAAAATAGTTTTTGGTTAATATTTTTTTAAGAAAATCACAAGAAGGTGTCATCTAATAGACCCGAGATATAATGGATTATTTTTAGCTATATGTCAGAAGGGTTGTTTTTACCTCTAGTTTACATATTATTATATATTATATTTTCTTTTTAAAGAAATTATTTTTCTAAATTTCCATTTAGAAATGGAGAATATCTCCTAAAACGTTTGGATTTTTAATTAATGTTTTGAAATTGTTTTTATAAAATAATTTATTTAAACAATATAATAAATTATAAATGAAAAATATTTTAAATTTTGATTCAATTTTCTAGAACAAAAAAAAAAAATCTAAAAGAATAATGGTACTTTTTAAAAGAAAGTGACTTTTCAAAAAGAGGGGATGTATAGGAGAGTGAGTTAATGTTTATGCATGATCTCCAATCCATTTTGGGGCAATGCAATGCAGAAAGTGCGGGGGTGGATGCATTTGGAAATGCATGTCATTGCTGATATATGTAATTAGAGCAAATGTGATTGATGATTGCGCCTTTACAGTTACTAAATGCAGGAAAAGCGCTGGATTTCAGAAGGGGTGGTTGCCGAGGGTTAACGAGGTACACATTTCATTCCATCAATATCAAAAAATAAATTAATAATTGAATATTTTTTTTTAATCAAACATTTAACATTATTTATCGGATAAAATGACTGGCGAACTTGATTAGACAGGTGTTGGATAAAAAAAAATTAAAATTCAATCAGATGTGATTTAGCAGAAAGTGTTTCAAATAATTATGAAATTAAAAATCACCACCCCTGTATGTACTGCATTAACTACAGACTAATAAGAATAATTTATAAAGGGGTAGAAAATATTTTTTTTGATAAATACTCCTATTCATAAGAATTTTGCTGGCTTGGTGTGTACTGGATATATTAATTTTTTATTGTTAAAGGCTTAGGGCTTCCCAGAGAGCGCCTCTACGTGCTTGGCAGGTTTATTTTCAAACTATTCAGCACATTTCACCCCAAATACAAATACAACATGTTCACTTTCAAATCATCCATCCATAATCGGGTATTAAGAGCTGACGGCAGACTAATTCATATTCCAAATCATCGTACTGAGATCGCCACTAGATCCTTTGTCGTCAGCTCGGCTCGGTTGTGGAATACATTGCCATTAAATATCCGAACATCGCTTTCAACATCATCTTTTCATCGCTCACTCAGGGTGCATCTTCTCGGGGGAGCTGGGTTGGAGTAATGTGTCACTGGTCTATTCGCCTGCTTGTGCTGACTCTGGGTTGCTCACTGGGCTGGGAGAGTCTTGCTCATTTATATCTTACTATATACCTATATTCTTTCTGTTTGCTCATTTAAATGTTATATATGTTATATCCCTGTATTCATTCTTTCTGTTTCTCATTTAAATGTTACTATATGTATGTATTCTTTCTATTTGCTCATTTAAATGTTATATATGTTATGTTTGCTTACTTAAATGTTACTATTTGTATATATATTCTTTCTGTTTCTGCTCTACGAGGTAGCCACCTCAGAGCATTGTTTTAAATAAATAAATAAATAAATAAATAAATTGAATTGCTTCTTTCCAGTAATTTATTTTATTATTCAAATGGTTAATCCAAATCATTTCGCATCTTTTCCTCAGTGGAAACTGTGGGACCACACAATAGGCAAGTCAGTGAGTTATTATTAATTATTAGTTTCCACTGAGGAAGAGATGCCGAAATCGCTCTCGAAATATTTGGATTAACCATTTGAATAATAAAATAAATTACTGGAAAGAATCAATTCAATTTATTTATCCTTTAACAAATAAAAAAATACTCCTATGTTTACTTAATTTAAAATAAATATTTATTTTAAATACTATGAATAAAAATAATCCGTTGAATACTTAAGAGTTCTTGTAATTAAGTGTAATTTCACTTTACCATACACAACAGTATGATAGTTGTAAAAGTGAAAATAAATTCAGATATTTTTATATTAAAATTGAGAAGTGATAGAAAGGCAGCCCAAGGTTAGTGCAAAAATAGATTTATTGGGAATTCATTTTTTTCCTCACTCAAAAACCAACGTTTGAGAGGGTTTTCCATCCTTCTTCGGGGTTCAAAAGGGCGTGTCATTGAGGGAAAAATACAAGATATTTCTCCCTTCTCTCCTTGGGCTGCCTTTCTATCACTTCTCAATTAAAATTTCTACCATTCTGTCTGAATTTCTTTTAATTTATATTTTAAAATTGATGTGATCAAAAAGTATTTGTTATAATAAATGTGTGTGAGTGTGTTTGTATATCTTTCTAAGGTCGAATTTGGAGCACTTACCTCAAAACTAAGAAGAATTTTTAAATGAAAATTCATATTCTTATACAATCTTTAATTTTGCTTGGATTGAGATACCTAATGTAGTGCTCAAAAACCGTAGAAAATTCATCATGGTAGCAAAGTGCTAGTATTTACAAAAATTATAAGTGATTAGATTTTTCGCTAGCTAGATTCTCAGGTTTCGGTTCAAAAATGAAAAATTAGATAATATAATAAGAAAATTGATTGATATAAATTTGCTTAGTTGTTATTAGTATTGAATGAATATTTTAACATTAAAAATATTTCTTGATATATATCAATACTGGGTACCGAATATCTTTTTATATTTATACATATTATGACGTCATCGCGGTAGCTAGGCCGTTTTTTTCGACGTTTTTTCATGTCACGTTTTTCTGGTTTACGTCCCTTTCAAATAATCACTTATATTTTTTATATATATTATTAGGATATATTATACAATATATATAGATATCAAAAGATTTCTATGACGTCACTCTGTGATGATTTTTCATGTTCTTTCTGGATTATTCTTCAATTAGAAATCAGACAAAAATTATCGAATTATTAAATAGGGACTATAGAAAAGTTCTGCTGTAATTTGGTATATAAATTTGTATTAACAATCGATGGTAAAGTTCAATTTTGTAGCTCTAGTTGTTAACTGGCAAAATAGCACGTATCGAAATTTGAACAAATCTTAGGTATACCAAGTCTTTGAAAAGTTTTAATTTTTTTTTTTTTCTAACAAAACTTTTTCATATATCTAACAAGTATTAATTATTGATTACAACTTTTAGGTAACGATCGAATTTTTTCACGAATACTATTACTAAAGATTAGATTAGCTCCTGGGTAGATATATTTGTTGGGATATAATACCTAATAGAAATAAATTTAGATAAATACGAGGATATCTTGCCAAGTAGGTATACTAGAGTGTCAAGTGAGATTTTTTAATAGTGAGAATATAAAATTGTTGTAAGACTTTTAAACACTTTGATGCTGGCTTATTTATAGGAAACATTAGATCTCGTTGGTGGCTAAGATATAGTTTTATGGGTGTATGAAAACCTTGTGGTGTGTCAAGATTAATGAACCGGAAGAACCTTGGTCAACTTTGCAGGCCATATAGGAAAATTTCTGGACACATTTCAGAGAGAGAGAGAGACTGAGATCTGTGTGTACGTGTGTGTGTGTGTGTGTGTGTGTTTCATTTTATCCATCAGGCGGTGAAAGATCAAGTTGACATGTAACGACCGTTTTTAATCTTTTAATAAGATTGAATATCGAATTGATGATTAATTGGTAAAGCGATCACAAATAGCCCGTCAAATCATGAAAATAAAAGGTGCGAATGAAAAAATCTTTTCTAATAAAATTTTATATTTTAACACGCTTTTACAAGTACAGAGGTTAAGGCCGGATTTTAGGTAGATATCTTCGTAATCTACCTATTGCGCTCACTCTCATGGTGCGACTTCCGAAAAAATTCATCATAGTTTTTCCGATCATGGCCCCTAGACCCCAAAACCACCCTTCATTCAAAAGTTTATATAAATATGTATGTATGTATCGCAATTTGGTGGGTGCGCTGCAAGCCGCAACGTTCAACTGATAGCAACAAAATTTGGGACAAAATTTAGTCTTGATGTAAACAGTCTATGGGGACTTCAGCCCCAAGGGGTGGAAATGAGTGAGGGGTTGAAATCTTAAAAAATTCATAACGGTAATATGAATGATGGCAATTAATTAATACAGTAAAGGGTGGTAGTTTCACAGTGAATGAAATAAAGCTCAAAGAAGTTTATACAAACTCAATATATTTCGGATTTTTAGTCCATCATCAGGAGTTTACAGGTTAAAACTACACACCCTTTACTTTATTAATTAGAATTCTTCTATTCAGTTTTAACCTGTAAACTCCTGATGATTGACTAATAATTCGAAATATATTGAGTTTGTATAAACCTATTTGAGTTTTATTTCATTCACTGTGAAACTACACACCCTTTACTTTATTAATTAATATCATGTTTCACCTAAAACCTATACCACTTTCTCTAAGTAAAAATGAATGATACCAGTTTAGATGCAAATGGATAATATTCTACTAATTAACGTCTACAATTTGTGTCTGAAAAGTTTTTGATAGGAGCAGTCTAAAGTGGGGTAGAGTCCCTTCGAAATATACCTCTTCCTACGGCCTACCGCAGGGATTTTTCTCAGAAGGGTTGCTTTGATTTCTATATAATATTTAAAAGGCACCAGAACTGACCAAGCTCCTCCAAAGATAAATGATCAAAAACTAAAAGATCTGCTAGAACTTTGTAAAACTAATGCAATACCTACTGCACATCATGCATTTATCAAAAGGCTCCAAGGTTCAGAAGATTCTGTAGCAGCTGCTGTTCAAAGTGGCACTGATGATAATAAGTACCGTAGATGTCAGGTATTTGTATTTGAATTTAAAATTTCATTTGAATTATTTAAGAAAATAAAAAAGAACATTGTTATAAATATGGACATGAGAAGGGAGTATTTATTGCTCGATGCTCAAATAATTGTAAAATTTTAATTTGGAAATAAATCATTTTGTTCAAAAAAAAAATTGAATTATTTCTTTTCTTATTGTAACCTATCAACATGATGAAATAAATATTTTTATACCTATCTAACATCTTTTAATATAAAGTTTTGTTTAAAAATATTATATCATTGATTAAATTAATGCATTATGCCCATAAACGAATAAAAAATAATGCAATCAGTGCAGTACAGCCATAACTCATACTATACTCCTGATGATGGCCTAACATCCCGAAATATATTGAGATTTAAAAATTGAATGCTTTAGCTCAAATTATTTTATTTTTCCTCACTGTAAAACACCACCAACTCCAACCTATTATAATTTAAAAATCTTTTACTATAAACCCAAACCGTGTTCCATAAGTTTTACTTTTCGTTTAAAGAAAATTAATTTTGTTAAGGGAGAATGTTGTGGGTTCTTGGTGAAACATTTTAAATAAATAAAAGAAAATTTTGAAAAATTTTAGAAACTTTTTAAAATTTTAAATATAAAAAAATTACTAAGTAGTATTTTATATTTTAAATTTGAAAAAGTATCTAAAATTTTTCAAAATTTTCTCTACTATCAATGAAAATTAAATTAAATTTAAAATTTTAATTTAGAAAGTGAGTTGGTACAAAAATCAAATTAAAATGGTTGATTTTATGTCTTCTCAAGCTATTATTTTAAAGTTAAATACATTTTAAAAATTAAGCCTTATACTTAAGTAGATCTTGACAGAAATACCTCACTCCTTAATGAAAATAATATATTTTGGACTCCTCCAAAAATTCGCTTCATCTAAAACTCGATTATGTTATATTAAAACAGTTTTTGCTTTGAAGAAAAATGAATAGGTATAGGTATAGGTATATATAGAAAATAATTTTTTTTATTGATTGTTTATATAAATTAAAAAATACAAATCTTTTATAAAAACAATCCAGAACATGTTGTTCACGAAATTCTCCCGAAACGTTTGGTTTTAAAATAAACGTGTTCTGGATTGTTTTTATAAAAAACTTGTATTTTTTAAATATAGGTATATAATTTGTAGGTAAATTTCAATTTTATAGTTTTTAAAATCTATAAGGCGACTGTGTGTCACTGGTCAGAGTGTCGGGCCGCTGTCCTGAAGTATGCTGGTTCGAGACCGAGTCTAAGCAGATATTTACAGCCGCCTCCTCTTGGAAATCAAAGGCAAACTACCAAGAGAATAATTGCCTAGTCAACCTCTCCAAACTAGCCGTACGGAACCGGCGTTAAAAAGAAGGTCCCCTATATCTGTGTAAAACAGCTAAACACACTCAGCACAGGTATATATGGAGAGGAGCCGACGCCAGTTCGGGGCATGGCACTATAAGAAGAAGGAGGACGTTCAGACATACAGTCATTGAAATGACTCTAAAAGGGTCCCGTTTTAATTATTAAACGGAATCCTAAAAATGATCAACACGAATCATATAATAGATGAAATTAGCTAATTGTTACTATCCAAATGCCTTCAACCCTGAGTTGTGATTTCATTTCCATTCGAAATATTCCCCTTTAGGCGTAAATCATAATAAGCAATTATTTTCAAAAAAAATCTCTATTAGCACTAATTTTTCGCAAATTAAAATAGTCTAGACAATATTTTATATAAAAAAAGTAGAATTTGACAAATTAGCATAACAAGGTATTTATTAGGTTCAAAATATTATACATCTATATCTTCCAATAAGAACAAAATATTATAATAAAAAAAATGAATAAATAATAAATTAATTAAAAATTCATTTAATTAATAAAAAAATATTTACTATATAGATATAATAATATAATAAATTAATAAATAAAAAATATTTGCACATGAACAGTGAGCAAGCACACGTATTGAAGGCCACATCCATTTATTTAATTATTAATTGGGCAAAACAATTTCCGAGGTGAACTTGTGACAAGTTCAAGGTACACCGGCATGCGCCAGCTTGCCATTCAATTTGCTAGCATTCATTAAACCTACCGGCATCTTTTAAGCATAATTTGTATTAATTTAGACTCATTTATAACTAAATGAATAAACAAAAAATGTAATTGAAAAGATTTTGTTTTGCAAAGGGTAGCAGAGTTGTCGATTCATAAAGAGAAATCAATGAAGTTGTCCTCTGCTTGATGTAAATAAACATATACTTACGGTATATACAAGTAGTAGCTGACGACCGGTCCTTGGCGGGGAGCGTCTCGTTCATACCAATTTAATAATTGAAATTTAAAATGATACTGTAAGTATTGAAAACATGTGCTGAATAAAATTGATTCAACAGTAAGGAACAATAAGGAAAGATTTATTTAACACAGTGGATAAGCACGATCACTATCTAACCAATCAGAATCGTTCTAATAATTTAACGCTTTGCCATTGGCTATGCCAATCAGATTGTTTGGATCATACAAACATATATACATACTTTTCCATTTTATATATATATATGATACCTACCAGTATTTCTAATAGTATAAATATTTTGCCTAGGTTTAAAACCTACATGTACTCAAGACATACTTTTTTTTTTTTTTTTTTTTTAATGATTTTGATGTGAGAAGGAGATACACCAGAAGGTGGATCCCCTAAAGGCCTGTGTGGGCTGGCCCCTCCATCGTGAAAAGAACAGAGCAGAAGGAAAAGAACCCGGGATCACGAGCCAATCTCAGAAACTTAGATACAATTCAATATCCAATTTACTAAGGTTTTAGGGGCTTCGAGCAGTGGTAAATTCTCCGCGCGATAAATTCGGTTAAATTTACCTCCCACTTAAAATACTTAGATTGTTGGACTGAAAATGGCAATTAAATAATTAGTATCAGGAGGAACGAGCTTTATTATTGTTCATTTAATCACTCACTTGTTTTATTTTGATTCAATCACACGGATTTATTTTTATTCAACCACCTGTTAATAAAATTAGTTTAAATAAAAAAAAACTTTCAAAATATTTTTTCCCAAAAAGAGAACCCTCGTTTAATGCCTTCAGTACTGGTTACCAATAATAATCGAAACGTTGAAAATGTACTGTAAAATGGCAATTTCTCAAGTATTAGGTGAAAACCGATGGCTATTTTTGATTTTAAGTCGATTCCTTCATGTCTTCAGCAAAGATAACGGATACGATAACAATGCAGCTCCTATGGTTACTTGCAAATTTTTTTTCAAATTTACCATTTAACTGAGAGAAGCCTATCCATTCTTACTTAAGCAATGTTAAATGAGCTATATTAAATTTTAAAGAATTTCAAAAAAGTACTTGTTTACTATAGGTGCCGTCCATAAATTACATCATACAGTAAGGTGATGGGGGGGGGGGGAAATCTGATATTTGTGACAAAAAGTGAAAAGGAAGCCCGGGGATCTTAAAAATTGTAATGTCACTAAAGTCAAATTAAAAAATTGTAAGATATAAAAGTGTTAGTGTGACGTCACAATACAGGGAGAGCTCAATGAAAATGTGACAGAATGTGACACAGGAGGGTCTAAAAAATCTTTAAATTCGTATAACGTAATTTATGGACTGCCCTTTTAGAGGAAATTACTTTAAAATGTAATTTTATTAAAAACTTTATAAAGTTATTTTCAAGATATTTAGAAAAAATTAAAAAAGTACAGAAATAAAGTAGTTATTAATGTTTGTGGACCGATATGTAACAAAAAATAATCAGCGATTGTATATTTGGATTAAGCAGATGACAACCTTATTGATTTCTTTTTATAAATTATTTTATTTGGAACTCAAACGATACTTTTCACATAATGGCGAAATCTATCTCTAAAATGACAATTTTACTATTGAATTTTCTATAAATATAATAAAAAAAGTGACACCTAGTATAAATTTTTTTAGTATGTTTTAATGCTATAAGCCTTTGTTTTATCAAGATAGTTTACTGTAAGTTGTTTTTATTATATTTCGTAAGCAAATAGAGCAATTTTTCTCTGCATGTTTACAATTCTTACCCATACTACCATATGGTAAAGTGAAAATATTTAATCTTTTCTAATCCAGATATTTATGTAATGAATGTATGTATAGTGTATATATAATATTAAGTAAATAGGTTTATTGGAAATTGCTTGGGGCGACGCGTGTGGGGGTGGAGGGACTGTCAGTGACACACACACATATATACACACACCTGCCCACGTGATCAGCAACAAGTAGAATGCACGTGTGCACCTTCAAACAGACAGGGCAAGCAAAGTACGCGGATTTATTACCATATGAGAGAGGATCGGAAAAAAAACCACCAAAAGACCATCATATCAATCTATTTGAGCAAAACGGATTTTTTGTTTGTTGGTTTGTTTAATAAACAAAAGCTTATTCAATGGAAATTAATCTTTAAGTAATGAAGAAGTGAAATAAAATAGAAAAATAAACGGAGAAATTTTCACTTAAAAAAAATAAAAAGAGTAGAATGAGGTTGTTCTGAATTTGATGCAAATAAACATATACATGTTTGTGTAATTTTTGAGTTTTTAGGTCTTCTCTTTTGCTATACTCCCGGAACGTATTAATAAATTACATATAGATTTTAATTCTGGACATCTTTTCTATTTACATATTATTTTAAAATTAATACGGAAAAATCTATTGCCAAATGATTTTTTACATTACTCAAGAACTTTACGGTAGAACCTATCTTTTACGCAGCTTTTAAGAAGATGTGACGAATGAATTGCCTATATTCAGGCGTATGGTCCGTATTTCCTTTTCTAAAATGACTTGATTTAACTAAATCTGATACATTGGGGCGTTCTGTCGCCCTTTGGCGACTGGTCTGTCGTTCTGCATTTCGGATAAATTAGTCGAGGGGTGAACCGCGACCTAATATCGTGTACACCTACTTCCATATACACTTTCATTTCCAAATAGAAAACAATAGATGTAGGAGCATTACGTAATGAATTCCAAAATAATTCCACTAATTCCAAAGAGGTGTACACCTAATTCCAATCGCGGTTCACCTCTCGCATTTTCGCATATATCTATATATAAAATATAAATACTTACTTTATCAATGGAAATTTTTCAAAAAAAAAAAAGTTGATAGATAAGTTCCCAGAAAACAATTTTGCTGTAATTCAAAAAAAAATTCGAATATCACTTTTATATTATATCATTAGAATCAGAAATAAAGTAAAAAAGCTTTGTCGGAGGTATGAGTGTGTTTTGCCTACCTCCCAGGCGTACTGTGAAAAATCTCGCAATATAGTTAGATTTACTCTCTTAACGATACAACAAAATATTGATATCTATATTGAAATTTTTAAAAAGTTATTGCAAGTATTTAATATGAAAATATTCTATATATCAACTTCATGTTTATAGAAATTTATAAGCCGCCTAATAGAAATAGATAATAATTTGTCAAAAGGAAGTATCTTACCAATCTGTTGCATTTATTGAGAAAACAAACTGAGACTCACCTGAAACAAAAGAAAAAATTCAATTAATCCAAAATTCATCGTCTCTCTATTTGGAGATTTATATAGACTATATAGACTAACAAAATCTCCATCTAGGGCTAATTATTATTAATTATACATTTACATAGATAGTAGGTTGTAAAAAATTAGAAGTGTTTCTCTCTGATTTCCTTTAGTTAAAAGCGATATATTAATATTATTTTTAATTTGAAATCCAGATAAAAAGGTCGAAGTATATTTGAAATCAGAATTAAATAAAATTGAAATAAAATATAATTTATTTTTTTGCCAACGTTTTAATCCGTTCCGGCCATCAACAAGGTGCACATAGTTTTCAACTTAAATGTAATTAAAAATAATATTAATCTACCTTGACCCTTTTGATTCCTGAAGAAGGAGGAATGATCTTTTGAAATGTCATTTTTTTAAGAGGATCAAAATGACTTTCTAATAAATTTTCTTTTTCGGAATTTCGATCAAAAACAGTGCAATATGCAACTAACCACTCGCACACCTTTATCTATTAATTCATACTTTTTAAACAGAAAACCTTTTGAAGATTGTCATTCATTATCATTTGGATAATATTAATGATGTAAATGTCCCACGGTGGTCGGATAGAGATTAATGAAGATTGTCATTCAGATGGCAATGTCCCACGATGGTCGGGTAGGGATGAATGAAGGGAGATTATTACATTTAGAGGAGAAAAGATTTTCATTCATTATCAATTGGATAATAATGATGACGAGAATGTCTCACAATGGAATAGATAAATTTTTTTATTCAGAATGTGTTGTTTTTCTTGTGCTGTCTTTGCATCAATTCAGCAATGAACTCTACCAGTCCGTCTTCAAATCCTAGCTGTGTCCCGAAAATGTATTTAAAATTTCCGAAAATCACAAGGGTGTGTCATCTATTAGATCCTAAGGAATGGATAAACTCTCTAGTAATAGAAATAAAAATAAAAGATCATTAATCTATTTAAGCAGAAAATATTAGGTTTGTGTATCTTTTTTGTTTAATAATCAAAAATTGATTCAATGGAAATTTATACTCGAGTACCTTTAACGAAGAAGCTGAGAACTGAGAGATTTTCAAATATTGAATAAGTTTTTTTTTCTTCTCTCGCTCTTTTACATTTGACCTAGTTTTGTTTTTGTTTCTTTCAGAATTAATAAAAGAAGCAAAAAATAGTTAAATGAATTAATTATTTATTTTGACATTGAGAGGAAATGCCAGAAGAAGGCGATGATGAGAATTTATTGCTCAATTTTGAACAATCTAAACAAAGAGATTATGGCTGTCTGCTTCCGGGTTCTTTGTTGTTGGGCCTAAAAAGACCACTCTCTCTTAATCGAAGAGCTAGATGTCCTCGCATTCACTGATCAAACAGGGGAAACATACAAAAAAATTTGACTCTTTTGTACAGGATGTTTCTATTATAGTTAAAAACTCGTATACTTCATTTCGTACTTGATTATTGATACAGAAATATGCATGTAAACTTATATAGTAATAAGTAGTAGAATAATAATAATATTAAAAAGATTTTGTTTGTCGAGAGTAGCAGAGTTATTGAAATAATTGAGGTTGTCCTTTACTTGATGAATATATATATATATATATATATATATATTTACTTATTTGTTAGAGATTATAGTTTCAAAGGGTTGACCTTCATGATTTGTTTATTATATATACATATATTGAAATAGTTTACTTAATATTTCTTCTTTTGTATAAAATAAATAGAAACTATTTTCTAAAAAGTTTGTAAACGTTTACTAAAAGTTTCGGGAGGAACTCTACCATTATCAATGGAATATGAAATTTTCAAATAAAGGGCGAATTTCTACCGAAACGATTGGGCATTTAATAAACGTTTTTAGATTGTTTTGTAATAAATTTGTATACATAAGTATATATAGAAATCTTTTATTTTATTTTATTGATTTACATTAAATTTCAATGGGAAATGTGAAAAAATAATTAATATATATTGGGGGTCATTTTGTGTAAGCTCAGGAATATTTGTATATGTTAGAAAGTTTTTTTTACACCTTCGAAAATTGAACCCGAGTGTCAAATTAGCAATCCGAACATCTTGGCTACCTTGAAAGGTGAACCAATCTGACATAATATGTATCCCGTTAAATATTTCACTCAAAGATTTTTTTTAATCAATTAAATAGAGAAACTAAATGGGCATCAAGTTCCCGAGGCCAAGGGGTAGAAAAAAAAAAAAAATAGAGAAAATTTAAAAAAAATTGTGAAACCTACATACCTAGAATTTTATATTTTTAAAATTTTCTCTACTTGTTTAAAATATGTTTTACTAAGAACCTACACCATTCTCCCTTAACAAAAAAGTTTATTTTAATATTCATTTGTAAAATTTCGCGGTCTAGTTATTCTAAATTAAATACTTACCCATGCCAGGTAGTTTAACTCCGCCTCACAGGAAGTCATTTGGTTCCGATTGCTAATTTTGGCACTTGCGTTCGATTCCTGAGGGGGTAAAACAATTCTTCTGAAATATAATTAAAAATTAAAACAGGAATAGCAGGGTATTGGACAATAAATAAAAAACAGAGTTTTTATTAAATGGGCCAGACGTTTCGTAAATTTATTTTGACTTCCTCAGTGGCCCATTTTATCACTCTTTGTCAAAAGACAATTCCACTATGCGACGAAACATCTTTACAGTTTCAATTTGCAAGTGCTTTTGACTGTTTAAAAATAAAAACAACATAAAAGATTTTTATAAGAATTTTGATTTTTTTAATTGTTTAAAGGAGAAAAAAGGTTGAAGATTGTTGAATAATTGAGACCAAGAATGTATTGTAGTTATAATAAAAAAGATTAAAGATGTTTCGTCGCATAGTGGAATTGTCTTTTGACAAAGAATGATAAAATGGGCCACTGAGGAAGTTGAAATAAATCGACGAAACGTCTAGCCCATTTAATAAAAACATTGTTTTTTATTTTTGTACAATTCCCTGCTATTCCAGTTTTAATTAGTACTTATTATATGTGCGAGTGATATACCGTTATAATTAAAAATAATTCATTCCATCTCGGATCTGATAAATGACACCCTTTAGTGATTTTCTTAGAAAGTAAAATGCTTTGCGGGGGTGATTAGCTCCTTATCGCTTTGTAATCTTGGCTTTTCCCAAGAGAGTCCACTTCTTAGTAACAGACAGGAAGAAGTCACTTTACTATCTGCATGAATCATCCGCGGTGGATTTATTTATTTCCACTTGAATTTTGATCGGACAAAGTGACTGGGAAACCGTTTGTTTCCACAGGGGCTGTTGTGTTAATCAACAAAAAGAGAGAGAGGGGTGCTTTTTCTTTACCCTCTCTCTTTCTTTCGTTCCTCTTTAATGGAATGGTTTAATTAATAACCAGCCGAAAAGAGAAGAAGAGCGCAAGGGGGGTTGAAAAAAAAGTGAGCGAGCAAGAGTCTGTCTGTCCGTCCGTCCCTCGTTCTTTACTTTGTGTAATTTGAAACTTTGCTCGTTTAGAAAACTCACCCTTCAACCCTCAACCCTCAACAACCCACCAAAGAGAGAGAGAGGCCTCTGTTTTTCTCGTGCACCCTCTTCTCGAACAGGCGAAGATGACATCGACGGTGCGAAAAACGCTGCCAGCCAAAGGCGACAGACAAAGAGAGAAATAATAGTAATAATAATAATAATAATAATAATAAAGATTGCATTTAAGACACAAAATACGACTTCTCCCGTGGCAGAATGGGGGAGTAAATAAAAATAAGTTTCAGGGAATAAAATAGAAACTATATATATATATATAAAATATTTTTTACAAAGCTTTTATATAACTCACACTATTCTTATCTATGTATGTATGTGTGTGTATGTTGACCGAATTTATTAATTTTTTATTAAAATAAAAAAATAAACTTCTTTTATTAAAAAATCTCAATAGATTTATTAAAAATTCAAACGTATCGATAGAAATTTTGCCCTTTGTCAATAGAAATTTTAGAGAAAAAAACGTTGCTTTAAAAAGGAAATATATAAAGCAGAGGTTCTTATGCTGTGCGCCGCGGCCTCTTCACAGGTGCTCCGCGATTTAAATAAATATAATTATTTTATAAAAACAATTACAATACTGTTATTAAAAATCTAAACGTTTCCGGAGAATATACATACTATTGTAGCTGAAAACACCGCTCGATGAAAAGAGATTGAAATTCAAATTTAGGTAATTCAAAAAATCGGAAAATTGACATTTTGGACTTGATACTCTTTTGCTCTGAGGTACGGAATTATATAAATATAAATATATATAAAGATAAGGTATATATTTTTCCTTTTCTATACAGAGTATGGTCGTATGTATGTATTGTGCATGAAAAAAGTGTTTTTTTTTGGCTTCGTTTTTTCAAAATATCTCAAAAACAGCTGAAACTATTTTATAAAAAAAATTGAGCAAAACCATGGCGTTTTGGTTTACAAAAAATTCCTAATGAGTAAACATCGAAAAAATTATATTTTACGAGATATTGCTTATTTTTTTCAAAATGTCTGTTAGTACATTTCCAAATTTTGCGTACGCTCTGGCTCAAATTTTAGTGCGAATATCAAAACGAAATTTCACATTGTAGATTTTTTAATTTGGAATTTCCAGCTGATTACATTTTGGGTGAAATCGAACTAAATATTAAGAAGGGGCTCTTTAATAAATTAAAATTATAAAATTTTTAAACTTAAAAACCCAAGAAAAATGAAATTTACTATATTAACAATACTTAATAATAAAAAAGAGAGGAATTATTTTTTGGGGGCTCAAAAAAATAGAACTATTAATGTAACTCCAAGACCCTATATTACAAAAAAGACTCACTATGTGAAATTGATAGTGATCCAAACGAGGGGGAAGGGGGGTTAAAAAATTATTTAAAATAGTAAAATTTCCAAACAAAAATCGAAGAAGGCTGAGAAGTTTCTCATTTATAAGGATCATAAATTCTTATTTTTTTTTTTATAATGATATTGATACAAGAAAAAGTTGCACCAAGAAGGTACAACCTCTGTAATCCGCGGTGGATCCTTGCAAGGTGAAGATAAGAAGAGATTTCTGGAGTCGAAGGTATATGTGGATGCAGGTCTTGAAAGATTGAAGGTTATAAGCATGCTGGAAAGACGGTCGGAGGAAGAGAGTTCCAGTCTCTAGATGTCATAGGGACAAGCGAATTGGCGAATGCGTTTGTTCGATTAGTATCCAAGCTAAGCGCGTAGGGGTGTTGAATCTTAGAAAATCGTGTATTTCGCGCAAATGAAGCCTTTGGGTTCAAAATTCTAGAGAGGGGGGAGAGAGGACACTTTCGTAAACTGATTATAAATTATTTGATTAAATATTAAATATAAAAGAGAGGGGGCAGGTGTATGATAAAGTCATAGTCCAAGAGCTGGTGACACATTTGACTACGGATTTGACCCAACTAGAAATAATGCGTAATAGTACCGTCTATGATCAGGGAATGGCCAGTCTGGCTGACCTAAGCAGGTGGACCAGGTACTGCGCATGGTGTGAGTGCGGTAAAAATACATATGTATAAAAAATATTTTTGACCCACAATGAAATTACAAAAATTATAATTTATAGTCAATTATAAACATAATATATTCACTCCAGACCATTTGAGTGGTGGAACGTGGAACCAGACCACCCCAAAGTGTATTACAACATGAAAAAAATAGCATCAAATATTTTTTTTCATGTAATAATATTTACTATAAATTATAATTTTTATAATTTCATTATGGGTCAAAAATATTTTTTAACACATATGTATTTTTTACCGCACTCCCACCATGCGCAGTACCTGGTCCACCTGCTTAGGCCAGCCAGACTGGCCATTCCCTGTACAACTATCATAGACGGTACTATTACGCATTATTTCTAGTTGGGTCAAATCCGTAGTCAAAATGTGTCACCAGCTCTTGGACTATCATGTGGATGGTCACATCAGTTTATTTTATTTATTTATTTAGAAGCAAATTTATTAAAAGACAATTTTCCACACTGTATTTATTTTTTCTAATTTATTTATTTATTTTTTTATTTTTAAGAGAGTTGAGAGAGAGAGAGAGATTGATTTCATTGATCGATTGGCTGGCTGGCTGGCTGGTGGGTGGGTCGGTGGGTCGGTGGGTGAATGGCTATAGATGCTTTGATGATGATTCTTCTTCCAAGCAAAATGGGAAGCAAGCCATTGGCAAGGCCTTTATTGAATCGCTCGGAAACACGGTCTGAATAATGGAATACTCGGTTGATAAGAAGCATTCACCCTCCTTCACCGACAGAACCACTGAAACCCACCCCACTCACCCCACCAAACCACCAAATAGATGGGCTCCAGGGCGCCCTTACGCATTCTGACCAAGAGAGACAGAGCAACTTATGATTTAAAAAAATATCTTAATTACTTTCCTTCAACTGAATCCAATCACTGACCACCCTTTTCATCTATTTAAGTGTAACTCTATTATCTTTCTTGTTAAAGAAAATGACATTCACAAAAATGGCATTAAGGTAGTTGTTTCGCAATAATATATAGAACAGACAATAATGATTCATAAGCCGAAAACTTTTTGCTATTTATTTACCACTACTAGCCAATCCCATGCTCGTTTGACAAATCTGGCAACATTGTCCGAGCTTGTATATTTTTATCATAGAAATTTCAGATAAATTACATTATAAAGAGAGATTTATAAAACGAAAAGTTCTTACTTAATAAGCGATTGAAAGTTGTTGCGACAATGGCTGAAGCGAAAAAACTTCAAAAAAGTACTAAAGTTAATCCACTTTTTAGGTTAAATATATGCGTTGTTGCCAGCTTGTTTTTAGTTTAAATTTTTCATTATACATTTTTCATTATTTATTCATTATTATCTCAGAAACTGTGATGTAACTATGATTAAAATTTTCTTAAAAAATGTATTAGTTAATGTTTACTGTTGGTTTAGTTTTTTATAACGATGGTAAGAACAAAATTAAAAGACAAGACTCGTTAGAGTGAATTCCTGAAGATGGGCCAGTACCACGAAATAATATATATATATTACAGTAAAAACCCGTTTTTTACTTTTTAGTAAAAACGGGTTCTTACTAGTTAAAATGCGTTTCACTGAATACTTTTGTGTCAGCTAGAATTTACTGATGTTGGTTGAGTTTGGTTCAAAGTTCTAGAATCTTCATTTTTGATGTTCCACCTCATTTAGGGTGTTTATTTTCAAAAAATTTTAAATGAAAATGTCAAAAATTAGAAGCAAAGTTGTAGAAGATGTAATTTTTAACATTTTAGTTTAAAAGTTTTTGAAAATAAACATCCAAAATGAGGTGGAACGTCAAACTTTCTAGAACTTTGGACCAAACTCCGCCAACATCAGTAAATTCTAGTAGCCACAAAGGTATTCAGTGAAACGCGTTTTAACTAGTAAGAACCCGTTTTTACTGCAACATGTATATAGAGTCATAGTAACAAGCATCTTGTCTTTTATTTTTGTGAAACCTACCTAGAATTTTATAGTTTTTAAATTTTCTTTAATTTATTTAAATATGTTTCACCAAGAATCTACACCATTCTGCCTTAACAAAATTTAATTTTAATTAAGGGATTAATAGATACGAATATTTCGAGGGCTTACATCACTTTTACCTCAATGGATTCTGAGGAAATGATAATAGCGAGTTTTAGTAGGTGTAAAAATCCTTATAGAGGTCCTTTCGCTCCAGTTGAGTCAAAAGAAGTGTAGTATCTAATATTTAATAAAATAAGTTAAAATACAAATGAAAAATAATAGAATTAAAAAATAAATAGTATGAAAGCAGTAAATGTTTGAAATAAAAACAATTAAAAAAAAACAAATTAAATACAAAAATAGTTTGATTTAATCAAATCAGCAGATAATAACTCTTCTATGATTTGGCATTGCGTTGTATTAATAATGTTTATGTTTACATCCAAATATAGCATTTATGTGATTTTTTAAAGTAAATTTCTCAGTAAATTTACTGGTCAATCATATATTTTATTGCAAAAAAAGAAACCTGCATGTTTAAAAAAGCTATTTTTTTTTACTTTATCTATTCAACTAATAGTAGTATAATTTAAGTGAAAGTGTCAAGATCTCAATTTTCCATAAGACTGAGAAAATGTTTACATTTAAAAAAAATTTATTTTCAAAGATTTGCTCGGTAATCTGTGATTGAAATTTCACCAAAGCATAGATAGTGACTTAAACTATTAGTACCTGGAGGCACCGAGCGATGCTCGGTAACTTCTTCCTTCAGTTAAAAGCTTTATTTTAATATTATTTTTAATTTAAAATATATACATACAAAATATATATATACAAATATATATAATGTATTCGACCACTGTGTTATTTTTTCAGAAAATTGAGACCTGCTTATGCGAAAGATATTTTTAAATAAATTCTTGATTATTTTTTATTCTATTAAATAAATAAAGTACTTTATAAAAACAATTATAAAACGTTTATTAATAGTTATAACGTTTAGGGAGAACAACAAACCACAAACACAATACTTCTTCAAGGCCTTTTAAAACAATGAAATAAGGCAACCCATTGTCTGCCTGGGTACAAAACGAAAAGGGAGACCTTTTTGAAAACCCTAAGAATGGGATTTGTCTACCTGAGAATAATTAATTTGATTACGAAAAAACCCCATCAAAAACAATTTTGTCGAAGATGAGACCGTGACAGATCGAATTGTCACCCCAAAAACCCCCTAACCCGTGAATTTCATCAAAATCGGTAGAGTCGTTTTCAAAATATAACCAAGAAACAAATATATATACAAATAAATATACAATTTTTGCTAGTTTAATAAGAGTAGATAAAAAATTAAGTTATAGTTATAATCTAATATTTTTTATTTAACATTGGCGGCAAAAGGACCTCCTTAATTGATTTTACATTTTATTGTTGTATTTAATATATTGATCAATTGAAAATAAGATTTCCTAACGTTCACTCATTTGTTTTTTCCATTCGACAATTCGATTTATTTTTTTGTCTTTTTTGTTTAATTCCTATCTTTTTCCATTCTTTGTTAAAAAAACCTTCCATTTACTCGCCTATAGCTCATTGTCTTGCATAATTAATTTGTCTCCGGCTCTATTCCCGCCCCCGTTTTCGTGGTTGATTAATCGTCAACGAGGATGCAACTAAATGAATCAAATGCATTTGCACCGAAACATGCATCAGCACTGATCCATATTGCATTCGGGATTGGGAAGGGGATCGGCCCAAATGCACATGCACCACTACTATATTATGCCCCGCTAGTTGACTTTGATCCAGCAAATTCGCCATTGAATACCAAATTAGAGGATAATCGGGATCAATAGTAGTGAGAACAGGAAAGAGACACCCTCTCTTGCAAGAGCGCTCCATTATTTATTTAACCTACTCATTAGTATCTTTTGAAAATTCAATTAAATCGACTGGTAATTTCAATTTATGGTGGACCCATTAAAAAAAAAAAAAAAAAAAGGAATTGGACGAAGGGCATTGCAATGGACCCATTAGAGAGTTTGGGGAGGGTTGCAAACGTGTAAATAAATAACGAGCAGCCAGTCTCTCCCCGGCTAACGTGTGAAAAATTACTGATTTTTCGCCTATTGCCCCCCAACGAAATGCTCTAACTCCATTAGCATTAAACATTCAAAACGACGCAGTCAATGCATCAGAGGGACGGCGACGGCAACCCTTCGCAAAAGGGGTGAAAAACCTTGTGATAATACATCGATTCTATTTATTATGCTCTCTCTTGTTGCAGACGTTGGAAGGTTTTTTTTTGTTTTACCTTTCATTTAATTGTTTCAAATTTCATATCAGTTTTTAATTCCATTTTGTGAGTCTATTAATAGTAAGGAGAATCTTGTTTTTACAAGAAAAAAACACTCATAGTATTTTCAAAATTTCTCAAAAATTTTTGGTTAAAATTATTTTTAAAGCTATATCCAAACGCCTCCCACTCAATCGAGAACCCAAAGGTCGAAAATAATCTTTTTTTCTTTATTTCAGGGCCCAACCACGATGAGGCCGCGTCGAAAGACAATTATAAATTAAGTTAGGGAACGAAGAAAGATGTTTATATTATAGACTTTTTGATCAGCCGATCAGAAATCCCGGGTTCGAATCCCGGCTGATCCTTTTGTCTATAATATAAAAATCTTTTCTTCGTTCCCTAATTTAATTTTTAAAGCTGTTTTTTAATAAGATTTTTTTTAAATAGGATTAAAAAAAATTTAAAGAAAAGTTGTGCAGTTGAAATTATTTCTTTATTTCAAAATTCCTAGTAACGTTCGAATTCTTGCTCTGAAGATAACCCTAATTAAGAATCGAAACGTTAGTAGAAATTTTTAAAATAATGAAATAATTGAAGTTGCACGACTCAACTTTTTAATATTTTTTTTTTAATTTTGATAAAAAATTAAAATGAAAATTATTTTCAGTGAACAAAAAAGGTTGAGACCCTTCTTGGACTAAACAAAAAAAGGTTCGAATCCTGCGGGGAACACAATTTTATTTTCTTCTTTTTTTAGAATTAACATCAAAAATTATTTGACTTGAGCGAACTTAAAAGAAAAATTAAAAACTAACTTAATTAAGAAAGAATTTATATTTAAGGTCCAAAATCTAAGATTTCAGTAGAATATTTTTCATTGGATATCAGAGGGGTTCTTCATCCACTAAGAAGTTGAACCCGAGTACTAACACGCTTGCCGAGCTTGTTAGTTCTACCTCGAGACAAAAACATACCCTGACATGGAATAATTTATGTTATTAAAGAGAAGCCTGAAATATAAATTCTTCTCTAATATATTTGATTAATAAACATGTTAATTTTACAAATCTAGAAATTAGAAATAGAAATTTTCATAGATCTTGATGCATCAAGAACTATTTAATAAACGAGCTTTTCGTGCGTGCCTTCGGCACGTCCTCGAAGCTCGGCCCTCCGGGCTGGTGCCCTGGCGGGCAGCGTCTCGGTCCAAAAATCTTATTCCTCTTAAACAATCACACTCCAAATGTATACCCGTAAACTACCGAAAATACATCGTCTCTTAAAAGATTCGCCTCTTAATTTTTGAGTGGCCTGGGGGGGGGGGAGGAACAATTATCAATATATTTAATGTTTCTTAATTTAAAATGAATTGGAGTCTTTCATTTCAAAATTCGAGTCCAAATTAGAATTATATTTCAAATTTGCCTGGTTAATGAAAATCGATTGGAGCCATCAGTTTAAAATCCGAGCTGACAATTATATTTCAAATTTGCCTAGTTAATTAATATATATTTAATGTTTCTTAATTTAAAATCTATTGGTGATTTTTCATTTTCATTCGAGTTCAAATGAATACAATATTATCTCGACACAAAGTCTAAATCAAAAATATATAGTTTTAGTAACAGAAATCAAGGTATAAATATTAATGTTACATTGGTCTAATGGCTAGAGCTCATGCCCTTAGTTCAAGAGTTCGTCGGTTCGATTCTAGGCAAGAGGGTAATTTTTTTAGAGAAATTTCTCTAAGCGTTGTTACAAATTAATCTAGACTAATATATATAGTATTATTTGCTTTCGCGGTTGATTTACTTAAAATAAAAATTAAAAACTAATGTTTTAAAAACTAAATTATCTAAAATACATCTAATCAGTTATCCGTATTAAAAATACCAACATTTTGACACCAGAACGATTTTTCGGGTATATCCAGTCACACAGAAGAAACTAGGAAGGTTATCAGATATTTTTAAGCACAATGAGAAAAAAAAATTGAGTGATTTGAATACTAGGGTCATCCGGAGGGCAGAGTAATAACCCTTGATGATTCTTAACATGTCGATTAATTAAACCTCCTGCCCTTTTGGCAACTCTTGATGTATTTGATCCCCTCTTCATTGATGTCCTCATCTCAATGGACTGGTCCGGATGATGCTATCTCTCTCTTTTCACGAGCGCCCTTTTTCTAACAAAACGACCATTAATCCCTTTTTCCCTTCATAAAGGGCGTAAATATCCCTTTTAATCCACTACTGGGAATTAACTAGGTGTTGTCATTTTGTGATTATATTATTAAATTTCATTACTTTGTTGTTTTTTATCCATATTATTTGTACCAGTCGGCAATTTTTCCAAAGGGCTTATATTTCGGACGATGCTCCGATTTGTGGCTTAATACCAGGGTTTTGTGTAAACCAATGGACAAGGGCTGATCGGACACGTAGGGCCCTTTTGCTGGTCGATGGTCACGACAGCGATTGAATTAGCAAAAATAAATAACCACGGGAAAGATCCTCAAGTTGCATCCAGCTAGCACGTCTTTTGGATAATTATTACTAATTTGTATTACAAATTAACGAATTCTAAATCCATTTGCCGTTGAATTTATTTGCTTTTCAAAATCAAGGAAGGGGTTTTCATTTGTATTTTAATCGTTAATATATTTATCCCTTTGGTAATTTAATTGTTTGAAAATTAGCAAAAAAAAGTGATAAAAGTTGAAAATTAAATTAAGCTGTTTTTGGATTTCGACGGGTCATTCAGCTAGATACATGTTAGAAGCAGTAAATGTAGTCTTCTGACATGTAATATAAGTTATCTATGACAGTTCAAACTGTCAGTAGACGACAATTTCAAGCAGTGATTTCAACTCTTTAAACATGTTGTATTATAATTAACAATAAATACTCTTACATCTTCAGAAATACTTGAAGTATAAAATTAGTTTTTATTTATCGTTCATAAAAAAGAATTTGGGAATTAATAGTTTTTTTTCAGAATTTTAAAAGGCATTTTTAACAGCTGGCTAAGGCGCTGGCTCCGCTCCAGCATCGTTGATGACGACGTTCAAGCGGGAGGCCCGGGTTCGAGCCTGGCTAGCATATAAAATTTCTTCCTGCTAAAACTCGCCTCCCTCACTAACACTACTAACACTTTACTGATGTGCTGGCTAAATGGGCTTTGTTCCCGATAACAATAAAAAAAAATATTATTGTTCATTTTCCTCCGAAATTTTATAATCAAGTATATGAATTTTTTTATTTTTTTTATTGTTAAGAATAAACAAATTGAATTGCTTCTTTCCAGTAATTTAATTATAATAACTCACTGACTTGTCTATTGTGTGGTCCCACAGTTTCCACTGAGGAAGAGATGCCGAGAGCGCTCTCGAAATATTTGGATTAACCATTTGAATAACAAAATAAATTAATGGAAAGAAGCAATTCAATTTATGTATCCTTAACAATAAAAAATTAATATATCCAGTACACACCAAGCCAGCAAAATTCTTATGAATATGAATTATTATTTAGTTTACGATCTATAATGTTTCACGGAACGGTAAAAATTCGAAAATGTTGTTTAATTTCTCCATTGTATAGAACCTGCTAGCTACCGAATTGAAAATGGAACTAATTCTCTATCCCTAACGGTAGTAAATGGCCATAATTTTATATATTAGGAATCTTCAAGTTTCCCTTCGTCCTTTAAAGACAATTCGAAAAGGGTTCAGAGGCGAGAGAGAAAGAGATGAAGATAAAAAAAAAAGAAGAAAAAATGGTAAAAAGTAGGACAAATTTTCCCATGAGAAGAAATAAGTTTTTAATGAATCCAGGGGGAGCGAAGGCATCAGACACGCCTCATAAACCACAAGAGAGGCTTAAAATATACCACCGACGAGAGTTACCTTTTCGAGGATTTCCAAACAAAGAAGAAGATTTAAATTAGGAAATAAATTATTAGGATTTCGCTGACCAACCTGATATTTGAATTCGCGATATATTATTAAACAACATTTCAGTTGTTGTTTTTTTGCTGCTCTGCCTGGATCTATATAAAGAGGCAGACAGCTGGTCATTAGATCTTGGAATCAATCTAATTAGTATTATTATTAATAGCCGTCGAAAGAGAGAGAGAGAGATCAATTTGAATATCGTGATTCAAGCAACATGGAGAATTGGAGTTTTATTTTATTTATTTATTTTTTTAATATAAACTTCTCCTTTTTCTTCTGATGAAAAGGCATTTATTTTTAATAACCAATTTAGATATTATTATCTAATGAGTGGACAGCTTAATATTATGAATATAAGGTAAAGAAAATTTTAAAAATTAAAAAATATAAAATTCTAGGTAGGTTTTACAAAAATAAAAGACAAGATGGTAACAAGCAAGTGAAATAAAATCTACCTAGAAATTTATATTTTTAAATTTTCTTTACCTTATTTAAATATATTTCACCAAGAACCTACACCATTATCTCTAAACAAAACATAATTATACTATATCTAATCAGGTATTTGAACCCATGAAAAATAAAAGGTAGCATATTTATAATTAAAAAGACTGATGATAAAAGTCATACCTTAGAAATTATAGTTTCTAAAAATTAAAAAGCCCATTTAGACAGTAAAGTGTTAGTAGAGTTAGTGAGGGAGCCGAGTTTTAGTCGGTAGAAATTTTATATGCCAGCCAGGATCGAACCCCAACCTTCCGCTCCAACATCGTCATCATCGATTCCGAAGCGGGGTTAGCGCGTTAGCCAGCTCGGCTAGCAGGACTCCCTAAAAATTAATTTTATATATTGAAAAATTATATTGATTATTTTTTAATTGAAAGTTTCTTTTTGCCGAGAGTAGCAGAATTTTTATAAATTGAAGGAGACAATAAAAAGGTGTTCTTCTGCTGGAATTATAAATTTTTAATTTATTTTATTTTATTTATAACGATTAAATTAAACATTTATAATTCCAGCAGAAGACATACTCTTTTATTGTCTCCTTCATCAATTGATTATTTTTATTATATAAAAAATTCAAATCTTTTAAAAATGATCTTCTAAGGTTTATTAGAACCCAAAAGTTTGGGAGAATTTTTCCCTTTATCAATGGAAAAATTATTAATTAGATTATTAAAGGTCAACACCTTTAGTTACAATACTAATTAAATTTTTATTTTTTTGAATGTTAATTTTTGAGCTGAATTCAAAAGTAAATATAATGGTTGATATTGTCAGTGTCAATAAAAACGAGATTACTTTTTTATTGACAATTTCCAAAAACTAAAACGATATTTACTATACTGAAGATGGTCAGCCAGTGAGGATCGAAACTATCTCGCAAATTCGTATACAAAATAGTAGTCTATCGAAATTATTAAATTTAATTTAGTTGTGTGTCAAATAACCTGTTGAAGTTAGGAGATTATTTACTTTTTTTTTTTTTGGAGAAAATTTCGAACCAAATCCTTTTTTTGCTGGTTGAGAGCTCTAGATATCAATTTAAATTGATTGGAGAATCTCTTCACTATTATATAAAAAGGTATTTGATGAATTGATCAAAAATATATAACAATTATAATACTTTATCCATGCTTCAGTATGGATAGAATAAAAATTTATGAAATTTAACAGTAGAAGTATGGTTAAGAAAAATATAAAATATTCAAATAGAAAGTGCCCCAAGAATATGAGTAGAGTGATATAATATTCGTTAATTGATTTTGATTAAACAGTTTACTGCTTTATAATATATGGCATTTGCATTTCCTATATTAAATGTATTAAAAGTCAAGAAGCGTCCGCCGCGCCACCCTACGAGCGCCGCCTGAAACTACGCAACCAGGAGTACACAGTCGATTTAATTCACGCGTCACGTTTAGTAGGGCTTGCTTCCTTTGTTTAATAGGGTTTTTTTTAATTACATCATCTATTTCAAAAGTCTAATATTTGTTATTCATAAAGTATCAAGTAATTAATATAAATTCCAATTATGATTCCGTTTTAAGTAAGAAGAAGAAGAGTCCGAATAAGATTGATAACTACTGATCTAAGATATATTTTTGTGTGAAAATATTGTGCTAATATGTAAGAACGATTAAGAAAATTAATACTCCCTCTATCCAAAAATATGGTATAGAATTTAATATTTTCGTTGTCCGAAAAATATGGTATACATTTGAGAAATAAAATCAATAAAACTAAAAAAAATTTAATTCATTTTATTATCACAATATAAATACAAATAATTTTAGTGTAGGTAATCCAAATTTAGTTCAAGTGAGATTAGTGAGATGATTAATTTTACATTTATTAATAACAAATTAACTAGACTGTTAAATCTATCGAAAAATATATCATTCGATTCATAAAGTTATATTATTGATCTGAATAAATTTGTTGAAAATGATATAATTTGTATAGAAGTTATAGCCCTTTAAAAGTTCGGTCCATTTACTTCCATGTTAAAAGGATAATTTATTTCTCGGTAGTGGGACAGACGATCAACTTCAAATTTCGAGAATAAATATTTAATTCATCAATGATTCGATGGTAAAAATTTGAGAATTTTCTTATAAAAATGATAAACAGTCCCGAACCCCCTTAAATGCATCTTGAACACAATTAATCAATTTATTAATAGCACCGTATTCTAATTTTTCTTTCTTCTTCATATACTGTAATAGCTGTTGTAAGATACCATGACGTTGTTCATTAGTCAATTGCTTCGATTTGGCATCTCTTTTTTGTAAATTCACGTTATTTGAGTTAAATTTTTCCATTTTGAAATTACAGCAGTGACTATTTTTTTTCTTTAAAAAAAAAACTAATTTTTGGTCTTCAAATTCCAATTTAACTCAAAAGCAACACCTGTCAAATATGTTAGGATATTTAGTTATCAATGTGAACAATAACAGTATAATAAGTATTGCCAGTTGCTTTCGAAACTCTAGATCAGTGTTTGTCAAACTTTTTCGAATGTGGAACCCTTTTCCGTTTAGAGAAGATAAGCGTGAAACCCGATGATGTTGTGATTAAAACGTTGTTATGGGAATTTTTTTTTTTTTGACTTTGAAATATAGTTATATGGAGTAATTAATTAAGAAACACTACGTTTATTGTCTTATATTTGTATTTTTTTATTTATACAATCACCTACAATATCTATATTAAACAGTAACTAAATCAAAACTTCCATAAGTAAAACAAAAACAAGCATTTTCGAACACATCAACTTTTCATAGGTATTGCCATCAATTCGACGAATGATACTGTTTTTTATGTTTACACAAATACTTAATATCAGGTCTTATTGATAAATGTTGTAATCTCATATCCGACTTGGCATCCAGCTTATTGCGTGTACTTATTTTTTGTTAATAAGTAAGTTGAGAATTCAGACTCGCACAAATAAGTTGTAGCAAATGGTAAAAGAGAATTAAAACAGCTTTCTGGGTCAACTCTGGATATTCGCCCTTTAAACTTCAACAAAATTTTGACAAAGGCATCGTTTTAGAGGCTGTCTGCAGTGAAGAATCTGAAGATATTTCATAATCTTGGTGTGAAAAGGAGGATGGATTTTCACTAACAACAAAAGGATTTTTTCATCCAGGAATTATTTTCCAGTTTTTTGAAATTATCATCAGTGTTCGATTTATTCAGACATTCCAAGTGATGAACGATTTTGGTGTATTGACTAATATTTAGATCTTCTTCTGAAATGTCCTTCATAGCTGGAAAACATTTGAGATCTCAACTAATCCAAAACTTCACCTTATTTTTGAACGCTAGAATTTTTTCACCTAATTTTTTTGCGGAACCCTTGGCGTGTTTTCATGGAACCCCAGGGTTCCACGGAACACACTTTGAGAAACACTGCTCTAGATAATCTAAGATTTTATTTCAAATATATGCCATATTTTCGGACAGAGGGAGTAGAATTTTAGCACAATTTTGAATTTTGAAGCGTTTTTTATGGTTTCCTGAAAACTTCGAAAATTTGAGCTACTTCCTTTTGCAGTAACCTTTTCAATGTAGGCAAAAATTGAATATAGTGGATAGTTAACTTGTTGAAAAGAGTGAAAGGGCTTGATTGTGGAGTTTGGGGCCATTAGGATAGATGGCTGCTGGCTGCATCGAGACCATGTGGGTGACGTCACTGAATAGAAAAGAGGGCAGGTCTCGAGCGAGGGTTCCACCAATCCAGCAAGCAACAAGAGACCCGCATGCCCCTAATGGGATCCCTACAGTATCCAAGCCAACTCACTGCTCTCGTTCAGAGAGAGGGTAGACACCCAGCCAGCCAGCAAATCCTCCGGCTTTTTAATAATCCAAAAGCTAACAAGTAGAAATAGGAACAACCATTTTTAGCCATTTTTGCTTCCCTTCAAGGAATAAGGATAACACAAGAGAGTCGATAATCACTCAAATAAAAGAAGAATCAATCGATAATCGAAGGGAGGTTTATTTTATTATCCCGGACAATGAAATAGATCTAAAATCTATTTAGAAATTATTAGATATGAAGCAGTTAAAGATTGTATTTCTGTCATTAAATTTATTAAAGGTTGAAATTTTGATTGAATACACTAATTAATTAATAAAGTACAAAGTACACATAATATATCTACGACGTTTTGCTTGGCTGATTCTGTGACCGTTTTCAAGTATGATCACCAACTACGATTTTAAGTTCTATAACTCTGAAGTTATAAGCCCATCGAAGTTATATTATGTTATTATTTGTTTGTTTGAAAATCAAAAGAGGACACTTTTTCTACTAAAGAAACGAAATCATCTAGGAAATTTTAGATTTCAAATATTGTTGTTTCATGGCTATAGTGTCTCAAAAATAGAAATCGAAATGGCCTTTTCGGTGTTTAGATCAAAACACATCTCAAAACACAGACTCATTTTTAAAAATTCAAAAACATTTTGAGAATCAGAGGATGAAATTTTTCTAGGATCCTTTGTTTGATTTATTGGGGTATGAAATTTTGATTGAATCCACCTAATTAATTATTGAAATACAAAAACACATAATAATAACAGAGACTCTATGAGCATTTTGATTGGGCATACTTTTTGCTACCGTTTTCAAGTATGCTAGTCGTTGGATCCCGCACTCCGGGATTTTAGGTTTAGACTCTAGTTATAAGTCGAAACGTCGTGGTTATATTGTATCATTTGTTGTTTCGAATCTTGACAAATGGTCGGATTAATTGTAGTAGTGCTTTCAGCAAAATTTCCAAGCCAACTGAGATATGGATTATTGCTGCTTAGAGGAAATATTTATCGGTGCTTAACAAATAATAATTCTGGTCTTACTCGGGAACTTAGTTTTAAATTCAGGCAATTTTTTTTGCTCCCTTGTGCTAGAGAAAGTGTCTGAAAAGGGGGGAAAAAATGATTTTCACCTGTTTTTTCTGTCTGAGTATCTGGAATTCAAATATATTTGTTAAATTGGAGATGGATATTGATGTGACAGTCCAAAAATTCAAAAATAAAAAAAATTAAAAAAAGAAGATAATTTTAACCGAGGGTGAAACCGCAGTGGAATTAGAAGGTGTACACCGTCTTCTTTGGAATTATTTGGAATAACTTTGGAATTAATTAGATAATCTATTGTGATCATTGTCTCTCTACTTGAAAATGAAAGTGGAAGTGGAAGTATGTGTACACGATTTTAGATCAGCGGATCTTTTTATTAAAAACTAACAAATGAAGCGCCTTTTTTAATGAAATTTATGAGACAAGGAGTTACACCAGAGGTGCAACTCTTGAAAACGATCTAGTCGTTTCATTGTATACTTGTGTTCGTATATATTTAATTTGGTTAGTTTTTAATAAATTCTATAATGAACAATATATAATATAGTTTTTCTCAAAAGGCTCCAATAAGCTATTCAAGGACCAACTCTTTAAATATTATTAATTTTTCATTAAGAAATCGGTTCTTCGCAATGGATCCCAGAAAGAACTTTTTATTCAAACATCCGTTGTCCAGCAATCGTGTTTATCGAAATATATACAGACTGATAATTTCAATTAAAGGATGAGCAAAACATTTTGAATCAAATAAATATATATTTGAACATAAATTTCTTACGATCCTGATATAAATTTTTCAATTTAATTTTTCAACACGATGTTCCGGCTTCTAAATACAATATAATCTAAATAATGAGTAGGTGGGTATTTATTAATTTAAAAATATATATAATTAAAAGAATAATTTTTATTTAAGGAAAAA